>CM070688.1:20176506-20547832 GCA_036346265.1 Melocanna baccifera
TTCAAAAGTCAAAATAGAGTATGCAACTTGTTCTTATGCAAGGAGTATATTCAAATCTTTATTCTCTCACATTTTTAAAGAGTGTTGTCATCAATTACCAAAAAGGGAAAGATTGAAAGCATCTAGGCCTCTTAAATTAGGATTTTGGTAATTAATGATGAATTATGAACATAGGACTAATATGTGTGCTAAGATTGTATAGATAAAGTCTCATATGTGCAATAGTGAAGAACAAGCTGCATGGAATATTAACGTCAAGGATTCAAAGATGAGGTACATAAAATTTAAGGTCTCTTTTAATTTCGTCGGTCTTAAGAGTAAAGGTGGAAGACCGGATTATAGGTTAGATGCCGTACTATTAAGAGGGATATATGAAAGTAGCTTGATAGCATATTTTGGTGCACATTGGATCAATCTAGGAACACGCATGCATTTAAAAATAAGTTTGAAAACTCACTGTGCTCTCTCAGAAAAATCGGTAGTACCGCACCCACCTGCGGTATTACCGCAGTGCGGTAATACCGGCATGCAAACAGCGGTATTACCGCAAAGCGGTAATAACGGACTATATGCGGTATGTAATTTCCAGAGAGCATCCTTCCGGGGACTTAAACTCACAAGAAATCGGTAGTACCGGACATTCAACGGCGAAACTACCGCAATGCGGTAGTACTACAGGGTACAGCGGTAATACCGATTGCCGGTATGTAATTTCCAGAGAGCACCCCGAGAAAAACTTAACTGGCCAGAAATCGGTAATACCGAAAACAGCACGGCGGAACTACCGCAGTGCGGTAGTATCGCACTGACCTGTGGTATTACCGCACACTGCCCTTACAATGGCGGTAATACCGCACTACATTCCAATGGCTAGTTCTGTTCCTTCTGACATAGCTGTTACTGTGTGCTACAGCAAAGTGTGGTAATACCGCACTTTGTACTGCGGTAATTCCGATTTCCCTGAATTTTTCAAAATAATTTTTAGCAACGACTACTTTTGGTTGGTGATGATATAAATACCCCTCCACCTGCACTTGGGTAGGTTGCTGAAGTTGCATTGAACACATTTGAGCTCTAGAGCATTCACTCCACTCTCTTCTCTCATTTGCGCATTCATTTTGAGTTTGTGGAGAGTTTTTCAAGTGTATTTAATTCTAGTTGATCCAATTGCACTTGAGTGTCGTCAAGCGAATCAAAGTTCTATTCTCTTGGTTTTTGCCGGCACCTAGACGGTAAGGAGGTTGTTTGCCCGGTGATTTCTTCAAGAAGGTTGTGAAGAAGCCCGGAGCCGATTTGTGAGTGGTTTGGAACTCGCCATCTCCGGAGAGGAGGAAGAACTACCCTAGTGATCGAGGAGCAAGGCTTAATTCGTGGAGCCGATCCAAGAGCGCTTGGGCTTTCCTCAATGTGGACTAGTGAAGACCAGCAAGTCTTCGATACCACGGGAAAACATCGCCGAGTCATTGTGATTATTTTCTTGCTTGCATTTAGTATTTCAATTATTAGTTGAGCAATTTGATACTTGATACATTTACTTGTGCTTGTAGTTTATTGTATTGTTTGGCTATAATTGTCATAATTGAGTAGGATCAATTCTTCTAGTATTCTTGCTTAGTATTGAAATTGGAATTACTAGTTTAACTAGACAAGATTTTTAAAACCTCATATTCATCCCCCTTCTAGTCGGTTATCCTTGATCCTACACTCGTGTGGCCGGGGAGCATGCAAGGAGAGATGGTGCGGTCTAGGACCGCGCGAGGGACATGGCACGGTTGGGATGTGCGCTAGAGGGAGGTGATGGCCGCGTTGCCGTCCGCGCACTCGTCGTCTTGCCGTCACTGCCGCGCGCACTCGTCATCGTGCGGCTCTCTAGCACATCGCTCCCTCTTCGTGTGGCCCCAACTGCGCCACCTCTCCCACGTCCTCACACGGTCCCAGACCGTGCCACCACTCCTTGTGCTTTCTCCAGCCGCGCAAGAGGGCCAAAGTCAGTAAAACGCATGGGAGGGAGCCAAATGCGGCATTGGCGTGACACTGAGGCCAAAATAGCCAAGAATTTGCTGGTTTGTGCCTCGCCTGGGCTCTTTTTGTCATTTCATCAATTTATGCAATTATTTTGTACAAGAGTTTGTTGAAAATATTCCCTCGCTGATGGGAAAGAACACTTTTCCATTTTGGGAACTGTCAAGGATGAACACTTTTCCATCATATGCAATGCTTTAGTGCGTCTGCGAAAATGACCATGAGGACTGATATAAAATAACATATTTTGGATAATGGGATCGTTACACAAGACATCCTCTCGTGCATCTTGGGTTCAATACAACTCATAGTTTGAGATGTGTAAACGTAACAATATATCCAGTTTTAAGTTAGGCCTGTTGTCTAGCTAATTCGTTTTAGGCTTAGATGCAACAAATAACCCAATTTGGTCCATGCATACATAAAGATGATATGATGTTTTAAACCTATTAACCCAATTACATGTACAATACAACATGTAAAGTTATATCCAAGGATAGCTCGATGGATTACATACAAATCATTGGCATTTGGAATGCGGGATTTTTTCCCCTATTTCTACGAAAACTAAATACATTCAAATAAAATTTCTGCAAAAATCCGTTGGAATTTCCGCGTTCCAAAACAGGGCCTAGTATGTTATTGTTCGTTGAGAAAATTGCACTGTAACTCTCTAAACTTATGAGATTGTACCACTTTACTCCCATAACTTACATTTTACTTTCTCACTTTCTAAACTTGTCTCCATTTGCACTGTAAGTCGTTTCCTTCGTTTGCTAATAGAAATGGCTAAGCTGGCGCACATGTGGCTGCTTATGTGGCACATGTGGCTACTTAGGTGGCACATGCGCTCTGGGGTCCCAAGTGTCCTTGACTAGAACGTAATCCATGTTTTAAATCACAAGATGTAAGCAATCAACTCCAGTGGGGGCCACTAGGAAAAGACTTTTTAGTACTTAACCAAGATTAATTTGCTAAACTAATTCTCAATGAAGTACTTAACACTAATCTAATCCTAACCACAGAGGTGAGGCAGGGCATTGCGGTCGAGCTAGATGGTGAGCTCGTGCGTAGTAGCTACGGTCGCGATGGGGCCAAGAAGATGCGCAAAACAGGTAGTTGGAGGAGAGGCTACTCCCTAGGAGTAGGCGCAAGGAATGATGGTCTCTGGTATAGTATCCACAACGAGGAAGAGCGGTGGCGTCGGGCACCCCCGCGTCGTCAGGCTAGCAAATGGCCACAAAATGCCTCGGTGAGCAGCTCCACATGACCCTAAGCTCACTAGGAACATGATGATGAGGTTGTTAGCGATGGAGGGAGGTTGGGATAGTGGGGCGTCGGAGGACAATGGTGATGGCGAAGAGGTTCACGACGGCGGAGCTTAGTGGTGAATCCTAGCTGAAATAATGGTGCGCATGAGTTCCAGGAAGTGGCAAAGATGGTTAATAATATCACAGTCATGGGTGAGGATCATCGGGAAGGAGGATGGTGGCGGCGGCGGAGGTTGGCCGGAGACGAGGAAGACGACCCAGATCCGACTGTACATTGCTCTGATCAAGAAATCAAATGAGGGAAGATGTAATTGGATAGTTTGGCACAAGGTGACATAGGCATCAAGGAGGTATCTCACTGGGAACTACAATGGCCATGGTGGAGTGTAGTCGAGAGCGTGTGTCGGTGCCAAGAACGACGAGGGCGATCTAGCTGACTTAGCGTGAATAGCACGGATATGGGGAAAATGGAGAGTGCATGAAGAGGATAAACAACTATTTTATTATACATAGCAGAAAAGTTACACTTACATCCTGTAGCAGCTGCAACAACTCGTGGTTGAAAGCGGCATCGTAGGCCCGGCGTATGTACGGGTGGAGGTCGTCGAAGGGGAGGTCAATGGTTGCCTCGATGTGCTCCAATAGGCACTCAACAAGCGGTACAGGGATGTCCATGACGCAGACAAGGCCGACGAGGCTGGGAGGAATGTCGATGATGCAGCAGGTGTTTCTAGGGAGAGGAGGGTGACTGGGTGGCCCTGCCAAGTTACGAGCTTGGCGAAATCAGTGAAGGGGAGGATGTGGCCGAAGGCCAGCCATGGCAGCATCACTACGTGCATGCCGCTGCTGTTGGTGTCCATCTCTCAAATTCACATGCTCAGAATAATTTTGAAAAATTAAAATTGAAATTTAGGTTAAAGAACATGTAAATCTCCATTTGCTCAATAAGATGGGCTAGTCTAGTGGGAAGAAGTTAACTCTCTATACCAGAGGTCTTGAGTTCAATTTCATGTGCTGCAATTATTTTTTCAACACAGGAAATATGTGGAACCCACGTGTCAGCGGAAGGGATTCAAACACATGTCATGCGCACAAGAGCACATGTCAGCAGAAGGGATTCAAACACAAGTGGCAGAAAGTGCTAGCCACTGGGCTAGTTGCTTTCATTTGCTTGGTATAGGGATGTATAGTCTTTTATACTTCATAATATAAACTAAAATGAAATTTTTTTGGCTGAATTGAAATTATTTTTAGTAGCGAAATGTAAACTAATCCACCTAAGCAGCCACGTGCGCTAGCTCAACTATTTTTGTTAGCAAACGGAGGAAATGACATAGATGCAAATAGAGACAAATTTAGGAGATCGAAAAAATAAAATACAAGTTATAGTAGTAAAGTGGTACAGCCTCACAGGTTGGTTTAGAGGTATTGTGCAATTTTCTCTTTTTCGCTGAACCAGTCCGGCTGTCCCCGTCCGCAGAAGATCTTTTTGGGGAGACTAAAGCCGCTTTCTATGGTTACAAATCCGCCTTCGGAACCAAACAAACATCCATCACTCCACTTGACAATGGACATCCTCGTGCAGTTCTCCATTTCCATTCCGACGTCTTGCACGTGGCAGAGGTACCCGACACCCCTCGCTTCGACGGACATGTGGGCCCTCAACCTGAAGGCCGGCGGGCTCTGCCTCACGCCAAGGCGCCCCTCGCCGGCGACCTGGGGCCCCCTCGTCGCCGGCGAGACCAGCCCGTTGGTCGCCGGGCGGAGGTTCTGGTGGCGTGACCCGCCGCGGAGGCCGCTGATGGCGGTGGGCGCGTCAGGGAGGAGAGGCAAGGACGGGCCCGCCGGCGACGGCGATAACGGAGCCAAGAACAAGGCCTCGTCTTCCGGTGAGATGCTTATCTCGAGTTTTTAGTGCTTTTGTTATGAATTGGCGCGATAAGAGTGGGAAAGGTCGAAGCATTTTCGTAGATTCGATGCCAATCGACGCGATTGGGGGTTGGAAGGCTAGTCTTCAGTGCCAATTTTGCAGGCTGGTGTTGGTTTTAGTGAGATTAATTGACGAGAGAAAGTTAGGAATCTGGGTTTGGTTGGCAAAATTTCAAGAGTAGTTGCTATCTAATCTATACCTCTCCCTGACCCCTGTGCAATCTAATTGACCCTGATGTTATTGGCTTCAGATGGAAATTAGAGTATACTACTTCGCTCAGGCTTCTAGTTGGGACATCGGGATTGATTTTGTTGTAACTAGTAGCGGAACATTGGAATTCGTGTGCCCCTCTGGGCGTGGTGGACTTGTCTTTCGAATTGTAGCGTTGATCTACTTGTTGAATTGCGGGGTGCTATTGTTTTGATAGATTTTCCCCAATCGCAATTGTTTATTCTCTATTTGATATCTGAGCTAATTTGAGTTGATATAAAGGAAAAACAGCATATGTCCATTAGAGCTCATTCTTGGTTTAGTATTTTCGTATATTCTAGTGAAAAGCATGGCCTCGGTTGTGGTGTAATGATGGCTTGTTCATGCAGGAAATGGTGATGCATCTGTTCCAACGGGAGATAGCTCTGATGGATTGAACCAACCGCTTGATGAATCAAAATCCAGCAAGCCACTTAATATTTCTAATAGCAATTACTGGAGAGATGTCAGAGCAAACCTTGTGCGTCGGGAACAGGTGAGGCCGGTCTGTTCTTGTTTACAATCTGTAGTGTTCATAGCTTTTATTTAAGTTCTAATTGATGTCAACATATGTACAAGCATTTTGGTCATCTAGACATTTATGATAACTCAATATTGCTCCTCATTATCTGCCAAGAAATTTTGGAATAACATAAAGAACTTAGCTAGTTTCACTGATTGCATAAATGCCCAACTCGTGTCTATAAAAATATCAACATGTATTGTGATTGCCTCTAAGGCTATACTATAATCGCACAGTGGCTCCAATTAGTACCATTGCATTAGAATACGAGTTCAATTAGGGCACGTTCTATAATATAGGGTTTCCATCACTCTACAAGTGATTCCTCGCCAGTACCTCATTGTTCTCATGCAGTTTGCTGCTATATCAAGATTTTCATCACATAAGCTGCTGTTTCTCAAACCTTGTTACATTTACTTTATATATTGGTTCAAGAGAGTTTCATATTGTTCCTAGCAGAAGAGACAAAGTTCTTGAAAAGAAAAGAAAAGCAAGTACCTTCTAACCAGCCCAACTGCATACCTTTTCGGTTAAATCATATATTGTATTTCTTTTCTGCTTTACTGCTTAAATCCTTCCTTTAAATCAGGAGCTATTGTTAGATCCAAGTGCTCCCACAGAGTCGAAAACATCCTCAGGAGAACCAGTACACCAGCTTCCTCAAAAGTGGGCTCACCCTATTACAATGCCGGAGGCAGGGTGTGTCTTGGTTGCAACTGAGGCGCTTGATGATGACAGCATCTTCGAAAGAACTGTCATTCTCCTCCTCAGACTAGGGTCGAGAGGTACCTTTGATGGCCCATTCGGAGTCATCCTGAACCGTCCACTTTACACAAAGATCAAGCATGTGAATCCATCATTCCGAGACCAGGCAACCCCTTTCGGTGACTGCCCCCTCTTCTTTGGAGGCCCTGTTGACATGAGCATGTTCTTGGTGAGGACTAGTGACAGCTCACGTCTCAAGGGATTCGAGGAGGTGATACCAGGCATCTGCTATGGCTTCCGGACCGACTTGGAAAAGGCCAGTGTTCTGATGAAGAGTGGTGCGATCAGGACCCAGGACCTGAGGTTCTTTGTTGGGCATGCAGCTTGGGATTACGAGCAGCTGTTAAGCGAGATCAGGGCAGGGTACTGGGCTGTCGCTTCCTGTAGCACAGAGCTGATCAGTGAAGCGTTGACAGCTGACCCTTCTCGCCTCTGGACTGAGATATTGCAGCTGATGGGAGGGCATTACTCAGAGCTCAGCCAGAAACCGAAGCAAGATAGCTCGTAGATG
Organism: Melocanna baccifera; assembly: GCA_036346265.1. Taxonomy (NCBI): domain Eukaryota; kingdom Viridiplantae; phylum Streptophyta; class Magnoliopsida; order Poales; family Poaceae; genus Melocanna; species Melocanna baccifera. The sequence goes on from CM070688.1 coordinate 20,183,778, forward strand.
TTTTTACTGCATAATTCGCAACAGCTAATGTTGTGGCCAGTCTGTACATAATTGGAATTGGGTAAATCTCACATGGAACTCTAAGCAGCATGTGGCAATGTTATGCTTTGTTCTTACTCAAATAAGCTCTCTATATAGCGGTTGAGCATGGATGATGGCAATTGCCCAAATGTGAACATAGTTCTACTTCTACCCTTGTTATTTTTTATGAAATCCGTATCAAAAGGGGGAACCATGTTAAATTATTGAAGCATCCTTTTATACACTAAATCTTACGTGGTGCCTTGGTGCTAAGTTAAGATTAAGATATATATTGTCGGTTTATACGTTACAATTTACATGTGAGAATCTGCAGAAATCAGAGCTGTATAGGCGGCTCTAAAGCAATCTTGGATACTGTTGAAGCTGGAGTAGTTTCTACTTTTCTAAAACCTTGAAATGACCACGCAAAGCTCACCATGATCGCATTTGCCAGATGCTTTTGAGGATCAAATCTCCAGAAAGATTAATTATACTGTACCTGATTGTACGTGCGGTCCAAATCCATGGCTGTTTCTTAGACTAAATGTATGGCTTTCTGGAACCTTTTGATCTGTCATACAGAAGGTCAAAAGTTCTCGTCAACTTAGTTATAACTGAGAAATAAATCATTGTACGTGTATATGCCCTCAGCTTACCGTTGAATCTATGAACTTGCTGGCTGCGAGCAAGCCGGCGGACAAGATTGGGCTCCGGGACGGGGAACGGAAAGATCATCTATAGTGGTAACGTACGAAATTTAGTCCTATTCTTTTTTAGCTTCTTTATGGCTTTTAACTTTTGTTACTCCAGAAGCTAAAATAAATTGAACGGTTTCTCGAAACCGTTTTCCTAAACAGTTTTTCAAACTTAAAATCATGTACATCGTCCGCGTCGATGGCTATATCATTCGCCATTATCTTAGAAACTATAAACAAAAGTTATTAATCATAAACAAAAATCTCAGCTAAAAGAACAGGGCAACATTTTGTAGTGCATATCCCGTGGAAGTAGGCACGCTGGCGCACTAAACACTTTGCTCTCCCTGTTTCCCCTTTATTTCCGGTCATTTCAAGTCTCAACATCATTCACCACGTGTATAATGTTCCTCCGGTCAAGTAGTCAAAATGCAAGTGCCTTTCATCCAGAGCATTCTTTTATGTAAAAATTTCATCAAATTCCCAAAAAGATCACCAATGTACATGCTAAATCTAAAACCGAACAAAGAATTTGTTTTTGAACTGCTATTAATTTTTAAATTATGGCATATCTACAACTAATGACTACATCAAGATCTCCATATCATCTACACTCAAGTCCCCATACACAAGCTGCTCGCTACCGGTGCTGCAGCTGCTTCTACTCCCATCCCCATACGTACACCAATACGTATCAGCACTGTTACTATACGCCCCTTGTTGATCTCTTGCACCTGGACCTCCGCCTTGCGCAACGTCAACGCCAACGCCAACTCCGGCGGCGGCGGCGTCCTGCCCCAGCTCCGGAGCGCGCTTGCGCAGCTCCACGAGCTGCGCGTCGGCGGCCATGCCGGCGTCGGACGCCACGCGCTGCACGGACCGCGGCGAGAGCTGGCTCGCGCCGCGCGCCCCATGGACGTAGCCGTAGGTGGCGGCCGCGCGGCCCGGGAAGTTGAGGCAGCCGGCGCCCCCTCCGCCGCGGAGGAGGTAGACGGCGGCGTCGTGCGCGACGGCGGCGGCCTCGGCTGTGGCGTATGAGCCGAGCCACAGCCGTTCCCGCGTCCCGGTCACCCGGATCTCCGACACCCACTTCCCCCACCGCCGCCGCCGCACGCCCTTGTACCGGCATAACCGCTGGTCCCCTCCGCCGCCCGCCGCCCGGCTCATCCCGGTCAGTGATCGAGTTCTTGGTCTGCTTGGACTTTGATCGAGCTCTCGTGGGATCACGTACTCGTGCTAGCCCCGAGCCGTTGAACTGGTTTGGCGCAAATACTTGGTGCGCGCGCGTAAATTTATAGGTGTGCATGGCCATGGGAGGTCAGCGCAGCTGGGGCGTTGGCCTTCTTCTCGGTGTGAAAAAAATATTGAGACGGCATGTGAGGGCACTTAGCTTACCTTGTTTGGTCATAAACCCACATGCTTAATTAGTGCATGTGGTATCTATCTCGTCTTGTGGGTCATGGTCAACATTTTCCAAAGGTCAAAGACGGGGTGGTCTGTAAGTGCGCAGTCCTTCTCGTGGTTGAAACGTTCTTGGTTGATTGATTGCCCGTGTAGAGTGGAAAAGTGAAAAAGTCTGTCCTATGGGGTCGGTGGCTGTGCATCCATGTGATATTCGCGATGAAATACTGGCCACAATTCATACATCTCTTCTAATCACATTCCAACTTTCAAGTACTCAAGGAAACTTATAATGGACCTTGTTGTTTATTTTTCCTTTAGTAATTTGGGAGAAAGTTTTTTTTTGAAAAAAAAATAATGGCGGGAACTCTGCCATTTATTTTAAGAAAATTCCACAGACATCAGGCCCACCACAGACATTTATTTATAACACCAGCCCCAAAGGGAACTCTGCCATTTATTTATAACACCAGCCCCAAAGGGAACATACGGTAGATAGAGAAAATTCCCTACTAAAAACATTAAGAAAACACTGCAGACATCAGGCTAGGGCCAAACTTCAACTAGCACTACACTAGACACCGAGGAGGACGCTGTGCCGACAAGCCGCTCGTGGCTTGCCACTGCACCTCTCATCCTCACGCAGCCATGACTAGGCCCAGCCAGCCATGCACACCCATGTGTGACCGCGACTAGGCTCGGCTAATAGCGCTGAGGAAGAGGAGTCTGCCCCGTCGCACCAGTGGACACGTCGCCCGTAGATCCGCTCACCCTCACGTAGCCATGACCAGGCCTAGCCAGCTATGCCGAGGAGCACGTCCATGCCGCCGCAACCACCGACATGTCATCCATGTAGCCACTCACCCCCACGCGACGGAGGCCAAGCCGGACTAGCCACGTGCACACCACGCGCAGCCAAGACTAGGCCTAATCGGCCACATCGAGGAGGATGCCAGTGCCATTGTAGTTGTTGATACATCGGATCGGAGTTCGAATCCGATGGTGAGGAAGGCACCTAGAGACCGCGAATGACAGTGAATCTAGAGAGGAAGGGGTGGCTCCAAATCCTAAGGAAAGCGCCCACAAAACCAAAGCCAAGGGCTTAAAATCCTCTCCTCCAACACCAGATCTGGACAATGGGGAGAAGGGGAGGTGGTGATGGACAGGCGAGGAAGGCAGGGGGACATCACTACCGGCGTCGACACGATGTCTAACAGTGGGGGAGCTCCAACAGCCAGAAGGCTTGCACAAAAAAAAACAAATTTGAAGAAAGAAGAGAAGGAGAGGGAGACAGCTACTACAGAAGGCCCCGACGCCATCGGCCGGCCGACTGTTGATAGCGGCGATGAGGGGGGCAAGGTGGTGGGTGGCTCGCTCGGCCTTTTCCTGTGCTGCCTCCTATGTTGCCCAAGAGAACGTGTCATTAATTGAATGAAACTCTTTATGCTATTTTGTCATTTGGGAGAAAGAGATTGGGGAAAAGGAAGTCTCAAGGGAATTGATAATTGGTAAGGAAATCAGAGGTCGCTAGCGGAGGACGACGATACCTGCAGGTTACAGTCAAGGTGATTAGTGGCGGGTTGCCGTATCATATAGGGTGGACTTGGGAGATGACAACTGTGTTAGCAGTATAGTCCTGTTCTTTTTGCCTTTTTAGTTATTTTTTATTTTAATTTTTTAGTAATCACTATTTATTAGACTAATAAATCCTATCTAAAAATTATAAACTACGATCTACAAGAATGCCTCACACATATATACCTAGAATTATTACGTTGAAGACATTTATTGACATGGACATTATTGAACCCACCGAGTGGTGAGGCTGGGGCGCACGTAGACGTGGACTAGTCATACATATTTGGTGTCATATTGTCAGCGCAGACTAGAGACTTCTTTTATGCCATGCATGCATGTTGTCAATGGAGTCAAGCGTGGCAATATTGTCAACGGTCGTACGATGGCGTGCTTATGTACGATCGAGCCCGAACTCCGTGTACATCTCCGCATATGTACTGGACAGGCATGCGGCCATATGTACCAAATCGGAATAGGTAGCCCATGTGGACTTTGAATTGTACCCAGCCCAACCAAGGATGCAGTGGCTGAAAAAAATATGCAAGAACTTTGGAACGATTTTCATGCGAACTCAACTATTTCGTGGTCAGTTTATTTTCTTGGCCTGAGAGTACCATTGCCCTTTTCTTTTTAGGTTTTTATGCCTTTTGGCTCCGGTCCCTCCGAAAACCAAAAAAACGGATCTACTTCTCTGAGCCGCCTCTTCAAATGACTTCAACCAAAGTTGCATTGGCTGAAAAAAATATATATGCAGGAATTCTGGAATGATCGCTATCTCTAAAGCGTAGAACTATTAACCATAATAAAATCTATCAATCATAGCTAAGAAAAGAGCCCAAAAGAATATGTCCTGAACGCTCACCTTTTGCTACATTCCGGTGCCAACTTGACACATTGATTTCTACGTTAGGGATTCATACGCATTATGTTTGGTGTGAGGGTGTTCGTTTTAGTGATGGTTTCTGACTTTTAGCTAAAATTTCACTGTAACTGATTTTTTATACTGTAGTTAATTTAGCTTTTTAAGCATAATTAAATTTAAAAAAATAAAAATAGAAAAAATATATTAGCTCATCATGGACAATACAAAGGAACACAGGAAAAATACAAAAATACAAAAAAGCTCAAAAAATCTAAAAAATTCAGAAAAAGACGAATTACTGAATAGTGAAAAAAAAACTTAAAGCTAGAAGTTAAAGCTAAAAAAGTCAAACGAACGGGGTTGCTTTGCCTCCGTGATCGTGAGCACCGATGCATATCTCCTTCCTTCGCCTTAGGTCGTGTTTCAACGAGCCTATGTCTTAAGTTTACTAATTTTATACTTATGTGTTACAATAAAAATCTAAATTATAGAAGTAAGTACCTTAATAAATCAATCTCCTATTTTGTCTTCACAAAAAACCAATGTTAGATGTTACTGGAGCTAGACAAACAAACAAGGTAATATGAGAAAAATGTCTTCAAGAAATAGAAAAACAAATCCAACTGTAAAATCTAAAATACAAATTGTATACATTGTTGTTAGCCACATCGACATGTTGCTTTTGTAAAAGATCTAGCAAACAGTCGCTTTTCTCCTCTTCGGAGAGAAACTCAACTTTTTGCATAATTAAATCGGTACTTGACCTCACTGTCCCAACAATGATAAATATGTAGTTTGACAAAAAGTTTGAAGCCAATCTCTGAGAACCAGATCATATTAAATTGGATATTAATTAAATATATATAAGCAGACATAGGCAAATGTATATCAATTTAATCAATTCTAGTTCCATCACATCCCTTCATAGCATGTATGAAACAGGTAAGGAAGCTCATAATATACTAATCAAAATGGAGCTTATAAAATATTTAGTTTAGTTCAGGGATGAACTATGCATTGTGGTATAACTACCATCCTTTCTACAACTCTCTATACACAATGTGTAACAACATCACGTAAAGAGTGAGGAGCACGGCAACTCCTCATCACCAAACAATAGGTACCTAAAAGGTATTACCATGCTACTGCACAACATTTTAACTGTAGACAGCCAACCTATTCAACCAATCTTACACATCATAATGAACAGGAAAAAAATAGAACCATTAAAAAAACTCGACCTGCGGGGGGTAAGACGACCCCCGGGTATTGTGCTTAAGAAGAAGACGATCTTTTCACGCAGATCGAGAAAACCTCCGAACCTCTGCTCCACCCTTACACAACGGCACCGTCGCCCGCGTGAGAACGACCAATGACCTGGACCGGGCCTTAGACCTGTGCTTTGGCATGGTAGCAGGCGAGGGGGTTTTTTTCCTCAGCCTGAAAATTCGCTTCCACTGGGAGTCGAACTCAGGACCTGAGAGGTGCTACTAGAATGCTCTAACCATTACGCTAGAGGCCCGTTCGCAAAAATAGAACCATTGAATCCATAACACTCTTGCCCATCTAACAATTACTTGAGCATTGTTCACCTCTATATTCCAAAAAATCTAAGAATGAAATTAGACAAACACTGATCATATCATGAGGTACATGCGACCTAAACTCCAACCCACATTAACCCACTAAGTTTAGATGAAATGATTCAGAAGGAAAAAAGAAGATTTATCTTGTATTGAGATGTACTTGATATACGTGAGAGGAACGTTGTCTAGACATGGACAACCTGAACAACATCGTATGCCCCCACAGAGTAAACATTTTTAAGAACTGTTTCAGAAGACATTTTATAGACCAACCACACAACAATGAATTAAGATCTCATAACAAAAAAGAACTACAAGTTTCAAAGTCAAAAGGGAAATCTAGTAGAAAAACTTCATGAAACATAATATCTATACTAAAAGGACTCAAACATCTAGCCTAGTATAACAAAATTAGAGTTTGTCTAGCTCCAGTAATCTCTAACCTCATTACTGGTTGGAGCATCACATGGTAGGACTGATAACATAAAATTGATTGAGAGTAATTCACATCATAAATTTTGCAGACACAATAGTGAGCTAGGTACTGCTTTTCAACTTTGGTCATACAATGGCGTAGAGGCTAGAGTGGGCCTGCAATGAGCAACAAAAATGTGCCAGAGGGCAAAGAGTTAACCAAGAGACATATAAGCAAAATCAATGACAACATCATGCAAACAATGAGATCAGATCCCAAGTCTACTAATTCCATTCTTACACCCTACAAACAGTATATTATTCAGTGTCATGAAGTTGAAAGGCATTCCATGAGAGCTCCATTCCGAAAACCAATGAAATCACTAAATCAAAAAATTGGTCTAGAAGAAAAAATTTGTTCAACAAAATGAGGGGAAATTTAATTGTACAAGGCAAATAGTCTTTTTTAACTTAAGTTCTTAAAACAAACAAATTTTGCATATTTCTATTTGGATGTAGGAAGCTGTTATCTCCAAACTTACAAAATTTACAATTTTCGAATTGGAGTATCATGAATAAAAACTTTTCAAGCTGATAACATAACTTTAAAAGAACAAGTTGACTGATATAACTGAATAGCCAAACCTCTAGACCTCGATTCATTTCTAATAGTGCAATCTCTAAAATTAGCATAACATTCCAAGCAATAAAGACATGCCACTACTCATGTTCTGACCACATGTGCATGTCTAGTTACTGTCAGAAGAAGTAATATCCGCTTTGCATTGAACAAAATCAGAAAAGTAACATCATTGTATAGAAATGGTTAATCTCCATCAGAACAAAATCAACAAACAATTGTAGGAAACACATGTCAAAACTGGAGAAACAAGCTGTAAAAGATACAATAATGCAGCAAATGATGTGTTACTACATGTACCAATGGCACTTAGAATCATTCAGAAATCCGAGGATGTTTTCCAAGTTTTTCAACTTGCAAAAAGAGTAAAACCATGTAACTTGCATCAATTTTGTGCCTGACTAAAATAGTGAAGAAATATAAATACGTAGAATAAGATAGTGACAACCATAATGGTTTTTGGATGTAGATGATTATGGCAGCATGGTATTGACTTTCAATTAACATAAAATCCAACAACCAGCCTACATTTCATACTCAACATTCTAGAAACCATCACTGACTGCATTTAATGATCTAAAGTAGGTCTAGTTAACAACGATACATAAAAGTTATTTGATAATGGGCTATCACAATGTTATCAACTTATCATGTGCGAGGAGTTCATGTGCATGATATTCAAAAGATAATAGTAGTAAAATACAAACAGAACACATGGTAACATGTTCTAATGGGCAGACAGTGATAACTTTAGGCAATAGATTGGAAACTATGCCCAAAAAATACAAATCACTTCAGGAGATGATTCAGGCTCCTTAGACCAAAACTTCCACCATGGACCTTTTCCACCCATCTTTTATAAGCTTCTTTATATTCTGAAACTTTGTCTGGTCCCAGATTGTCCAGTATGCTTTTATCACGCCAGCCACGAGGAACCCACCCTCTATTCATAAGGATAGGTGATTGCAAACTAACAACTATATATTCAACTACAATTATGTTAGCTATATACTCCACATCAACATGGTTTAGGAATTAAAAGTCTAGAAGAAATGATGAAATTGTTTGTGCATTTCAGCTTATACAATAATGGAGATTAAAAAGCATTGATATAAAAATTCTGGAATATATCCGTATAATAGCAAGATAAGAGGATATAATTAGAGGTGAAAAAAGTATAGGATAGATGTAAGCAATTTCAACTTTCAATTGTATAAAATGAACTAATTTATGAATATGAACACTATCTAATATGAGATATACTAATGGTCCAGATGAGCCCATTATCTAGTTCTAGTACCATTCCAGATATAGAAACGATGTGAAGCTAAATATTCAGTCGACATATACAGAATCTACATAAATGTGTTAACCAATGTAAGCATACTAAAATAGTAACATATTACATTTCTTCACACATTCCTCATGTCCAGTGACACCCAAAACTGTAGCATAATCACAATTTATCGTGGCCACTGATGATGACAACACGCATCTATATAGCATATGTGCTCAATCGTCAGTCAAGTACAAGCACATTTTCTACGTGAATTGACAAATGTTGTCCTATCAAATCCTAGATCATGATTGACTCAAGCGATACCAAACAAAGCAAGGAGTGGAACTATCAATGACAGCAGGCCATGTAGATCAAGTGTGGATAGATAAGCAACAAATCTGTTTCACCCCCATTGTGTCAGTAAAATATGCACTACATTCAAATTTGTCTTTCAACACAGTAAAACAATTACTCAGAATTTGACTATCAAGTTAACCAATCAATCTCATTGTTGTTAATTGGGACATAACATATCTTTTACTGATAATATTCCAATTGTAACGATCTACAATGCCACGAAATGGCAATCTGCTTATCAAGCAAGCAAAATTGAACTAACATCATGTATCTAAACAGTGACAAGAACTGTGCATGTGCAAAAGGGGACACGAGCCTTATAGTCTCAGCAAGACATTGCCAGCATGCTACACGAGCTCGTACAGATCCATAATGGAGCAGCTGCCCTACTGGGTCTCCTCTCTGAAGAACATCTCCAACTTCCGCAGCTCATGAACGCCCTCATATCTAAAACTCAATAAATAAATCCCATCAAATCCCAGCTGAAACCTACTCCCAGAATTCAACAAAACCGAAGAGTCTTATGCCCAAAATACTCATAGAGCTCATTGTACTTGTGCGGGGAGAGCCTCGAGGTGCGCAGCTCAGAGAGCATCTGCACCGAGAACTTGAGCATGTCCTTGAGGCACCCAAATTGCCAATCGAGGCAGGTAAGTGAGTGGACACGGGCCAAAGAAGCTATGGTCTGTAAGTATAAGTGAATTGTTCATCTTTCCTCATCAGCTTAAACTTTTAGATGAATTAGTTGGTGCATGCAACTCAATACGGTATCAGAGCCAAGAGGTCTTGAGTTCGAGACGCGGCTGACGCAATTAAAAAAATAATTGTAGTCCACTTCTATTCCACGTCTTAGGCTTGAGAGAGCCACACGTGAGGGGAAGTGTTGAAGTATAAGTGAATTGCCCACCTTTCCTTATCAGCTTAAGCTTTTGGGTGAATTAATTGGTGCATGCAACTCAATATGGTCGAGGTGAATTTATGGTTTCCTAGGGGCTTACGAGGGCGCGGTGCATGTAGAAGGTGTTCTGCTAGACGCTGATGATGCTCTCGGTGAGCTACCGCTCCTCGTCGTTGGCACCGCCACTGGCAACATCCTCACAGCCACCGTCTTCGTCGCCTGTGATGGTGGATCTGGTTGGCCTCCTCCTTTGCTAGAGGCGTTTCAGTGAGGCGAGAGAAGGAGCGGCGGAGGAGTGAGAGAGGAGGAGGTAGCAGCGGCACGGGGTGGGGAGGAGGAGCTGAGGAGGTGATCGGCGGGCGGAGTAGAGGAGTGGGGGAGAAGGAGGCAGCGGTGCGGGGTGGGGAGGAGGAGGAGGTGGTGCGGGGTGGGGAGGAAAGGAGGAGGAGGAGGCGGCGCGGTGCGGGGTGGGGTAGGGAGGAGGAGACGGCCGTGCGGGGTGGGGAGGGGGTTGTTTGTGGGGAGGGAGGAGTTATGCGTGTACGGAGGATGATGGACGGCTGTGGAGAGTTGAGGGAGATCGAATGGCTGTAAAGAGCTAAAGGCGAATATTTTTTTAGAGTAGAGAGAGAAAAGAATGTTTCATCATCAACTCCTCTTTTTAAGTAGTAGAGATAGCTGTGACTTTAGTTGAAATTACATTATAACAGTTGTTAGTTTTTCTAAGAAAAAATAGAAAAAATTAAAAGAAATATTATATCGTTATGAACAATGCAAAGGAATAAGAAAAAAAAGAAAAGGTAAAAAACTGAAAAAAAAACGTTAAAAAAAGCTAAAATAAATTGAAATTAGAAGTTGATGTATTTGAAATAGCTTCTAGCTTAAACAAACCAAAAGCTAAGAAAATGTTAGAAGTTGAAGGTGTTTGAAGGGGGCTATAATCTGCCCGCTTAGTTGGTGGCTTGCAGATCGACCGTGCCGTTGCTCTGTCCAATCTGAAAGTAAATGATTTAAAGTTGAAAGGGAAATAAACCTAAAGTTGGGAAGTGGATAGGTGAGGACAGCATTGTTTAGATCCCTTAATGATTGGGCGCTTAACCTTTTGTCCCAAAGGTGAGCTTTCTGCACCTTGAGAATTTCGAAACATAATTTGCATCGACTTTTAGTAGCTGAGCAGAACTGTCCAAATAATAAACGTACTCTTGTTCGGATATTCACACTGGTTTAGTAGTACAAACATCAAATGATTTGATAAAAAGCAAAAAAGAAAAAGAAAACAGAATAGGGCTTTGGAAAGCGGGATTTTCACAGGGATTTTACAGACAGGGCAATTGCTCTAAGATCCTTAGCAAAATATATCATATATCCGTTCCAAACTGTGACTTAAAAGTGGAAAAATATCGGGACTTGAGATCTTTTCGAACTGAGCACAAATGAAGGAATCTATCCTTACGGTCTGTTTGTTTAGGTTTAGACTTTTTTGCTTACAGCTTAAAGTCAACTTTTTAGCTTAAGCAGCTTAAAAGTAGTTAGCTTTTAAGCCAAGCCAGGCTATTTGGCATGCTAGTTTTTTGATGGGTTGAATAGTGCAGCTTATTACCAATTATTAGATGCAGCAACAATTCCTTTTTCATGATCCCAATCTAGCTCGGTTGCTTTCAGTTTCAGTTCGTTCCACAAGCTGTATTCTTTCTTTAGTGTTTGCCAATGGTTTTTGAATTACTTTTTGTCATGTTTTTTCCCTGTCTTCAGAAAGAGCTTGAGCTACAAATTCTTGTATCTAGTGGTACTCAAATAATGTAAGTGTCTATTACCAGCCTCAACTTCCTCCTTACAAATCTGGCAAAACGCCTTGTTTGAGAATGCATCCCAATTTACCTTAGATAGAGGAAGTAGATCCAACTAGACACTTTTCATTCACAACCTCTAGAACTAAGCTAAAGAAACATCCTTTAGAACTAAGCTAAAGAAACAATGCAAGCATTGTCCATACTGTAAATGACAGCATACAGAAGTAAGTAATTAATTACAGGTGCAATGTAGTAGTAGTACAAAACAGTAACTCCAAAAGGAACCACTAAAGGTTAGAAAGAGAAACATACTTTCAGATTTGCACAGTTGTTTGCAACTGCATACAATGTTTCGTCTGTGATAAATGTTCCACCATTATGTTGGTGCCGCAAATAATGAGCTCTTGAAACTTGCAGGAAGTTTAACAATAAAGCACAATTGGCCTGAAATTTGGATATGACTAGTCTGAACTAGGGATGTCAAGTCTGTATGATGAACTTTCGAATAGTTTAGCAATGTGAATATTTCTAACTTTTTATAAGGGCTATATGACACAATTTATCACACTTTCATTCACTTTACTGTAGCAGCTTCCTGTTGAGGCGATACTAAAAAAAGAAATGATCATTTTTTACATAAGAGCTAGGTCAGTGATCTGGTGGCTCAAGTTATTTGCTTCTTTTTGCGGTTAGGAGTCTAGCACCAGCTATATCACATGTTATGCAAACTAGTGAATAGTGGCGTTAGTCAGAGTTCTTGAACTCCGTGTACTCAGCCAAGATGACCGTGCAGCGGGCCACAAACACGTAGATCAACAACTGCTGCCCCATGGCCTTCCTCTCCCTCCCTTGCTCGCTGCCTGTGGAGTCGAGCTCACCATCAGTGATGTGGGCCTCGCCGCCGGTGATGGGGCGGAACCCTAGGCCCATGTGGACGACGACGAGAGTGAGGGAGGGGAGGGGGTGGAGGGTATGCAAGGATAAAACTTTTGAGAGATTTGGGGGGGGGATGAGAGAGTATCCCAAGATGGAGTAGCACTCGGGTTTTTTCTTGTGGTGGGCAACCGTTGATTTTTTTTAAGGGTGGTTGTTTTTATGGCTAGTTTTTGTAGGGCTGGCCAGTTTTTTTGTTACGTACAAGGATCATGGAGGAGGAGTGAGACGATAGACAAACTCCTCTTTTATATTAGTAGATATATATCATTATGTCGACAGTGATCTCAATGTCTCAATGATTCCTTATTTTCTTATCCTGGATCTACCGCTGCTCGGGATGAAAAGGCACCCTTATACATACATATATACATACATACATACATACATACATACATAGCCGTTTTCATACTCCTAGAAGTACATACCCTCACTTCTAATATACCACTTAAACGAATATGTTATATTTATTTATCACTTTCAGTATACGTAAATATTAATTCTAAGATATTTCAACACGATTTTGTTAAAATAATTTCATCGGAGTCCTTTAATTTTGCTATATACTCTTTTCCATATATAAAAGGAATATATATATATAATTATGCTATAAAAGTGGACATGTGTGAGTATGTACTCCACTTGTTATATGTCATTGAAATGATGTTATTATACATCTTTACCATTTTAAGTATACTCTATAATAATGATTATAAGATACTCCAAAATGAGTTCCATGAAAAATTTCATTAAAATCCACTTTTTATAGAATAATTTGTATATGTGTAGCTTTTATATATGGAAAATGATATATAGCAAAAATAAAGGATTTCGATAAAATTCTTTCAACCAAATCGTATTAGAGTATGTTAGAATTAGTATTTAAGTATACCAAAAGTGATAAATAGGTATACTATATTCATTTAAGTGGTATATTAAAAATAGAAGTATGTACTCCTAAGAGTACGAAAAGGCTTCACACACACACACACATATATATATATATATATATATATATATATATATATATATATATATATATATATATAAATAAAAGAAAAATACATTCTACTTTTGGGTGTAGTTACACACACATATATAGGAAAATATATTCAACTACATATATATAGTTACATATATATATATATACCATATATATATATATTAACATACTTATATATATGTGTGTGTGTGTGTTTGTGTGTGTGTTTTGCTTAAAAAAAGGAGTTGATAAGTTGTACGTTCTTTCCCCTCCTAAAATAATTCGCACCTTCATGTGGGCTTCCCCTGTCATGCAATATCTTAAACTCGTGCTCCTCCTCTTCTTGTGGATAAGCATCACACCCTTTCACTCGCACACGTGGTAACAAAATCTCGAACAACTCCTAACAAACTCGACATATATCTCATTGCAAGCCTTCTCACTCAATCCCTTGGACTCACCATGTCGCTGCAATCTGGGCACAAGATGGTGGCTTACCCGTTGCCGTTGTGTCGTTGCTCTGATTAAGAGGTGGCGGCGAAGGGTCGAAGCCCCCAACATAGGTGCATCAAGCGTGCAACCCGTCAACTCCTCGCCAAGCTGGAAGCTAGCTGCCGCCACCGACGTATGTATCGATCCATCCCTGATCGATTTGTTCACCATTAATTACGTCTCCTCACATACGTGTGAGTGCTTAACCTAACCTAATCAAACCTTGTGTTTTGGAAATTACTCCTAGCTAATTGGATGACCTTGACCGCAGCTCACTCCACCAAGCTGAAGGCCGACGACACGGTCTTAGCCGGATTCCAGCCCCACCACGCTATTTCGGTCGGTACGTAGGTGGACGACAGCTTTGATGAAGATGTAGCAGCCTTGCTCGTCTGTGTAGTGAATTTGTCGCCGATGCAAAAGCTTGTATAGATTGCTACAACAACAAGCATCAGGCAAGTTTAGATCTGACCCTAGCTAAATTACTTCTCCATTCATTTTTCATTCTACTATCAGTAACTTTAGTATTAATTGCTACATAGTAATCATATATCCTTAATAGGGCCTCCTTGATCTCTCCTCATTTGGCCAAATTAATTATGCATGCTCTTATTTACAATTGAAAATTTTCTCTACTAAAGCAGGAAAAAGTTTGAAAAGAACCATAATTGCTCTCACACTCCTTTACTATGTTTAGTTTAAAATGTTTAGTTTAAATTTTCTAATGTATTATACCATAGTTATGCTAGCTCTTCAATTGTTCTTTATTATGGTCGGATTTACACGTTCATTGGATGCAATCATTATTGATTTGAGTCTTTTGTTTACTGTATTTTCGCATAATACTATGCAACATAATAAATTTTATTCGTATAATACTCCGTAATAATATACACGGACACTAGCCAGTATATATAAAAGTTGTGTCACGTTGGAACCAATAACAAACACGTCACGTACTTAGCGTAGCAGTTTGGTGAGGCGAGTATTCTAAGGCCTCGCTCGTTTCAGCTTTTTTTCAGCTTTAGCTTTTTTTCACTATTTAATAATTCATTTTTTTGAATTTTTAGATTTTTTAGGCTTTTTTACATTTTTCTTTTTTTCCGTGTTCCTTTGCATTGTCCGTGATGGACTAACAAATTTTTTCTATTTTTACATTTTTTTTAAATTTAATTATGTCAAAAAGCCAAATCAACTATAGTAAAAAAAAGTCAACTACAGTGAAATTTCAATCAAAAATCAAAAACTATCGTTAAAATGATCACCCCTAAGGCAAAGGCCATGTGAGGTAGCTTGCTGGCTCTCACGCACTTGCCAAGCAGAAGCAAGCACGCTCGCATGACACGCAGCTTCTTCCGTTTAACTCGACCACAAACACGCAGACATGCACGTTATATTCGGCCCGTGGATCGCAAAGGCGCAGGAGAATGTGCAGCACGAACGCATGTCGGAGATCTGATCTACATGCGGATGCAGATGCGTGCATGCATGTGGCCATACGACATGTCAACGTGCATCCGGGCCTTTTTCCTGAATTCTGATCCATTCCCAGTCGTTCGATCCATCCGTCTGATTCCACGGGCAGGCGTCGTATACATGCATGTGGGCGTATGTACTACGTGCCTCCGCGTGGTTTACGGAGCCAATGGCATATATGGTACTGTTTACATCTGTATTTACAAAAATAGTGATATACGCTGTTGGATTGATAAAAAAATAGTATTTTTGCTACTCGGTGGCCGGACAGCGAGGCCAACGGTCTAACATATAGCCCCACCACTAGACTGCAGGTAATTAAGTCAACTTAATTACCTGCATTATTTTTTGTATATTAATTATTTAAAATTTTAAATATAGTAAATGAGCTCAAAAAATTAGAAAAATTTATGTGCAGCCTTTCTAACCAACATACTTGATTATGTAATTTTTTGATAATTTTATTCACTATGAATATTGCTCAAAAATTTGTACAGTTACCAGGTAATGTTCAAATTTTTAAATATAGGAAATGAGCTCAAAAATTTACAAACTTTTATGTGCAATCTCTTGCGACAACGTACTTAACTGTGTAATATTTTGACAATTTTATCCATTGTGAATGTTGCTAAAAAATTCATACGATTAGCAGATGATTAATACCCATTTAGGAGGTAGGTCATTTCGTTTTCTTTGCTTTGTTTGACCCGTATTTTGGGTTTTTTGCTTTGTTTAATCGGCATATCCACAAATGTAGTAGGATGTACATATTTGGCTCATATGAAAATTAAGGATTCATGCAGAAAATAGACCTTCGAAAGTGTCACTTGCGTCGCGTCTGTATCCCCGCGTGCAGTTCACTCCTACTATTATCGCCTCGTCGTTAGCGCGTACTTCACTATCACTCTCACTGTAAATTTCGAGCTACGCGTACTCACACTCTTGCAGTCTCTTCACTGACACTCCTCGTCTCGCAATCTCTTCGTCACACTCATCGCCTACACTTTTCGTTTGCTTTCTTCACAGCTAATTAAATATTATTTAGTATCGTTATTAGCAGTCATATTAAAAAGTAATTTTTTGTCGTATGAAATATCTTTGTTAAATATGTATGTAATTAGTTGCAACTGTTTAGGTGTAATTAATTTAGTCGTTAGCAAGTATATATTGTTTAATTATATATTTTTATATACTTTTATGTAGATTGCATTAGAAATTAAAATCGTAACTACTCTTTTATGATAGCATATCATGCTATCTAGTCCATAGAGCCAGTGGAGGGTACGATGTGACAGAAGTGTGTGTGTGTGTGTATCAGATTTTAAGCCGCACTATTACTCATTAACTTAAGCACTTAATTTGCTTGTTTTTGATCAAAAGACAACTGAGGTATAGAAAAGTAAAAAAACCAGATATATAGTAAAACACACTATACTGACAAACAATTATCACAAGTAGCATCAAGTGCAAAAGCTAATTAGCCCAGATGTTTTTCTTGACTAGAATATGAGCATGTGTTCATATGCCGCAACTAGGTGCCTGATGAGGCTTGCCGCATACGTGGAACTCATGTTCTGATGCTGGTGCAGGAGCTCGCTAAACTTGCAAGTGTGGTCGATCATTACCTTGACCGAGAAGACCGAGCCAAAAATCTTTGCTCGTTGAGCGCTAACCTTCCTAAGCTAGCCTTCTACTACACACTTCACTGTGTAATTGCCTGGATTTGACTGGGGTATTCGGTACTTACGACTGATAGACAAGATGTATCATGTTATAACTTATTGCACAGCCTCCATGCTAAGGAAGCACTGCCCAACTAAGAGGGTGTCGATTTGAAACCTCCACTGGGACCCTTCTTTTTGAAGTAGTACAAGGGACGTAGTAAAACATTATCGAGTCTGGAGGACACATAGGGCACTGACACAATTTCCCTCGGCTGGACAACTCGTCTGGTATGCGTCATCGTCTGTATCATTGAAGCCTAGGTCAGTGTCCTCATCGGACTTCTACCCGAGCACCTGCTCCGGTAGATACGGGGTGCAAACGGAGCGGATATTTTCCGACCGTCCATCCGTCCGTTTTAATTTGGATAGAATTCGAAGCAAATTTTCGGATATCCGGATGTTTTGTCGGATACGAAACGGATTTGGATATTTTTTTTGTTGGATACGGAAACAGATTCGGAACAAATATTATCCAATGGATACGGAACTATCTGGATATTTCTCGGATAGTTACCGGATATATTTTCGGATAGTTACCGGATTAAAACTCGGATTCAACTCATAACTCAATTCGGATTCGATTCGGGACAGCCCAACAGACATTTACTAGAAAGGTCATAACTTTCACAAACGGAGTCCGATTTGGGTGTTCTTGTACTCGTTGAAAAGCTTATTTCAAGACCTATGCAATGGATAAGGCATCATCTTCAAATACATCATGAATCATCTGCTATGACCGAAACAATATGACAGCTGTAAAATCTACTTTTCTTTTTGTGTGAGTTCGAGTCTAATACAATATAGGGTTGAGTTGTATTCGATTTGGGGACCATATGAACGTCTCAAGGGGCTATATAAGCCTTGTAATCGTAATCCTTACATATGTGATATATATGGTTTTTATTTTCGCGCATTATCTGGCTAAATATTCGTGACCGAGACTAACCGTATTCGAAATGGCATGTATTCGCATCGTATTCATGACCGAGAATATCCGTATTCGTACTCGTATCTAGCATTATACATATCCGATTCTAACTTCGACAAATAATATGGAAAAAGGTACGGAAGGAGCAATATCCGTCCGTATCCGCTCCATTTGCACCCCTACCGGTAGATACCCGTGTCAATCAATGTGAGCTGACTACTACATGTCCGCCCTGTCATTTCACATGAAATGAGGGATGAGTCTTCCTTCCGATACAATACATTCTGTGCTATCGTCTTGAAGCTCGACCTATGGTTGCCTAGATGTGGAGGTGTCGGGCTCACTAATGTTTTTCAGGGCCTTGCGCATGAAACTCAAGTATACCATCAACCTCCCGTAAATGGTCCCCTCGGGATGGGAGGCAATCTTCATATACTGGCTCCATGCTACGGTTCCATTCACCTTAACAAGCACCTATACACCATTCATGCACGTGATCCCCTTGATCGCAAATTTTATCATCATTGCCTCCATGGCGAACTCTCTTTGGATGTAGCTTTGAAGCTCGTGAATATTCATCTCGTTGAGCCTCTCCACCTGGACCATCTTGCATTGGCATCTCGATAGGTCCAACCCATTGGGTCCTGCCAGTACAAGACCATCGCCATAGAAAACTATTAAGTCTTACATGTTTGCGACTATCTGAAGCCACAACAACCCGATCAGAGTAAACGTTACAACAAATAATGACGACAAGCAGCATGCAAGTTATTGATTATGGGTACCGTACCTACAAAAAATAGTATAAAATTACAACTAAATTACTATGACATACTTCATAATACGAGCTACATTAATTATGACTAACTGAATAACACTAATTGACTATGACTGCAAGAATAATTGACTATGACTGCAAGAATAATGACAAACGCATGCGATAACAAATTACCTGCCTTTCAGGGGAAGCAATCAGCACTGCTACGATTGTGATGACTACTTCAATATTTACTCTCCAGAAAATCTTAATTATGTTATGCACACTTAATTCTCAGTAACAAGCGCGAGAACTTGAAGCGAAATGCAGTTGAGATGAGCGATGAGCAACTGTGAGAGCTCCGTATTTGTGGTCGAGAGAAAAGGGAACCCAATGCGTCGCCACCAAAAATTATGGGCTTGTTGTCGACGCGCAGCACTGTGGGCGAGGGGGGACCGCATGGTAAGAGTGACATATGTGCGGACGAGGGAGTAGGGCGAGGGGGGACAACATGGACATAGTGATATACTAGTCATATGCTCGTGCATTGCAACGTAATTCATTACATATATGGAGAATCATGCTATGGAAGAAGATTGCTCTGAACAAGAAATTAAAAAGATGTGACACCATAGCAACACAAGTGACAAGCCTTATATAGAACTTCCTAGAGATATGGCATCTTTGCATGGATCAGGTGAAAGATAAATAATTAACTGACAGACAAAAAAGAAGATGTATGCCATTGTATGAACCTCTAGAAGGTTCAAGTGGCACCTCAAGTGTATCCAGAACTAACCATAGTATCAGTGTTACATCTAAGCAGATAAGCAGGATTTGATACACTATGGCTCAAAAGGTCATATAAAATTAGTGCCGCACTATACGCTCTAGCAGAGTTGGACAAATCTTGTGCTCACACATCAACAAAGTGCAAATAAAACTCCTGAATCAAGAATGTCCTCGCAAAAAGCGCTTGCCACCTACCTTGTTGATTGTGCAAGGGAAGGCATGTGTATGCATGAAGATATGTAGCAGATTCTCAGAGAATAGCTTCAATTGATATTTCAATTTAGCATTGAAAGTAAAAATTTATATGGCATAAGATAAATCACAAGCAAAGAAAAACACAATCGACCAAATTAATGCATGCATAAGAGATTGAAAATCTACATCCATGCCACCAAGCAATGGTGACATATCAAATTTTGATTCTTCTCAAAGCACTGTTGACCGACTTTGTCGAATAAGCAACAACCGCAAATCCATGTTTTCAAACAGAGAAATCGGGATAAGAATGGAGGAATAAGTTTGTAGAAAACCTATCAAATTTAATTGTGTTAAGATTAATGCAAAGAAGGTGCACTCGCCATACATGAGCTCTAGTTGTCCCCTCAATCCTTCACACAACTCTTCAGTGCAGCTTATACAAACTAAAAATATTAGACCCTTGACGAGGAAAACTATCTGAAAGACAATGTTAAATCAACTTAGTAGACTATATTTATAGTTATAAAGGTTTGCACCTAAGATTTCCAGGTTAGCTGTACCAAGTTATTCAAGCCTCAATGGAAGAAAGCATGCATCTTTCCTTCTGAAAATGAGATAAAGAACAGAGTAAATTTTGGGCAAGGAAGGCCACCTCACCTGATGTTTTCCTGCCCTCACAAATTTGATATGGTCGCCACTTGATGAAAGCAATAAAAGGTCACTAAAAGAAAAATTAGACACCCCTACGAAAAGAAAGTCGAGCCACAAAATCTAATCATTGTTATCACCAAAAGTGGAATCAGATCGTTGCACACCTGTTCTCAATGAAGGAAATGATGGCTTGCAATGTAGCAGAAAACCTAGCTAGCTAGTGCTCATCACCATACCTAAAAGTTTGATAGGATGAAAAAAATGCACAATCTTATATCTTTGCTTGAGAAAATGCACCATTCTTGATCAACTCTTATCATGAATTCGTCTTGCATAAGTGATATCACCTAGAATATATTGGCTCGCGAATTACTCAAAATGAAGAAATGCTTTTTCCTTTTCCTCCGTGAAGTCAAGTATCATCCTGAAACATCAAGGAGCGCATTTAGGGTGACACAAAACCATACCGCCTACACCCCTCCAGCAATAGCAGGTATGGTGCAAACCTTGAAAAATACGCAGAATACCAACATGCTAGTACATGTAATTAAATACGCAGGATAAGAATGAACATAAATAGGCATCAGTACCAATGCTAGACGTGGAGCGCCATCTCAAAAGTTAGTACTATATGTTAGTTATGGTAACTATGGGTATCACACATTGAGCCAAATTACCGATGAGGAGTGGAATTGGCCAATTGGGGGGTGAAGAATTCATAGATATATGATAGGATTAGCTTAATCCACACCGCGCATAGTCATGTAAAATATGCAAAGCAATAAGCACAATCGTATCAAACGTGGTAAATTGATGGCATATGTGACCTCGTCGAGATGCCTCTTGTCACGCGCCCAGTCCTCGGCACCGGCGGCGTGGCCTTCGGGTTTGGGCTCGTCGATGCCGCCGCTAGAGGCGAGGCCGCCGCCCGCCGGCGTGAGCCGCTTCTGCTGGGCTGGGTGGGCCGCGTCGGCGTCCTTGTCCTCGCCGAGCCCTCCATCTCGCCCTTCCAGCGCGCGGCCGCGCAGCTGCCGCTCCCGCCTTGGACGCGGCCGTGAGGTAGCCTCTCCTCGCCGCCATCGCATCGGCGCGCCTCCCATGTCGCCCTCCGCCGGCGTCGCCTCCATGTCGTCGCGAAGTCGGGGGAGGTCAACGCTACGGAGGGAGAGGGCGGTGAGCCTCTTCTCGAGGGCTTCCGGTTCGGGTTCGGCTTGGGCGTCGGTCGGGTTTGGGTTAGGGTTCGGATCCATGGCAGCGAGATCGGAGGTGAAGGAGATGATGTTGTGCTACCACTAGAGAGAGGGACAACTCAAGTAGGAGAGGAGGGAGAGGCGGCGGCGGGTGGGAGGAGGAGGAGGTGGCGGCGTGGGGTGGGAGGGGAGGAGGAGGCGGCGGGGGGGAGGAGGCGGCGAGGATCTCGGGAGGGGGGGCGCGGGGAGAGGAGGATCTCATGGAGGCGGGGAGAGCGAGGGGAGGCGGGGAGAGCGAGGGAGGCGGGAGGCGAGGATCTGCGAAGGTGGGGTGGCGGAGAGCAGGATCTCATGAGGCGGGAGAGCGAGGCGCAGGGATCAAGGCGGGGGGGGCGGCACAGGAGGTAGGGAGAGGGAGGAGCGAGGGGCAGCAAGGGGAGGGGGGGAGAGAGGACGAGGGGGGCGCGGCGGGGGGGGGGGGCGCAGGGGAGAGCGAGGAAGGCGGGTGGAGGCGGGGGAGCGAGGGGGCGCGGGGGGGGGACGGTCTAGATTTTATTTCATAATCAGATTGAATGGCTAAAAAATGATAGGTGTGACATCAACCACCAACTTCTTCTTTTTAAATAGTAAATATATGTGGATGAGAGAACGAATAAAGGGGGACAGCATGGTTGAGCCAACATATGTGCAAAGGAGGGAGGAGGAAGTGGGGATAGTAGTAAGGGGGAGACATATGTGCGAAGGAGAGATGTCATGCACTGCAAAAAGATGGACACTTCATGGTGGCTGTGTAGCCTACGATTTAAAACGTGAATTAAATGAGCATCGCATATAGCTAATTATGATTAAATTAACATATATTAACATAGCAAATTCGATGCACATAAAATTCCTGAAAAATTAGACAATTAGGTTGACTATGTTAGAAGACTGCACATAAAATTTTGTAATTTTTAGAGCTCATTTGCTACATATAACAACTCTTACAAATAACATAATTGTATGAATTTTTAACAATATTCAGAGTAGATAAAATTATAAAAAATTACACAATCAAGTATGTTATGTTGGGAGATTGCACATAAAATTTTTATAATTTTTAAGCTCATTTACTATATTTAATAAATCAAACAAGTAGTACACATAAATGAGTAATTAAGGCAGCTAACTAAATTGACTTAATTACTTGTCGTCCAATGGCTCAGCGGCAGCGAGGAGAGCCACACGGCCAGCGTTGCATGGTGGCCATGCGGCCAAGACATGTGTCGCCCTCCCAAAGCTGCTGTCCGGTGATCATATGAGAAAAATAATATTTTTGCATTTATCATATGATTACAACCATTTTTCATATGATTACAATTATTTTTATAAATACAAGGTCAAAAAAGTCAAAGTGACAGAAACTCTGTTCCATCATCCTCTTGTTATTCTATACTGCAATGTCCAAACAAAAAGAAAAAAAATACAAGACTTAACTGGTAGAGTAGCCAGCCTTGGTAGATGCAAATCAAACCAAGGACATTTCAGTAGACAGCTCTTGGTACGCCCAACCGTAGGCGAGCCGGAGCAGGGTAGGGAGAAGCCACAGTGCTTCTTCTGCGCGTAGCTGTTCTCTGGATCTGAGGGACGGTGGCTTCGCCGGATCTGCGCCGGCGGCCGACTGGTGGCCTGCGGTTCCAGGTGGGGATGGTTTTGGCTGGTCCGTTCGCCGTGGGTTTTCTTGGGCGGTCTTGGGGGGTGGAGGAATGGGAGTTTTTGAGGGTTTCTTGGTGGGGTTTTGTGGGGAGATTTGGGATGAAGGCGCGAGATTGGTAGGCGGGCGCGGGTTGGATTCGGGGAGCGGTGCGGAATTCAGCAATGCTGCTGGATTCGCCTGGGTTTCTTTGCTTGTTCTTGCTGCTGCGTTTCTCGTTTGTTGAGGTGGGGGTTTCTTGATTCGTTTCTTTCGATGCGTTTTTTTAAAATGATCCATTTTCTTGTTCTGATTTTGGTAGTTTCTCTCACGCTTTCCTTTTCTTCTCCTGATTATTTTGATACTCGTTTCCATTTTTGTCTTGGCAAGAACGTTTTCTAGGGCATGATTTTTTTTTGCAGATTCTGCCTTCAAAAGGTTCTTGTTTTTATCGTATCGAAGTCTTCATTTTTACTAGTCCTGGTGTTGTTTTCCTATTCCAACCATCCCAAATCCTGCAAATGCTTAAGAATTCAGTAGTTCAATAAGCTTTCATAATTGCAGCTCTCTTGTACTAGTAGTTTAGTGTGAGTTATTTGCAGCTGTAGTAGTTCTTTGCGCCTTTCTTTTTAAATCTGTAGCTCAGATGTTTCAATTTTTGGTATGGGATCGTATGCTCTTCCCTTTCATCATGTTTTCATTTGCGATGTTGCTATTCCATGGCGGCCTGGTTGCCGTACGGTGTGCTGAAATTTCGTGTAGGTGAACTGTTGGCTTCTCAGGGTAGGTGTGGTGAGACTGATGTTAAGGGCCTGATGGTGCAGTTGGAAGTGATCATGATTCATGGACGTATCATGTTTTAATTTGCGGCCATGGCTATTTCTTAATTATAAAAGAGTGGAATTTGGGGGAATTTATGGGCCTGTTTGTTTCAGCTTCTAGCAGCTGCAGCTACTCTCAGAATCTGCAGCTCCCCCAAACAGTCCAGATTTTCATCTAGATTCTAAGTAGCCAGAAGCTATAGAATCCAGAAAATGAACTAGTAGCTAGAAGCGGGGGTTATCCAGCTTCTCCAGATTCTCCAGATTCTAACTAGTTAGATATTCACCAGCTGCTTCTCAGAATCTACAGCTGAAACAAACAGGCCCTATATCATTTTTAGTCCTGTTAAAAATGCTACTCTAGGATCTCATTCCTTTTCGGACGTTGCTTTTTCTTATGCAAGAGGTCACAAGTTGGACTCAAACCAGGGTGGTGGGTTGGGTTTTGAGAGTTTCTGGTGGAGCTAGCTCCAATTATTTGACTCATAATTTTCTGATAAAAACTGAACAATTTTGTCAAGTATTTTTCTGCTTGATTGTCCTAACGAAATCTCAATTATGGATTTCCACTTATGATTATGACTTGTTTGATTTTGCAGGGGTTGCTAGTATAATTTTTCCAACTATAATGAATTAGCCATACAATATAAGATGGCAACTGAGGTCAATCAAAATTATTTTGGATGGCCACAGGAGGAATCATCTGTGCAGGATAGTTCTCAGGTAATCTCTCCCTCTCTCTCTCAGATATTGCGCAACAGCCCAAAACTGTCGCTAAAATATTGGAAACTGTCGGATATGTAGTTCACTGACAGGTCGCTGTCGGTAATTACCTGTCGGAGTAGCTATGTCGGTGATGACCATACTTTACTGAAATGCCTGTAGCAGAATCCATTCTCCGACAGTGCTACACTGTCAGTGATGCATCCTGTCGGTTGGCTGTGCAATCTACCCTGCGACCGAGCTAACCGATAAGGCTGTTGGTAATCATTATTCTTTTATCAATAGTGCTGTCACTAAACAACATTAGAAACATTCCATCTTTAATTCATTGGCTATATATGGTGCAAATACTTTTGTATGCTCTAGCACATTAACTTTGAGAATTGTGTATAATAACATATTACATTTGTATTCATGCATTCACACCCAGCGTAGATCGAAAAATGAGTTTCAACTAGAATTTCTATATAACCTTTTCAGAATACAGGTTGTACATATAATTTGGAAATCAAGCATACACAATTTCATGGTTAAATATATATGTCTATCAAACATGTAGGATTAACTCGTAGACTATGGACAACATATACATGTCGCCAAGCTGCGCTGGGGGTTGCAATCAGCCTCCATAGAGGTGCGTGTATAAGATCGATGTCCAGGAGTTCAATGCTAGTCCTGCATGCATAGAATGACTGCTTTTTTAGGAACGAATCAGTATTTGTTAGAGGATAGTATAAAGAGGAGATGATCAATTATAGATTACTGCCTATATGTTGACGCGGTCAATGATTGGTGAAGGAATCGTTTGTTGTCACACTATGGTTGTCCCAGAGCTCCATATATATGAACCCTGTACATCTATTGAGTCGATAAGTAATGTTTTATATATATAAAAAGAAGGATCCATTCGTAATAGTTAGAGAATAGATGATATTGTGATGATTAACCGGTCAAGCGTTACCTGCGGTGGTGGAGGAATCGCATGTAGTTCGTGCCAGACTGGAAGATGCACTCGGGCATGACGGCACACGACCACCGTGCGCCACCAACTTCTCTATGTAAATCTCGGCGAAGGCGAGATGGCCACGCTTCGAGATGATGCATGGTGAGATATGTAGGCCGGGGATCTATGTAGTCTAGCCGTGTCCACCGCATGTTCTCCTCCTCAATCTCGGGCTCTTTACAATGGTGTGGTGATGGGAAGTTTGATGAAGTTAGGGCAGGACAAAAGATAATTATATAGGCAGTAGTGGGACTCACTTCTAATAGGTGGTTAATTAGGGTAAAACGCAATTTATGGTCCAGAATCATTGGAGTGCAGTGTGATCCTGGGATTCTGCCTTTCCGATGTGATTGTCCCCTTCTACATATTGTTTATCGGATACCAAAATAATTGCAGAAAGGCTAATGCATGTATGTGATATGAATATAGGCTTTGTTCCAAAGTGTTGTGGCTTTTGGTTAAAATGACATTGTAGTGGCTGTTAATTTTTTTCTAAGATATTCATTTAAAGAAAAAATAGAAAAAGAAAGAAAAATGTCGTTATATCTCTATAGATAATGCAAAGGAAAAAAAAAAAACTGCGTTAAGAAGCCAATATATTCCAAACGGCTTTTGACTTCTGGAAGTCGGAAGCCATTGCTGTTAGGAATGGGGCCATAATATGTTATGTACCTGTTTGGTTCAAGTACCATCACGCCTCATTTACTTTCTCTTGTACCTGTTTAGTTCAAGTACCATCACGCCTCATTTACTTTCTCTTTAAAAAAAATTCACACTACACATTCAAAAAGGCTAAAAATTGATTCAGAGTATGAATTACATAAAGCTAATCAAAATCATTATTTACTTCAACTATATTTCGCAGATTTTAATTAGTTTTTGTTTCAAAATAACTATATTATTCAATTTAGATATGAACGTAAGATAACTCTGCACACAAATGAAATGAAACAACCTTTCATTAAACATGTATGATTGCACTGTCAGGTATAGCATAGCGTTTAGCGACAGCCATATCACAAAACATTTTACTAACCACATCAATGTGGCACCTGCCCAACAATATTGACAGTGCTATCAGGAATAGTACAACCTTCTACGACAGTACTGTTGGTAATTTATTTGCCCATATGACTGTCAGCAATAATCTCATTTTGTATGTTATGGCTGTTGGAGTTAAATATGGCTCTGCATCTGCTGTAATTTTATCGGTATGTATAATTTTCAGTCAAAGAATTTACCAGATGTAATAAAATGGCTAGAGCTTCCATGGTAACTATTAAATATTAGGTATGTCTCTGTGTCAAGAACCATACTCACTCTTTTATGTGTGTTATTTCTTCCTTTAGGGAACACCACAAGTGTTTGATCATGGTTCCATATCTTTTGGAAGATTTGAGTTGGAATCACTAGCATGGGAGAAGTGGTCTGTATTTACCAATGACAGGCGTCACGAAGAGTTTGTTAAGTTCAATGGATTAGTTGCTAAGAAGAAGGCGTACTTTGAAGAATACTTTAAGAGGATTAGGGAGCTAAAGGCTTTACAACAAGAAAACCAGCAAACTGAACTTAATCTAGAGTACAGTGGCGATGGTAGTGATTCCAGTCAGACAGGAGAAGATGAACCAGCTGCAGAGCATAGATCTCCTGCTGGATCTGGCACACTTATTAATGCTTCCATGGAACACACAGCAGATGAGACCACGCCTGAGCATGAACTGGAATGCTACAAGGATCATAAGTATGAGAGCTTAAATAATGAAATTTCTGCATCAACTCGTTCTTCACCAGTTCAAGGCTTACAGCTAATGGGCCAAGAAATTAGTGAAAATGCAAGTAGTGAGAATTGTTCTGACAGAATGGATATGTTGCAGCAAAATGCTAATTGTAGTCAAGATGATCTGAGGATGCCCCATGAGACTATGATGACTCCTAAGAGAACTATCGAGAAAAACTCCCGGATTAGTCAAGCTTCAAAAATTATTCCAAAGACAGTCAAGATGACTTCTAGTAATATTCCTGATAACACAGTTGTTAATAAGGTAATGGCACACTAAATTTGGATGTGTTTTTTCATCATGATTTGGTGTTTATCTTGGCAGAACTGTTGTTGCTATCTACATATGCTTTTTTCTCTGATAAGTAGCATACTGGCCTGAACCCCATAATGGTGTCCAGCTGCTCAGTCATGCAAGGCACAAAAGAAATACCCACTATTTGTGAAACTAGAGAACTAGAATACATAAGTCAGGGTCTCTCATTTGAAATACCTAGTTACTTGCCTAGATTGACTTATACAATTTACTGCTACCTAAGTTGCAGTTAGTCAGACAAATATATATTTCTACATTTATTATGCCACAGAATTTGAATATTTATTCCATAAACTATAGTATATTTTTCATGAATAATTTCAGGGACCTGATTCAGGCAAGCCCAGTGTGATAAACCTGAAAGCCAAGCCAGAAAACATTCAGTCATTGCGAAGGGCAAAAGCAGCTATTAATGTTGTTGGCACCACAGGAAGAAGCAAACTTATGGCAAAAGAAGCTCCTGTTGTTATAGCTGTTAAAAGACCTTCCTCAGCAGCATCACAACGGCCCTCCACTAGGGAACGACAACCTGTCACCAGAGATGGTTCACGGAAGCCCGCTGAAATTGCCACCCCATGTCGGCCTTCTACTGCTGCAAGTCGCCCTGCCACCAGAGGGTTGGCACCAAAGCAAGGCAACATTGCTACCCCACATCAGCTATCTACTGCCGGCAGGCACCCTATCACCAATGAGTTGGCACCGAAGCATGCCAACATTGCTACCCCGCGTCGACCTTCTACTGCTGAAAGGCGCCCTATAACCAGAGATGTGGCACCAAAGCATGCTGGTATTGCCACCCCATGTCGGCCATCTACTGCCGAAAGGCGCCCTGGCACCACAGGGACTGCACAGAAGCATGCTGATGTTGTCACACTGCGTTGGTCTTCTACTGCCGAGAGGCGCCCTATCACCAAAGAGTCGGCACCAAAGC
This sequence comes from Melocanna baccifera, assembly GCA_036346265.1. NCBI lineage: Eukaryota > Viridiplantae > Streptophyta > Magnoliopsida > Poales > Poaceae > Melocanna > Melocanna baccifera. The sequence continues at coordinate 20,212,665 of CM070688.1, forward strand.
ATGCCAACATTGCTATCCTGCGTCGACCTTCTACTGCTGAAAGGCGCCCTATAACCAGAGATGTGGCACCAAAGCATGCTGGTATTGCCACTCCATGTCGGCCATCTACTGCTGAAAGGCGGCCTATAACCAGAGATGTGGCACCAAAGCATGCTGGTATTGCCACCCCATGTCAGCCCTCTACTGCCGAAAGGCACCCTGTCACCACAGGGACCGCACAGAAGCATGCTGATGTTGTCACACTGCGTTGGTCTTCTACTGCCGAGAGACGCCCTATCACCAGAGAGACTGCACAGAAGCATGGTGATGTTCCCACTGTGTCGGCCTTCTACTGCTGAGAGGCGCTCCGTCACTAGAGAGATTGCACCAAAGCATGCCAATGTTGCTCCCCCACGCAGGCCTTCTATTGCTGAGAGACGTGTTGTCACCAGAGAGACTGCGCTGAAGCATGCTAATGTTGCCAGCCCATGTTGGCCTTTGACTCCTGAAAGACACCTCAGCAGGGAAAGTGCACCAAAGCATGCTGACATTGCCACCACCCCACGCCGCCCTTCTACTGGAGAAAGACACCCTATCGCCATAGAGAGTACCCTAAAATCAGATCAAATAACACCTTTCTGGTTGAGAGCAATGCCGGCTCATCCAAAGGGTGCTATGGTCACAGCAGTACGTTCCAATCCCTTCTCTTACCGTAACATGTCAATAATTGTACTCTGAAACATGCTGATTAACTCTATGTTTCAGTCAACCATGGAGAATACAAAAGACAGCAACGTTTGTCATAGTGAATTTTTTATTTCCTCTCTATTCTTCATGCAGGTTACTCCCAAAAAGGCAATTACCCCAAATCTTGTTAAAAGTAGCAACCTAGAAATCAAAAGGTTACTGTTGCAAACTTATTGAGATATTCATAATTAATTACTTTTGCATTTAGATTTTGATTCTTCTTTTTTGCATCATTTGGCAGCTATGTCAAAGAAAGGTTGGAACATCAAGTGGATGGGATACAAAAATCAAGGTGCCGTGCTAATTCTATTATGGACTTGGAATGCTTTGGATTCTCAAAAGTGATTTAATCCTATTGCTCTAACCACAGTTTATCTTATTTTTTAGTTCTGTTAACCTTCCTCCAAGGAAAATGTTGACTTCTAATGTTAGAGCCAACCAAGTCCTAGAAAACATCAGAAAGCCAAACAAAGAGGTAACAATCTCGGAGCTTATTTTGTTCCGTGCTATTGGTCCAATATACATGCATGTAGTAATGCAGTGACAGATTCTAGTAGATCCTAGATTGTTGGACGTTGGTGTCCTTGTTATTTTTATTACAGCCTGGTGCTTTTTCTTACTAAGATTATTATATGACGTTTTCTCCGTGTCCTGAATGCTTCTGTATTGACCCACTCCACACTGATAGAAATTAGCTGCCAGGTGCCGCAGAGAAGACTGGGCAAATTTAGAACTGATGATGCCATTACATTATGGAAAGAGTAGGCTTACACCATATTCTGGGACTTTGCATAGCCTTTTCCAGGCAGCTAACGATAGAATCTCGCATGATACATCATAATAGTATGAGCTCACCTATTCCACTGAATTATGGCAATTAATCTTACAGAGACAAAAGTACAGATGTAATGAGAGTGAAACACAAGAATAAACACTATTGATGTGCAGATTATCATGATTATTTTTCTTTGTAGGGCATTCAGGAGACAGTGCAATGTCGAGTATCCGTATCAAAGAATGTTACTCCTTTGCAGACTGGAAGGAGGGCACCCAATGTATGTGATTTTACATTGTTACTGCGCAATAATCGTTGGAGTCCAAAATATTCATGATTGGATGCATAATTTTTCAAGTCTGTATCTAGACATTGGATTTGACCTTTTGCTCACTTGATTCTGCAGCCACCACCGCCTCCTCCCCCACCACTCCGGTCATCTCAGATAGCGAGCAAGCCAAACCCCAGTAATTTGTCTGTTGGTGGAAGAAAGCCAAAGTAAGCAACTGATCATAAGCACCAAAAACATTTCTTATCAAAATGTACAATACTGTCATCTCACAGTAAGCTTCTTGTTAAGAACGTTTGCACATTGTTTATGACTTGAAACCTTCTATTTGATCCAATGCAGGGCTTCTGCTCCACACTGGCACTAACCCAATTTCAAGTCTCCAATCTAGGATCCTGCTGAACAAGATAGCCGTGAAAATGTGAAGGAAAACGAAGCATTCCGCTCAGATAAAAGCATCATCCGTGCTATTCCTGTGTCAACGGTTGATGTTATCTTGTGTCGTTACCACCACTTTTGTCACTTGTTAGAGTAACCGTAGTAGTGTATGTAGCTACGTGTATCATATCCACTAATGCGGTAGTTCTACTACTGTCCATGAATTACGTAGAACATTGTATTTACCTGAAATAAATGGAGCTTTAACTAAAGAACATTGATCCTCAAGCTTCGAGGGTAAGTCGCGGCTCTTCATCTGTTGGAAATGATTCATCTGGATCTACTGATTGATTGATAGTTAATTATCTGATTGTACTTTATGTCTCGTTTGGAACTGATTGCAAGCCCTTCTGTCGGTTCGATCTAGAATCGACGTTCTGGATCGATCACCATGCATCAAGGGCTGATCAATTGAAAAACCAACTGCTTTACTGAATCTCTTGTTTCAATTGTTATCAGCGGTCGATTCTCGGACGGTCCTCAGAGAACGATGCTGTACATCAGGACGTGCAGATTTCCCTGGTTTCTATTTTTTTTTTCTGCGAGGTCTATTGGAAAAATTAGCTTAGTAGTACAGCAAAAATATACTAAATTGAACATCCATAAGACTAGAAACAAGTGGGCTTGGGGGGCAATCTGCCAATGATATTTTCCATCTTGATTGATCTTTGTAGCGTTAGCGTCTGATTTGCTCCATTTCTAATTTAGGGTATATTTGAAATCGACGAATTTCAACCTAACTTCTAAGGGTATATTTGAAATGTAGAAATTTCACTAGCAATGATTCAATCGCACCAAAGTTTCAAAAATCGATAACCGATACTTGACCAGTCACTTAGATAGCGTTCAGAATAGCGATGGCTTATGATTTTTTTACTGTAGCTGACTGATTTTTTTACTATAACTGAGTTAACTTATTTAGCATAATTAAATTCAAAAAATTTATAAATAGAAAAAATATGCTAACCCATCACAGACAATACAAAGAAATATAGGAAAAAAAGAAAATATAAAAAAACCAAAAAACAAAAAAAAAAAAAGTGAATAGGAAAAAAAAGCAAAAGCTCAACGCTTAACGCCATCAAAAGCCAACGCTGAGCGCGGCCTTAACCAAGTAATAATTATATGGTATAATCGGTTTATTATATGGTATAATCATTTTAATTATATAGGCAACTGGTTAATAGGTGGAGCATGTGTTATTTATATATGACCTAATATATGGTCTAGTATATGATCATAGGACCTAGTAGACCCAATTTTAGAACACGGAATCACACAAACTGGAAAAATAAGCGAGGCCTCACCAAGATAATCGTGTGAACTAGGCTTCGGGGTTGTTGCACGTTTGCACCTAAGCAGGATAGGCCGAATCCAATCAGGGCCGTCCATCCACCCATTCTCTACCCATCGACGGACCTGATTCCGGTTTCCCCACCAGACAACCGACTCCTCACGAGTGAAATTTGGACGTTTTTAGCACCATTGCGCGAAGGAATTCCACAACTAGCACCGAGCGGCAAAAATTCCATCTCGGCCCCGTTCGCTCGCCGCGATCGAACATCCGAAAGCCACGATCCGGTGACGCCGACACTGTCGGCGTGCGATGCGGACCGCCGCGGCCGGTGCTACGATCGCGATCGTGCGATGCCGGACCGCGACGACTACATCAGAGCACCGATCGTGCGGTCGTCGATCGCACGACCGATCGTATCTCCAGCGCCTCCGACCGTATGTACAAGATTTACATGTATAAAATTAAATTTTGCAATAGATAAAATTGTATTTGTGAAGTTGTATGTAGAAAATGTTGACATGTATATAATAATTTTTTGGAATGAATAAAATTTTAGATATGTATAGAATTAATTTTACATATCATATATGTAAAGTTATATTTCCCCAAGCGTATAGAATTTTGATGTATTTGTAAGGTTATATTTAGAATAAAAATAATTTTGGATATATAAAATGATGTTTGAAACATATGAATTTTATGTACATTCCAGTTTACTGCTTGTGTAATTTTGTTGTAACAACTATCTGAAAAAATATTTGGAACATATTGAACACATGAAGTTTGATAGTAATTCTTTCATCTTAATGTAGTTATAAAAATGTGAAAACTGATACATATGATTAATTGTAGAGTTTGATTACCTACTTAAAAGTATATGTAAAACATTTGTAAAAATCATACTTCTGATTTTTTCGTTGTAGGCATTGCAATATAAGGAGTTTGAGAGGTTTTGCATTCCAATTGAGCTTGAAAAGATATGTGAAAAATGACTTAGAAGAGTGCAATAATTGGGAGAAAATTTGTCCATCTGGACCAATATGTGAGGATCAAAAGTCATAATTATTCCTACATCAGATTATGAACACATTAAAAGATATGAAAATCAGAAAAGTGCTCAAAATTATGCGAAAGTTTGTACATTCCAATTGAGCTTCAAAAACTAGCTGAAAAAATGACTTATAAGAGTGCAATAATTCTGGGAAAATTTTCACATATAGAACAATATGTGAGGATGAAAAGTCATAATTATGAATACCTCAGATTATGAGTGCATTAAAATATATGAAAATCAGAAAAGTGCTCAAAACTATGTGAAAGTTTGTGCATTCCAATTGAGCTTCAAAAGTTACCTGAAAAAGTGCCTTAAAAGAGTCCAATAATTATGAAAAAATTTGTCAATATAGACCAATATGTGAGGATGCAAAGTCATAATTATGACTACCTCAGATTATGAGCACATTAAAATATATGAAAATCACAAATGTACTTAAAACTATGAAAAGTTCTGAAATTTTAGCAATTTGTCAAAATGAGAAAAGTACAGATTGATGTCTTTTCATTTAGTATTTTTTTGTACATTTAGATATTGAAGTTCTCATATGGCATATTATTTAATCCGTCTGAACATGCTATTTATATTGCTAAAAGAAGAATATTGAAATGACAAGATGAACATACGATTAGCGTAGAAACGGCTGGTAAATAAGAACATAAGCGATATTGAGGACATGAAGAATTGAATGCAAAGGTAAACATGAAAATAACATAGCGCACAAAGTTACACGATAGAAAACAAACCGACACACTCCTACGATACATGTGCGCGTAGTTATGCGGACGAAAACAAACACGAACACACACACCTAATAACGGGGCCATTCACGGGACCAGCGCGGAACAAGCCCACCTATTGCGTGGACCGGGGCCATTTTCCCTTCCTGACGACATCTGCGTCGAACTCCTCGTTGCCTCTTTTGCCTTGGCGCTAGCTCCCTCTTCCTTCGCGTTCTCTTTCGCGAGCTTGTGCTCCTCTGGCGTGCGCGCCGTGATGAGCTTGCGTCTCCGGCGTATACGTTCGGCCTGCTCTTCGTTCCGACGCTCGCCTCGCGAATCTCGGAGTCCCTTCTTTCATTCCACTCGTGGAAGTCGAGAGTCCATCGGTCGTATTCGTGGATCTCTTGGTCAATCCACTTGCGATACCCGCGGGGGTTACGGGGCTGCGAGTACAAAAGAAATGTTAGTGCGGACGAGAAGCGAAAGTAGTAGGGAGGAACACACCGCGGTGGTTCTTCTGCATTGCCGATAGGTGCGTGTGTCCCAACGTCGGTCCGGATAGTCATCGGAGTAGTTTGCGCAACCCGATGGCGCATACCCGGCTAAGCCGCTTCCGACTTGACAAACTTACATGGATCTTGACACCAACGGAGGAGGCCTCTCCCCTGCGGCGGTCTTGCGGTGAACGCGTCGTTGGAACCGCCGGGATAGGGTCGGTGCAGCGCGGATATCTTCTCGGGAGCCGTCCTCCTCGCACGCACCGCTTCTTGGGCCCGCTCGCGGCTGCCTTCGCCCGTTCGTCGCGGGCCGTCGCGGCTCTTGCTATGTCGCGAGTCTCCTCCCATTGCTTCGCATCTTCTCCCATTGTGCCTTCTACCGTTTGTCCATCTTGAAGGTGTGGGGTTTGGATTCGTAGTGACTTATCTCAAATCCCTTTCACCTCCTTATATACGCTAAGGGTTGGAATGGTGTGGATAATTCGAACCATGAAAAGGTGCCCGTGAATTAATGAAAGAGTGCAGGTTGGCCCATCCGAACATGCACAAAGCAATGCACAAGCTTGTCTTTGTCCACTGCGTAAAGTAAAGCCGGCCCGACTCGTCTTGTCAATGCGTAAGCGGGACACTCTTTCCCCTCAACTGCGTAAAGCTGCCAAGTCTTGCGTCATCATCGCCAAAGATGACTCGTCTCGCCTCGTCTTATCAATGCGAAAAGCAGGACACTCTTTCCCCTCACTGCGTAAAGCTGCCAAGTCTTGTGCTGTCACTGCCCAAAGATGACTCGTCTCGTCTCGTCTTGTCACTGCGTAAAGCAGGCCACTTGTCCCGTCTCGTCTTGATATGTCACTGTCTACTCACTGCGTAACGCTGACCTCTCTTTCCCGCGGTCAGCGGCAAGTCGCATGCGATCCGTCTTTGCGATCTTTGGTCATGTCGGCGCACAAAGCGGCCCGTCTAGTCTTTGCGGTGGGTGACTCTCACCCGCTTAGGTGGGCGCAGCGTAGAAAAAATGAGCAAGCCATAAAATGACATGATGACACCCGCTTGGAGGGGCCCCCGTGACTACCCTACCCTTGTGAACACGTGTCAGCTGCGTCGTTTTCTTGGTCGCCCGGTCCCTACGTAGAGAACTCTTTAAATTGATCGAAGCCCCAGCCCCTTCTCCGTCGTGCAGAAACATACCATGTCGGAAGTAGAGGGTCCAGTCGGATGTGGGTCACCGAAGGAAGATCTTCCCTTGGAAAGGAGGAGAACTTGGTCCACGATACCGCTGGTACCAAGCCGCGCGCTCAACCCGCGTGGCGAAAATGCAGGCACAATGAGGACGCGGTTGTGCAGGTCTTGGATGGCCCAATCGATGGCGGGCGACGTTTCTTCCGTTGCCCACACTCAGGGGTAGAAATTGCTAATAGTATAATTTTCATTACTACTTATGGTTCATCCTTAGTAATCGTTTTTCCCGCGGTGGCGAAATGCGACTTCTCACGTTGGATCGACCCTCCTAATGAGCGGTATATTGCCATCTACGTGACTACAATATGGGAGCGAATATTGGAGTTGGAGGAGCGAATCGAGACTCTCAACGAGAGAACAACGACCTCCGCCAGCGGATGCAGCGAGAGAGCGCGAGGAGGTCGTGAACATAGGAAGCTCGTGACGATCCGGATGTTGCTTTGCGCGAACCCTAGCTGCATATGTGCGTGCCACTACAACGACGGCCACCACGTCGGCGTCCCCTCGGCAATACTCAATGTGGGTGCCACGAGGTTCTTTTGGCATGTAGGCAACGCGTGTATGCTTGTACCTTGTATCGATCGTTTTCTCGATGTGGAGTAGAGAGTGGTTACGTTAGTAGTGTGTCGTAATTTATTTGTTGTGTTTGTCGATCTGTCGCTGCCAATAACTGCTAGTGTTTTAATGTCACTGTTAGTGTTCGTAATTTATTTGGATGTAGTGAGGGTTTGAAGAAGCCTTTGGAATCGCAAGAAAATGTTATTTGAGTCCCAGAAACCCAATAGGGAGGGTCTACTCCAATTGGAATCTATTAAGAAGCATAATGTCCTCAAACTCTGAGAGAACGAACCTACTGTTAGTAGTAAGTAGATTCTGTCCCGGCTATTGCATGCGAAAAATCGAGATAATAAGCTTATAAAGTTGGGACGAACATGGCGCGTACATTTTTATTACATGCATAGCATATAGCATGATATCGGATGACCAACCAATCGCTCTCACGACCTCTCGTGCGGGTGGGTCTATTACATATTGTCTCTGGGTGTAGCGTGGTTGTTTCCCCTTTTGTCGCGCCTGCAGATGGCTCATTGCATCCTTCTTCTGTCCTCTTGCTCTTGAGAGCTGCCTCACGAGTTTGAAGCTCTTCCTCCGGCGCTTGATGGTCGCTTCACGCGAATCAGCTGCTCATGCCTCATTTGCGACCCATCTTCCTTGCCCTTGAGACGGTTTGGTCCACCCTCACGCGGCGCTCTTGCTCAAGCCGCATCACGCCGTTCCACCTCGCGAGCACGAGTCATCTTGGCAAAGTATTGTCCTTTGTTTTCCACCGCGCGGCGGTTCGTGGCCATGCCGCGCGACACCGATCCACCCATTCGATGAGCGTGCAAGCCTATGTGTGGCGTGGTAGATGGCATGGATCAAGTTGAGAAACGATGAACGAAACAAATGATGTAGTTGTCGTTGTTACCACAAAGTCGTCATCGGTCAGGACACTTGAAGAACCTACGGCCGTAGTTGGATCGTTGTACTGCGTCCGTCGATACGCACAACATCGTCCGGATGCCGCAATGGCACTTCGGCGCTCATGCCACTCCGGCACTCCAAATGGCTCGGACCTCCAGGAAGACATTGCTATGTAGTAGTATTGTGATGTCTTGAGGAGAAGATGTGGTATGGAAGACATAGGTGGCCTTTATGTAGGCTTTTCAGAGACTATAGTGTCGTAATAAATTCGAGGTAGGCTTCCAGTGTCGATGTAGCAATAAATAGCTCTATGTAGGCTTTTGAGACTATAGTGTCGTAATAAATTCGTGGTAGGCTTCGGCTGTCGGTGTAGCAATAAATGGCTCTATGTAGGCTTTTCAGAGACTATAGTGTCGTAATACATTCGGGGTAGGCTTCGGTGTCGAGTGTAGCAATAAATGGCTCTATGTAGGCTTTTCAGAGACTATAGTGTAGCAATAGTCTCTAGGAGTAGACCCCAGTGACCATTGTAGCAATAAATAGCTCTATGTAGACTTTTGAGACACTATAGTGTCCTAATAAATTCTGATGTAGGCTTCGGTGTCGATGTAGCAATAAATGGCTCTATGTAGGCTTTTGAGACTATAGTGTCGTAATAAATTGCGTGGTAGGCTTCGGTGTCGATTGTAGCAATAAATGGCTCTATGTAGGCTTTTCAGAGACTATAGTGTTGCAATAAATTACAGGTAGGCTTCGGCTGTCGATGTAGCAATAAATGGCTCTATGTAGGCTTTTCAGAGACTATAGTGTAGCAATAAAGCGGGATCGTATCGTCTTGTCCTTTGCGTAAAGCTCACCTCTTTGCAAAGTGGCCTCTTTCGTGTTGTCACTACGTGTTAGTTTAATATTCGTGGCCTCTGTTGGTGAAGCCCCACCGAGCCTATAAGAGGAGGCATTCCTCACCTAGACCCATGCATTGCTCTCCTCATCTCCTGAATTTGTTGTAGCTTTCTTTCTGCTCACTCCCGAGCGCGAAATGAGTCATCTCGGCACCTCTTCATCGGCACCCACGGTGATTTGCCCACAATGCAACACGGTAGTTAGGCGTAAGACCTCACACACGCTGCAAATCTGGTCGGCACTATTACAAGTGTCCCTATCACTCGGTGAGTACGATTGTTTGGATTCGGTTAAATCGTGTAGGTACGTTTTAAAATCTTCTTATCATGAAACGAGAAGCCCTCGGCGATTGCGATTCAGGTGTGGGAGGATGAACTGGGCATTAGGACGGACAATCGCTTCGGCAAGACAGAGGTGTCATGGGGGTAGCGAACTCGTCGAGATGCGGCATCGTTTCGATAGACCGGAGTGGAAGATAAATGTAATGTTGTGTGCTATTTTCTATCTTGTGTTATGTTCATTCTTACAGTGAATATGTAGAGTCAGTAGGTTGTTCTCGTCTATGGTCGTAATGTTTTATGTTATGTTGTACCTTCATTTGTTGTTATCGTATGTTCTCCTTTGCGGAGTTAATCTATGTATGTGTAATGCATTGAAGAAGCTGCAGTGTCCACCCCGCAATGATCTTTGTAATTGTAGGTAAAATAATTTCACAAGCCCTTGTGGTATGAACATAACAATTGCATAAATGCTTGCGGAACCATGCGACGTTACAACAACAATTACAAAAACTCATTCGAATTTTCGTCGCGCCTCAGGCCCGCATGTGGTCCTCTCGAGAAGGTGAACACGGGGCGAAAGTGCGAGACATCGCGAAGGTCATCTGCTGCGACCATTGTTGTCCTGCGTATGGCCCGTGGGGACTTGTGTTGGATGGCGAATATGTTGCTCGACCATTCGATTGCCGATGGATCTATGTCCTGCTAACAATGTATAGCACAATTAGATAATGGATGACAACATTAATAATAAATAGTAATACCACATGGTAATTACAGGTAGTCCGGAATGTGTCGACCACCGTGAAATTGATGGACTGTTGCTCGTATAAACCTGTAATTTTTTGGCAATGCGATGAGATGGCATTGAAATAGGCGTGGTTAGCTTATGCGTTAGTGCGTCATCGGGTATGAGGCTCTCGAAATGATGATGCCGTAGGGAAATCGCGCATGTACTCTGCGGCTGTGTACCCTTGATAGGTTTGCCCATGCCACCTATCCGGTCTTCTCTTTGGATCGCACGCCGGGTGAAAGGGGCAACTGCACCTCCGGTTGGTGCTCGAGTCACGGTCGCTCCTGGCGTGAGGGACCGTCGGCACGAGAAACCTGTTGTCTCCTCCGTCGCCCTCCGTGAAGGCGATGGCTATAGCAACGTGCTATCCTGCGCAAATGCTGCGAGAAGAACATGTGGTTACACATACATGGCAATCAAGTGGGCGAACAAATAGTTGGCAATTATCCAACCGACGGTCGAAGCGCGTGGAGGGCGATGGTCGTAACAACGTCGTTGTCTGTCGGAATCTGCGAGAATAAGATGTGGTTAGAGATAAAAGGCAATCGGTGGGCGAATAAAAATTGACAATTGTCCAACGAAGGTGCGAAGCGCGTGGAGGACGGCGGCGATCAGGCCGGGCCGCGCGCCGATCGCGATGGGCGTGGCGGCGATGGCCGTGAGGCGATGGCCGCGTCTTGATGGTCTTTGGTGCATCACGTCCACGATGACCGCGTCGTACAACGACATCGTCTCGTGGCGACCACAACCGAGGGTCCGTATCGCGGACATGGCTTCTTCATAGATATTGCGCATTGAAGTGGTCGGCGGGCATTTGAATTTGCACTCCACGGTTAAGTGCACGGCGGACTAAATCGCGGATACGATGTAACCATTTGCAATCTGCGATGAAACAAAGAATGAGTTAAAACGTAATGCTTCACGGAGTTAATTACATATCAATGTTGTGCCGTCTCGTGCGTTACGTGCGCTCGATGCGATGCGGACTCACTGTCATGACTTCCTCGTGTATGACCTCGGCGGGCGATGTGGCGGTTGCCCGGTAAGCCTACTACGGGTGCGTGAAAGGTACCACGAAGGTATGAAGTATACGTGTCGAGTCGTACTCCGTGTCTCCTCCGGAACCATCGTGTGCGCTGGTCACGCCACATGTCCATCACGGCGGTGTATGAATGTCCGGTCTTCGTTGGCTCGGCCTCGCCTCGATTGCTGCAAGTTAATCGAGACAATACACGATTAGTAGGGGCACAAAGTAATGCATTAATTAAATTTACCGTGTCTTGACATACCGGTGGGTCTTTGGGTGCAAGAGGCGTCTGCCAGGTGAGATATCTTTGATGCAGCCGAATCGTCTCATGACTCGTGGGTTGTATGGCTTGACACACTGCGAGAACACCAAGTGACATGTCGTCAACGGTACATGTGATCCAGCCCGCTGCGAGATGATAATCCATGGGGCCGTGTCCATAATAAACCGTGGAGTCCATGGCCACGGACTATGTCGGCGTCGTGGAGAGTCTCGAACATGTTGTGGAACTCGGGTACACACGTCTCGGTCTCTCCTTGGCCCACCGTAAGTGACCATGTGTCCAACGCGTACCCATTGTGGGCCCATCAACGAGGTCATCGCCATCATCAAGGCCGTAGAACTGCGGGACGAACTCATAAGGGTGCACAAAGAGATCGAGTAAGGCCTACCAACGGAAAGTGTTCCCACGACCACAACTGCGAAGGATGTAGCGAGGCGGCTGGGACCGGCTCATCGGCGTACTCTGCTGCGAGGCATCGCACAAGCCCGATATGTGGCACTAAGAACTGCTGATCCCGGCTATATTGTGGCACCTCGGCGGCCACCCATCCGCCAGCGACTACGCTGGGTGTATGGCTCGGTGCACGGAGTCTCGGTGGTGGTAGGGAACAAGACCCACCCAACGAAATAGCGGTGCACGCGAAGTGCGTCCGCACCGTATCCTCATCTGCGTGTCGGGACATGTCATGAACCGAAGCCATCCATGAGGCACACCAACTCGTTGTTCGGGAGCGGATGGCCGAACCGGTGACCCAAATGGACCTTCAATCTGGGTCCTTTGGGGTGGTACTACAGGCAGCACCATGAATGGGTAAACACTGTAAGCATCGCCACGTCCCGCGAGTAACCGTCATCTCACCCCACCGGAAGTGGAAGGTATGAGTCTCGGCCTCCAACGATCAACAAGAGCCGACAGAAACGCCGCATCATCTTGGACGCATGTCGTATATCCAACATACGTGCAATGGGTAGCGGATCGGTGTATCAGTAGTGGGATGTCTGCGCGGTCGAGGCCGGTGCTCTCGGGGCTCCTAAGGATGAAGCATGGAGGCCCGTCTCACGAGGTCCATGGCGAACATCGGTGCCCCTCATCCCAGCGGGGTCTAGCAACTCGTCGCCATCTCCGCCAACGAAGGAAAACAAGTTAGTCCACATTGTTAATAAAATGTGCAAGCAATGACAACAAAATTAACACCAAGCGTAACGACGGAAACATACGTGGCGTACCAAACATACATAAAATGTGCACACCAATATGACCCACACAACAGGGAAACATATGAAACGTAGCAAAACATACATAAAATCACGCGGTAAAATGTTGCGAGCTAATGTTCGCAACATAGAGACATAGAACCATCAAAGCGTACACATGGAAGCAATAATGAGTACAGACAAAATATTATGCTTGCTACTACGGGCGTTGCTTGATGATGGCTGTTTGGGCCTTGGTGAGGAGTGTCAATCGTCTTGCATAGCCTACACTTGGACGCTGAACTCGATCCCCACGGCTATCATCCATGTCATTCGGATCACGGCGGCTTTGTCGTCTTCCACGACCGACATGCTTCAATGCATCATTAGGCACCCATTTTACCCTCCTCGACCATAATTCCTGTAGTGCATGTCTACCCGTATGAATGAAACTCTGCACTCCGGGTTGCATATAAGTCTTGCATGTCGTAGTACTTTGAGATGTCTTCTTGTCGGCGCTTTGCTTCCATACCGCGCATGCAGCGTACACATGCGAGCATGGCTTGTGCGGCGAGGTTTGTTGCGGTGCAATATGCTTTTCATCAATCGTATATACCGCTTGTGATCCCCTCTAATGTGACCCATGACGTGCATGCGAGGCGGATCTCGAACTTCTTCCTTAAGCCATCTATGGTTTGAGGAATGTGGAACGACCCTTCTCTATCTTCTTATCCATGTAGGCTGCATTACCTCGAGTATTGTTTGTTTTCGTCCATGTGCTTCTTCGCCATCATGGCTCTATTCTAAAGTACCCAACAATCCGGTTCCAAGTCTCGTCCACAATAGCCGTGATCGGTAGGGATCGGACGCCCTTCAAAACACCGTTGTAAACCTCGGACATATTGGTCGTCATGATTCCATACCTTGCCCCCCCGGTGTCATGTAACAAAGACCACATCTCGGTGTCGAGCGCATTGGATTGAACCTCTTGTGTGAACGCCCCAACTCTTGTGGAGCCTCCTCTATGGACCCGGCTTACATGCGCACATGCTTGCTAGCCTCATGATCGAGTTGCCTCCACAAGGTCTCGAACTTCCGCTTCTGGTTCTGCATACATAGCTTCTTGAACATCTTCATTAGGTCCTTGCTACGGAATCTTCTATGGAAGTTCGCTGCGAGATGCCTCATGCACCAACGATTCTTCAGATCATTCCACTGGAAGGGGGGCTGCGTCCCATTCTGCATCGTTCGCAATGCAGACAACGAGCTGCATTGCGGTCCGAGATGACACACACTTCGGGGCGATCTTGCACTATGGCTTGCTTCACATTTGCAAGGAACCAAAGCCAGCTCTCCGTACTCTCATTCTCCACAATTGCAAATGCCACTGGGAGTAACTGGTCATTTGCATCAGCTGCAACTGCTGTAAGGATAGTACCCTTGTACTTGCGATAGGAACGTCTCATCCATCGTTAGCACCGACGGCACCACCGAACCCTTCAATCGCTCGATGGAAGGCCCGAACACTCTATCAAGAATGAAACAATTCGGGCCCTCAGTAGGATGCACTCTCTCTGCTGTTAATGTACGTGCAGGTTTGATTCGCAATTTCTTGTAGCATTCTTGGAACCAGTCGTCGCCTCCTCATAAGTCCCAAACATACGGTGCAAAACCTTTCGTTTAGCCGCCATACCTTCTTGTAGTGACTTGAAATCCCACCATATTCGCTACCTCTGCCATTAGAACCTTTGGAGAAATGGACACATCTGCCACGATGAGGTGGCTCACCAGCTCCGCAACATAAGATGATGTCATGTTGCGGTGCCTATGTAATGGCCCCTCAAGCTCGCAACTGTGATCATGTAGCACAATTATCCAAACACCGTGCGGCGCGCCCTTGTACCGCGTGCACGAACTTTGCCGAGCAGGACTCGTTGACACACTTCACAATGTACGTGTCCGGGTTTGACTTTAATGCACCGTCGTCCGGCTAATGTTCACGGCATATCTAGTAATAACTTTCTTTGGCGGCCTCTTATGCGGCATCGCCCCAAAATGAGTGTGGCCTCGGCTGAACCCCATTCTCGCCTCCTCCGCCTGTGGCAGCACTAGGGATGCCGCTGCATTGTCATCCAGTCTGGACGACACGTACGCAACGTCGGTGGTCACAACACCACCCACCACCCCTCCATTTGTACCTTCGCCTCCGCCATCGTCATCCTCTCCGGAACTGTCTGTTTCCACATTCTCGTCCTCCTCGCTCCCACTTCTTCCACGATCCGCAAGGTACTCATGATATCAATACGAGCGGCCCACCACCTCTCCCCACACCTTCGTTGGCACGAAAATTGTCCGCACGCCTCCGAGGTCTTCATCACCTACTTCTTCGCCCACATGTTCTCCCCGCAGTACTACATCTTCACCAAAGACATCATATCCAACTTTGTCCGGATGATTACATCCTCTCCACGAACTCCACATACACCATTGGCTTGGCATATATCTCAAAGATCGGGGTTGCACACAACCTCCATGTAGTTGGCCCATGATGCATCATTGGTCACCTTCGAAGTTGTCACTTGCTCTCCCCGCATCACCCACCATTGCGGCATAGAATGCCTCGATCCGTAACTTCTTTCTTGCGGTGTACCGATCGAGCGCCGAGCGGACATTCCGCCGTAGCTCGGACAAGCTCATGGCGTTGAGGCCGGTGTGCGGATCATGGTCGGCGACAATTTGATGAGTCCGCCCCATACGGCCGTCACGTCATGAGACCACTGCCAGTAGAATATGAACAAGTCTTGAATCTCACCATGGCGTACCTAATATAAGTGCATAATCAACCATCTTAGTATACAACATGCAATAATCGTACCATCAAACCCCACTACCGCATTGCAAAATTAACATTGCGGTATTTCATACCTCTTCCTCAAATGTACAAAATAGATTAGTATTTGTTTTTATTTGTAAATCTACAATTTATTTCTAACTATTTTATTTCCAAACCCTACCATACATCAAATTATATATTCATTTCTTTTTATTTCTATTTCTAATTCGTATGAAATATACATTACAACGTTATTTTATTTTCACTACTATTCAGTATTAAGCTTGTTTAAATTAATGTAAAAACAAGTACTAATTTCTCTTCATTTCTTTCAGTAAAATTTTACTTAACGCCTTCGCACTAAACAATTTTAATTCCCTTAATGCGGCTTTCACTTACGAAATTGTACATAAATCAATAAATTCATCTTTCTAATTTCATGTCCTTACTATATTTTATTTTAATATACCTTCGCACTACTTTTCTGGTATTTTACGGTCATTCACTAAGCCTACTCACCGTCACACTAACTTCATTACACATATTTAAATATTTAATCTAACTGGAGTCTCTAATCTAAATATTTTATTTTTCAACACCTACACATGTAACCACATATGTTCAACAAAAACTAACTACATTACAACATATAACTTCAACAAAAAATACGACATTATTTACACTACAATAAATCATGCATCATATGTGCATGTTTACCTACACATACACACCGTATCAAACATTGGCTTCTAACAACATTAACGAAACACGGTTTGACTAATTACGGGCTAATGACATTCACAAAAAAATAATTGCACGGGGGCAAAAATTACCTCTTCTTGAAGCTCGCGAGACGATCTACAACTTTTGTATTTGCAAAATCTGTTGATTCCAAACAAAATCAACTCAAAATCCTGAGTTCCCACTCTCTTTTTTTCCTCCTTTCACTCTCTCGCTTCTTCACTTCAATGAACCACAAGCGCAAATGAGTTTCTTGCCTCACCAAACGCTGCTTTGTTCTTTTAAGTTTGCACTCGGTGTTCACGGAGAGGGCCATGGTTTGTCTTTGTGGGCGCGCGTGCAAAAAAATACCACTCGTGATTCCTTTCTTGCTTTGGCGGACCGATTCGGCGCGAGAGAGCGTGCGGTCGGCGCTGGGTCGTGGCGGTGGGTCTGTCGGTCGTGCGGTCCGCACGTCCGCCGCGGCCGGCCATGCTCTGATCCGATCGTCGCGATCGGGATCAGAAGCGGCCTATGTGGCGATCGTGCGGGCCGAGCACGCATCGACGATGTCGCCGCCGGGCGATCGTGGCGCCGGATATTTGATCGTCGCGGTGCGTCGAAGTCGAGTTGAAATTTTTCGACGCTCATCGCTAGTTCTGGAATTTCTTCACGCGATGGTGCTACAAACGTCCAAATTTCCTCACGAGTCAAAGAAGAAACTCTTAAACGCTCGCACCCAAGAAGTCCAAAGACCCGGTCCACGAAACGCCGTAATGGTGCCCTACAGGGCCGAACGGGGCGTTCGGTGTCCACGCTTCCCACACCTTTCCTTCCTTACTCTCCGAGACACGGAACCTTCTGGAATCGCCCTCAATTCCCCAAAACACCCCTCCCCCACGCGTTTCCCGTGCGCACCACTCCAGGGGCAATCGCGTACTTTCGTGCCCCCCGCCCTGCACTGGTCTATAGAACACGCCCTCCTCGGAACGGGCAGAAGCCAGAAAGGCAAAGCAAAAGTTGCAGTTCGCCTCCTTTTCCTCCGACGAGACTCGTAGGTCAGATCTCTCTGCGTGCGGCGGCGGCGATGGCGTCGTTCTCGGAGGCTCCCCCCGGCAACCCGAAGGCCGGCGAGAAGATCTTCAAGACCAAGTGCGCGCAGTGCCACACCGTCGACAAGGGCGCCGGCCACAAGCAAGGTGAGCGCCCAGCCTCCTGGATCCCTAGGCTGAGCGTTTCTAGCTAGCTTCGTGGTGCGGGTGGGGGATGGGGATCTGGATGTTTCGTTCGATCTGCCTCCTCTGTGTGGGTGTGGGCTGTAGAGCGGTGGTTCAGATCGGAACCTGGAACGATAGATCTGCCTTGCGCTGCTCAGAATGGTATATCTGTGTGATTGGTGACGAGGGAGTCGAGTGGGCCGTGGATTTGTTGCTTTGCTGATGCTCGCGTTGTTTTATCATTAGATGTAATGTTTTAAGAGGTCGGCTGCTTGCTGTTATTGTTCTGTTTGATTAGTGTGTGCGCGTTAGTGTAGTTGTTGATCAACTCATGGTCTAATAGAGTAGGGCACGCTTCTGTTCGATTGTTTATTGCTGTGAAATGGATAGTGATTCTGTGGCGAGTCTGATGAGATTGGCGAGTCTGATGAGATTGCTGCTCGTTAGCTATAGGCGTTAGCTATCTCTCTACTTGGGATTTATCTCCTGTCCAGATTTATTTATTTATTGATGTTGCACGTTGTGCTGTGATATGCAAGTTTCCGCATTTGATTATTTGATATGGAGTGTCAGACATCTGCTTATTTTGGACGTGATCTATAGGCACACTTGCTGGTACTACACTAAGATGTGACGAGCACTAATCACCTATCGAAATTGGACAGATTGGTTATTTTGTGGGTTATCGGTAGCCTTCTTTTATCCAAGATAGTTATGTTGCATAGCGTCTCCATTGCCAATGCAGATTAGATGGTTTGTTCAACTTATGGTCCGCTTAGGATGCAACCTTGATGATGTCCATTTTCTGTCTATCGGACTATGGATACATGAGCATATGCAAGATTGGTGTAGTTGTTCTTAAGAATCATGTTCATACTTTGCAGGTCCAAACTTGAATGGGCTGTTTGGGAGGCAGTCAGGTACTACCGCTGGTTACTCCTACTCTGCGGCAAACAAGAACATGGCTGTGATCTGGGAGGAGAACACTCTGTATGACTACCTGCTTAATCCTAAGAAGGTATGGTTAATGATCACTTGATTTACCTGAGGGAATGCTACTTGTTGTGGAAGTATGTTATTTTTCCCCTTTGGTGTGCATAAGATAGGGACTTGTGTTAGAGTTGTCTAATCTGATAATCCCATTTGCTGAGATGTATTGTGCCTGTTGCGGATGACAGTATGAAGTATCCTCATACTATGGCCTGTATTTAGCCTAACTGTATAGAAGCTTAGAATATTAGAGCTACCATGTTATAATGTTTTGCAACAGATTTGTCTGCGCTGAGGAAAACCTCATTTGAGCTAATGTTACGCTGTTCTTTGAAACCTGTTTGGATGAATGTGGTATCAAGCTTATGCATCTTTCAGCTAGAGGTCATGCAAAATCAGGATTCCTGCGTATTGTTATTTGTTAGCATGATCACAAATCATACAGTTCTTTCAGAATTATAGTAGCTTTTTGTCGTCAGTTATGTCCAGACATTATAAAATAGTTTCTTAAAGCTCTACCCAATTGTATAGAACAAATCTGAAGTTAGTCCTGCTACTTACCCGATTCCCTTCATCACATCTGGATTTTTAAAAATAAACTTTGCAATAGTTGTACTTTGTTCTAGTCAAGCTATCTTTGTAGACAGCAATTTCGACCTTTTTGTGTCTTGTTTACTTCGAGATGTAAATTTGTTTACAAAAAAAGTATGGAATCCATGATGCATATTCTGGTAGATGTCCTAATTAATGGTTTTTCCCTGGATGTAATTAGCATAAAACCTGTCTTCACTATTTGGCGCATCTTTTAACCATAAGATTCTAATTCCGCCACTCTTATGTGGTATCTTATAACACAAACTGACTTTGTTGATCTCATGTGCAGTACATTCCTGGAACCAAGATGGTCTTCCCTGGTCTGAAGAAACCACAGGAGCGTGCTGATCTCATTGCGTACCTGAAGGAAGCCACCTCATCTTAAGGACATGCTGCCGTAGTTTTATCATGAGACAATTCGTTTTACAGTTTAATAAAAGAGATTAGACATTTCAAGTCACTCTGGTTTAACAGGGTGCAATCCACTAGATAATTATCTTGTTGAGTATTTCGTTCTTATGGTATTGGTTCCATATCTCTAGGTTTAGCAAGGAAAAAGGTCTTTTGACAGCTTTTGATTCAATTGCTGGAAAATCCCAGCTCGCATATTTTGGCCACCAGGTGGTGGGAACTGGAATGCACCCATTTTGAAACACATGAGATACTTAAAAGTTGTGATGTTGATCTTTCATCTATGTTACGAGTCTTGTGATCTGCCTGCGATATGCCCATATGTTATTCCTTCATTTCCCATGTATTTTTTTAAGCTTGTGTGCAAGGATGTACTCACGCATGCACTCAATATCACACATCTCTACGTGGAAGCGTCTAATGCACACGATTGAGATTGAGCCAGAGAGATAAGATCTCTGAGAGCATGGGTGTATACTTTAATCACTGAATGTAGCTACGTACATGTTTGTATTTAGAGAGCATTATTCACATAAATAATACTGAAGGGGTATTGAAAGGGTACTGTTTATATTAACAGTGCCCTAAAATTGCGCGGCGCGACGACTCAAAAGACAGGCGGGCGGGGTGTCCATCGACAACCGAGCAAGAGCTCGGCCGCATGGAAGCCCATCCCGATCCACACCTTTTGTTACGGTCGTACGGACGGCGTTTTGTTGCGGGACGTTGTCACTCGGTGTGAACTGGTGTTCTGGTTGGTTTTGACGAGGCTGGGTTAATGCGTGGTGGTGCCTCGAGAAACTGGTTTCCGGTTCGGCTAGCGCTCCGGCGGTGCTTGAGGAGTGAGGTTTCCCTGTTTTTTCGATTGTTCATGGCTCTATTCTTTTTAGTTTTTGGTTTTTTATTTTTGATTTCTGCTATAGTATCTAACTTTTAAATAATGTATTTTTTTAAGACGAAATCTACAAGTTAATTGTATTATACGTTAAAAGCCTAATATCTGTACCGTCAAAAATAACAAGAAAGTATCTCTCTTTTCGTAATCTCTATCGTAAACAGCTAAAAAATTATTAATCGTAATAAAAACCATCAGTCATAGAAAAAAGGCACAGCCTCACTCCGCAGCCGCAGAGAGACCTCTCTGAGATCACAAGTGCAATTTTTCAAAGGAATATTCACACCGCTACATACACGCTTAGTAATTCTGTGAAGAAGCGTGAACAAGCACCTTTTACTGAATACAGTATATTCTAATTATTCGTGTGGCACGTGCGAGTGCCATCTACGTATCGAACCCAGACGGGCTGTGCAAAAACGGGGCGATCTGAAAGAGCAGGGAGGAACGTGACTGCTGGACTATTGACTGTGCTGCGTTTACGCGAATTGGTGAGCGTCTCCGTGGTCGTGCCGGAGTGGTTATCGGGCACGACTAGTGGTATGTTCTTTTTATTTTTAAAAACGGTTTTTAGTTTTTACTATAGTATCTAATTTTTAAATAGTGTATTTTTTTAAGACGGAGTCTTCAAGTTAATTGTAGTACACATTAAAAGCTTAACATTTGTACAATTCAAGATCGTAAGCGATTATCTCTCTGTCCGTAATTTTTATCGCAAATAGCTAAAATTCAAAAATTTCAGCTAAAAATCAGAAACCATAGCCATATCAAACAGGCCCTAATCATGTGGGCTCTACCCGCGCAGGCTCGAACGCATTTTTTTGGTTTCTTACTGGTGGGAAACATAGATATAGATCTACCTGAGGTCTTTGCAGGTATTTTATCACTTAGTCTATATATAACTTTGTGGGTATTTTATCACTTATTCTATATATAATGAGTCTTAATAATTATAATTGGTATCTTGTGTGAAGAGAGTTCTACAATAAAGAAAAAAGTTCCACAATAAAGAAAGGAGTTTGTTGTCATCTATCTGTGTTTAATTTTTTATTTGTATTATTTCATATTTAATTTATCTCTTTTATCTAGAGAAATTATTTGAACTGAACTCGTCAATGTAGTCCCTTAACACATACTTTTGTTTCCAGCGTGCTTGCAGATTGACAACTGAGCAATTTAGCATCAATGCCTAATCGAAGCGTTCTGTTTGCATCGACACGGCAACATTGTTCTTAATTTTTGGCAGTAGACCTTAGACCTCACGTCTTCACTGCTCCAGATACAAGTGTGGGTTCGTAACAATCAGTAACACCTGAACTTGTTCAAACTGAAAATTTGCCAGACTTCAAACTAGTGTCGAACATGTACCCGTTTGTACGAGCACAAGGTAGCAGTAGTATCTTCCAACCAAGGCAAATCACACCCTTACGTCTCGAAAAGAAAAGGCAACGCGGCGCGGCCATCCATCGGGAACCTCCGCCCGCGGGCCCCCTACTACACTCCTCTTTTTGAGGCGACAGAGCGACATGCATTGCACAGATGGTGCTGCTTTTTTTTTTTGCTAATGTCGTATTCCTGGCCCGTTCTTTTTGAGTTTTAAAATCTATTTTTTTTTCTGATTTTTCTATATTAATTAGTTTTTAAATATAGTATCTTTTTAAGATGTAATCTACAAATTAGTTATTAGTACATACTATAAAAACTTTATTTATATCAATCAAAATTATACATAAATTTTTATTACTCTGTACTTACTAACGAACAACCAAAAATTTATAAATCGTAGCCAAAAATTGAAGCTAAAAGACTTTCAAGCAAACAATTATCATGATTTTTTTACCATCTTCTCAAAGTAATTTATAGAAATAACTTTTTAAAATCCCATCGTTCGCTATTCGGAACGTCCCTGTGTCATATGGCACATCAAAAAAAAATCCCAACCTACTCACAGGTTCACAGTGCGCACGGGGAGGAGAGCCCGAGCCCACGGCCACCACCACCGCTCCTCTCCTCCTCGGAAAACTCCCCCCTTAAACCACTCTCCACTGATCGCCACCCCATTCCCTCTGCGCAGCTCCACCCACGTTTCGTTTCCTCAATCCAGCTCCACCCACGTTTCGTTTCCTCAATCCAATTCCCCTACCGCCGCCCTAGCCCTAGCCTCTATCTAGCGTCTCGCTGCAGTCGCCGGTGGCCGGCTCCCGATCGGCCGGTCGGTCGGGATGGGGAAGCGCAGGGCCAGGAGGTGCACCAAGAGGCGCCGCAGCGGTGGGGGTGGGTGCGGGAGCAAGCGGCCGCGGGACAAGGAGGGGGAGACCGAGGAGGACTACTGCTTCGACTGCAAGGACGGCGGCCTCCTCCGCGTCTGCGACTACAGGTTCCGTTCGCCGCCCTCCTCCCTCGTCTCTTCTCGTCTGATCCTTGAAGCTTGCGCAGAGGAAAGGAAATGCTGGTTGATGGCACGCTACTACCAAGTAAACAAGCTATTAGAGCTTACTAGGATCATCACCAATTGCGTACTTAATTTGTGAAGCTAAGACTAGGAGGAAACCGCATGCTTTAGCACTTGGTGTTAGCTTGCGATTGATTTCCCGTGTTTGTGGTGCAAAACCGAAGCTCTCAGTTGACAGAGCAAACTGAGGTGCGTTGTCGGTTGCTTAGTTGCTTGGTTCATTCAATTTCTTCTAGCCAAGTGCATGATACAATGCTATGTCTAGTAAATAACGAGCTCGTGGAGGTCGTTGCGTAATGGAAGTTTATTTGCTTAACATGGAGTTATTGACCTGTCTCTGGGTGCTATGCCGTCTTACTTGTTCATCTGATAGGTAGATGAACCACTATGGTTTATTGTTCTTGTACTTTTCTAGTGTTCCCAGCAATTTCATCAAATGTACATTAACAACTAGTAGTATCTTCCAGGAACTGCCACAAGGCTTACCATCCTGAGTGCGTGGGAAAGGATAATGACTTCCTCAATTCGGATGAACAATTCATTTGTGGTATCTAGCCATTCTTTCTTTGTATTGCTACGACTGCCCTTGCTGTGAAAACGCTTGTGGTTATGCTCAGTAAAACTGGCTTCCTTAAATTTGAAATATTATCACCTTTTTTTTAAAAAAAAGAGAGAGAGCTATGCACTGTTCATTCTATTTAGCTAGTTCCTCCAGACACCATATGATACTGTACAGCAATACCGTGAGTTAAAAGTAGACAAATAGCAAAATTTTGACATGTCAGGCAGGATTTTATGTCGCTCCTGATTTTTGTGAACTTTAGTTTGTATTGTTCAAAACTTCAAACTGTCTTCAATTCCACCATAGATACTCAATTGTCTTGATTATTGACCTTAGTGCTAAACATGACAGATTGGCATACATGCTTTATCTGCAAAGGGCGTTCCTACTATCGGTGCTTCTGTTGTCCGGGAAACTCTGTTTGTCGTGGTTGCGTGAGACAAGCAGAATTTGTCCAAGTCACGTTACAAACAAAGGGATTCTGCAACAACTGTCTAAGTATGGCAATCATGATTGAGGAGAATGTTGATGTTGACTCCGATGGGGTAATTAAATACATGGCCTTGTGAAAATTTGAAGTCACCTTACTGCCATGCCATCAATCATTAGGTTTCTTTTTTTTTTGTCTTCCATCATTTGGAGATCTTTGGTAACCTTCTGTACTGCAAATAATTGTTTTCTTGCAGCTGTAGTTAGCTTCTTCAATGTAGTTTACCAGGCCTGTTTCTTACAGTATAGTTGCGTGATATTTAGTTGTAGATTGTTTCCTTGCATAATTTATGTTGAATTTCTTTGTAGAAATTAATCTAAGATAGTTCATAGTTTAAATTTTGGGAAATAAATTTGAGCCAAGGCGACCTTGAACTCAATCTAATTTGTATTTCTTTTCATCTAGACATATTTTCTGATAGTAGTTGCTCTCTGTTTTCGATGCCATTTGGCTTCTACCAAATTTATCTTTCTTTTTCATCTGTACATATTTTCTGATAGTAGATTATCACTGTTTTCTAGGAGAGGGTTGATTTCAGTGACAGGGAGACTTATGAATTTTTGTTTAAGGAGTACTGGGAGATAATTAAAGAAAGAGAGGGCTTGACATTGGATAACCTTCAAGAAGCTCATGCTCTTCTGAAAAGAGGTCTAAACTGCAATCAAGTGTCAGATTCAGAGAAACTTCTTAATGAAGAGCACAGTTCAGATGATGATTTCTTGGGCAATAGTGATGATGGCGATGATGAGCCAACTTGCCGATCTTATTTAAATGGAACATCAGATAAAGTAAAAGCCTTTCTTAAGGAAGGCAAATCGAAGAAGAATGTCTATGTGGGCTGGGGTTCAAAAGAGCTGATTGATTTCCTTTCATCAATAGGCAAAAATACATCAAAACCTCTAGATCAATTTGGTGCTGCCGAAGTTGTGAAGGAGTACATTCGACAAAAAGATCTTTTGCAGAAAGATAAGAAAAAACATGTCATATGCGATAACAAACTCAGGTCTTTGTTTAGGAAATCAAAACTGAAGTACAACAAGATATACAGCTTGCTGGAAAAGCATATTGCTGCAAATACCACATCAGAGGATGAAACACCTGCTAGTTCTGACGATAACAATGATTCAACTATGAAAAACAAAACACGGACCATGAATTCTGAATTCAGTACTCCAAGAGGGGTTTCTGAGAGAAACAAAAGATGCTTTGCTTCTCTTGTTCGTGATAACATTAAGTTAATCTATTTGAGGAGATCTTTAGTTAT
Organism: Melocanna baccifera; assembly: GCA_036346265.1. NCBI lineage: Eukaryota > Viridiplantae > Streptophyta > Magnoliopsida > Poales > Poaceae > Melocanna > Melocanna baccifera. The sequence continues at coordinate 20,238,065 of CM070688.1, forward strand.
GGATCTGCTAAAGCAGCCGGAGACATTTGTAAGTAAAGTTATTGGCTGTTTTGTTAGAGTAAAGAATGATCCCAAAGACTATAGTTACCACAAGCCTAAAAAATTGTACCAGCTTGGACAAGTGACTGGTAATGTTCAACTTTTAGCATTCCCTATATTACCTTGGATTACTCTATGCTTCATTTGCTCATGTAGAGGACTGAATCTGTTTGTCATGCATGTTGTTGATTTTTTTGATTGGAAGTCAATATCGACTTTCAGTGAGTTAAATAAGAATTTCTAATTGATTCCATACATAAACATGAGGTCTACATACTCTATTATGTAGCTTTTAGCGACAAAGCATTCAGTTATTATCTGCTCATGAAAGACATACATAACAGGCATTAGGAAGTCCTTGGAAGAATACAAGATAAGGGACATTTCTACAGATATTCTTTTATGTGTTTCCAACATGTGGTCTGAAGTCAAAATTTCTATGTTGTCGGATGAAGACTTTGAAGAGGTACGATTTATTGTGCCTTTTTATGTTCCAACTTCCAACAGCATTCAATCATTCATAGAGAAGATAATTGGTACAAAAAATTATTAAATATTTCTCGAACTGCATTTACTATGTATAAGTATTTTTGCAATATAGTTTCATTTGGTCTATGTATAGCTTTATATTTTGTCTTGGATGCATGATGCTATGCAAATTTATCGATAACAGGAAGAATGTGAATATCTTCGTGTGTTGGCCCAGAAAGAACCCTCTAAAAGGCATACTGTTGTAAGTTAATCTTCTTTCCAGTTGTATTTTCCCAAAATGCAAGTGTCCTAATATTAGATATAATGCGAGCTGCTGAAGTTCTTGTTTCAACAGGCATACTTTAGTGATAGAAGGAAAAAAGATTTATAGAAAAAGATAATAATAGATGCTTGGCCGTATTCTTTGTCGAGCAGCATCTGCAACTTAACGTAGCCTATTGCAATATTGAAATATAATGATATTTGAATTTGATATCAGCTCATCACGAGTAGTTAGTTTTGGGAGTCAAATGCAGTTTTGGGATTCTTTTTTCTCGAACATGCAGGACAGTTTTGGGATTCTCGTCATGTATCCGTTGCTCTATTGGCATAGGTGATCTTATTGTTTGGTGCATTGAATAATGCAATAAAGAGGCATGGGAGTTTTTACAAATCTTAATGGTCCATGGGTGTCGGACCCAGGGTTTTGCAATCCAAAATTCTCTACGATTCCACCGCACTATTATCTAGATAAGTAGATAGTGCTCACAGATACATTGCTGTCTCAAGTCATACATCGCACAAATTAGTTTGAACTAAAATATTACATATCAGAGTTTAGAATATACCACATCGGGTGACAGTTGCACATAAGGGCCAATCAGGGAAGAGTGATGGAGGGGACGTGCGACAAGTCGGAGAGGACCACAACACTGTGAGGGAGAAATGGCGCGCGTGTGGCCGAAAGATACGGCGATGGTCCTGCGGCGCACAGCGAGGAATGGTGACGCGACAAGGCAGGGCTAGGCGGGGCTGTGGTTGATGGGAGCAACGTGCGCCGAGCAGGCGCTTGGCGGGGGCAGATGTGGCGTCAAATTGCGGCGGCGAAGGCGCACACTGGCTGACTCGAGCAGATACAACACGATGGACCAAGCGGCGTCTCATCGACCTTTCTTCCGAGCAGCGGGTCAAAAGGAGGTCAGATGCGATGGCTTTCCTGTGGTGACGCGGGAGCAGAGATATGGCAACGCAGGCGGTCAGTAGCAGCACGAATGAAAGGGGAGCACGTCGGCGACTAGCGGTCGTAGCGGTGAGACACGACAGGGAGGCGAGCTGCCGCCGCTGGGCCGGCAGAGAAAAGTTTTACCGTGACAACTCACGGCAGAAGAAACAGAAAGGGAGCCGGGCTGGCTCAGCCAGGCCGAAAGGCCAGAGAAATTTTTTGGGCTAGGCTCATTTCCATTTTTCTGATTTTTTTGCTAATCCTCAATTATTCAACTTTTCCCATTCCAAAATTTTGCATTAGCCCATGTCTTTTTATTGTTTAACTTACTACCATATTCATAGTAAGTTCTCTTACTCTAATTGCTGTATCATCTTTTCATATTCGTCTTTTATTTTAGATTTAACTTCTATTAATTGTACTTTTCTTTTTTGAATTTAGGTTTTTATTACTTTTACTTATTGGAACCTTACCAAGAATCAAGAAAATCCAACAAGATCAATATGCAGAGAGTATACATTCCAAAAGATTTTTGTAATTACACATTTTTCTCAGGATCCAGACTTTTAGGATATTACAATGGGAGTTTACGAATCTTAAGGCAGGTAAAGGGTGGAGAATAAAACTGACCTGTGAGACTGTGTGGAGGTCACCTCATGTGTGTTGAGTATTTGATTTTGCTTGTGCTTCGTTGTTGAAGTTTGATTTTGATTTTGTGCCATTTGATCTCTAGTTTTTGTTGTCTGGTAGACAATGGTTTGACCGGCCTGCAGAGGCGGTTTGACCGGCCTACATAGGCAGTTTGACCAGCGGTTCAGTGTAACCAGTTGTGGGAAGTGGTCCGACCGGAGGTCGTCGGGCGATCTGATCGGCATGGGTGCCGTGGTCAGACCGATCCCTGTTAATGGGAGTTCTTAAGTCGGTTTGTGGCGGTTCGACTGGCTGTTGGTCGGTGGTCCAACCGGTCAGTGCTGAGTTGAGTGGCTTGAGTTGGTTTCGGTTGTGTTAGTCATGACGTGAATCCATACAAGTGTTAGTCATAGTGTGAGCCATGCTAGGTGTTAGTCATAGCGAGAGTCCATGCATTATGGGAATCTTGACGTGAGTGTTAAGTGGTGCATGTTTGCATTGGTTTTGTTGATGAGAGTCAACTACATGTCACTTGTGCTAGGGACGATTGCTTGGTTTTTGATGTGCAAGACGCTTGGTGATTGTTGCGGTCAACGGCAAGACCGAGGCTAGGGGAGGTGCCTTGAGGCCATAGCGTGTCTCCTAAGTCCGGGTGGAGCATCATGTTAAGCGGAGAAGTACAGGAGAATGACAAGGATCGTGATTTGATAAGTGTATGCATGTGGTGTGCCATTGGACTTGGGTGTTTCTAGTGGTGACGGTCCTTGGAGCAGACGTACGATCTTGACGACAAGTTATTGGGCATCACGGACTTCATGTGGTGGTTGCTTCGAGAAGAAGCATCGTGAAGACCGGTGGGTGGCAATTGAGAAAATTGTCCGATACCGAGTGGAGAGGCAGTTTGCAAAACTGCGGTGATGTGCTAAGTGGTTTAGGTCACGTCTTGGAGGATGGAGCGTCTTATTAGGCTATTGGAGCCATGTGGAAGTTGCGGTTTGAAAAACGTGCAAGTGTGTAAGTATAAAACTCTTTTGTGTGTAGGTTACTGGGTTTTCCTATTTGTAAGTGTTTGTATCTACTAAGAATTACTAGTTGCTAGGGTTTGGTGGTAGATGAGCCTCCACTATAAGCCATTGTGTGTGTTGAGAGTGTGTGCTCTCTTTGTGTGTTGGGAGTGATTAGGGTTTCTTTGTGTTAGAAACTTTATGTATGTGTGCTCTAAGGTTAGAGCTCTATCCACCATGAGGGAGTGGTTGTAAAACATTCCTTTCCAAGTAAAATAAATGTCCAAACTTTTTCCAAGTAAGTTGTGCCATGGATTCCTCCTTATACTTTTGATTTTCTTAGTTGGATTTCATCCTCTCTTGATCTTTGTTGGTGACAAGTACTTGTAAGGGATATTGTGCTTTTGATTTTCTTGGTTGGATTTCATCTCCTCTTGATCTCTGTTGGTGACAAGTACTTGTAAGGGAGATATCTCTTGAAGATTAGATCCCATCTATATAGGCACTTTCTAAGAAAAGTTCTTGAGATTGTCCGGTTTTGCTCAAGAGGGGTGATTTTGGGGTTTTGATCTTGAAGGTGTTTTGGCATTAGTTTGTGTTGTGATCTAGTTTGATATGACATGTGAGAACCTATTCAAGGTCATCTAAATCATCAAGGACTCATGAGGAAGAGTAGATCGAGTTTTCCCTCTTTTACTCGGTTTAGATCGAGGTTTCCCTCTTTTGCCCTGTTTTGGTGCAACATTTCTTCCTTTATTTGAATAAAGGTCGGAACTTTGTCATTGATCTTCACGATTTATGGTTGGAATATGTTCCTAATATCCTAGGAAGGATTTGTACCAAGTTTCATCCTGTTTGGATAAGTGGTTTAAGAGTTTGCAGGCTTCAGTACTCAGTAGAACCGCGGCTGCCACGACATATTCCTGTGGCGCCGCGGTAGCTTATAGGAATAGCGTCGTTATCGCCTCTTGTTGCACCTTCTGATTCGCGATCTTCTCCAAGGTGGCATGCATGTCAAGGAAGATGGTTGCCATTTCCTGTCGATATTGGCCATCTTGTTGGCATTAGCTTTTATCGTGGCCAACGACTTGGCAATAGGAGTCATGGTAGCAGAAGTCATGGGAAGGGATCGACTGCTCTGATACCAATTGTCATGAACCTTAATTCATAGTGGGATAAACATCTGTCGGCGGGAGGTCGGACGACGACGATTTGAGGTAGCACGATGCTAGATGAAAGAGGGCACCGGTTGGGGGAGCGAAATGGATCTAGAGTAGCTGGTTTAGGGGAGAGATCAGAGCTAGGAATCGGGGACTTCTTTATTCATTGCTTGTTTTATCGGGGTAAACACCATCGGGAGGAAAGTCGGGCGGCGGCTGCTTGGTGGGATGAGAGTTTTAACTATAGACTAAGATGATAGAACTTAAGAAAGAGAGTGGATCAATTCATCTTCATTGCTTGATACTAATGGATATAATGCTAGCTTTTTATAGGGATGACTTATTTGGCCCTTAAGAAAATGATCTCTAATTTAAAGGAACTAATCTAAAGGAAATTAATCTTATCTTAGTCCTAACCAATCAAATTCTACCATACTCGGATGCTATAGTGCAGAAGGCACCGTTCACACTCATGAACAGTGCGTATGAATAGTAATTTCAGCACGTAACAATTTCTTTGTTTTTTCGAGAACACACAAAAAGCTTTGCGCGTCATTTATTAAAGCGAGAAAACAAGACAAGACGGCTGCAGAAACACAACCGCAAAATTTAACAATGCAGTGTCAAGAAGCAAATTACAACGTGCAATATCCATTTGGCATGGTAAATTGTTCATATCTTTGAGTGATGTTTCTATCAGAGACCAACATTAGGAAAACAAATCTTTTCCTGCTAATTTGGCATTCATTTACTTGGCTCACAGTTAATTCGCATAGCTATTTCCTGCTACTCATGGTTTTTTCTGATTTCTGGGAAAACTTGCAGATGTTTGTTTGGTCTCTTGTTTTACTTGAGTCTATGTATCTGTACCCTGCGCTTCTGTTTGTGCTCTGACCTTGCTGGTTTTTACAGGCTGAGCTTGAGGAGAAAGCGAGAAGTGTACAAGGGGACGTAGTGAGTCATGTAAGTTTGTTAGGAAGTTAGGTCAACTCTTAAGCATTATCTGGTACATTCTGCAAATGTTTGCATATAGATTATTTTTGCATGTTTCTTAATCGCTATCTGAAATCTGGACTCTCATGTTTTGGTTCTTGTATCAAAATTTTAAATCAATACTTTTGTGACATGTTCTAAACTATAGATTCTCCCCTTTTAAGTTTGCCTGTTGATTCTATTAGAAATGTTAACAAAAGTTATCCTTCCCCCCGCCCCCCTTTCAGTGGATCAAGAAAGAACTTCAGAGACTGGAGAAATTAATTGAAATGGCAAATGAGAAAGGTTGGCGCAATGAATATCCTTGCCAGATTGAGCTCTTTTGATCATGTAATGATGTTTGCTACTAAGAAAATCTATCTTGTTTTCCTGTTTTATAACTGTAAACCTATCTTAGGACTTTCAACTTACGAGTGGACTTTGTACAGTTTTACCTTGACTGAATTTTACGATGCATGAATACATTGATAAGAGACAGCTATTACACACACCATCTGAAAGACAACGCCTTCTTGAAGAGGTCCCTCAAATTATTCCAGATACAGAAGATAGTAAAGACACTGAATTTGTAGTTGCAGCAGCAGACAAGTCTTTTCAGAATAACACAGCTGCTTTTCAAGGTCATACTTCATACTTGTATTCCTAAGTCCTACCATTGTTGCTTGGGCTACTGCATTTGCTACTAAATTCCATCTAGTGTCATATCAAGTGGTCAAGCCTCTGCAGATAAATCTATGAAAACAAATGGGTGGATAGACTCAATATTCTCTTTTCATGATTAGTTTTCCTTTGTGGGATATTTTTTCTTGTGTTTACTTTTTTTCCTTGTTTTTCATCAATAGGAAGACACTAAATGTAGAATATTAGATATACTACAGTTTCTGTTGTTTTGCAGCTGCTCTGTCCTGAATGGGTCCATTTAGGTCCATTTCCTTAACATCCTACATTTGGAAACCCCAATCTTTTTTTTTGAATAATGGAGATATTTTTTTATTAATTGTTATTTTTCTTATATGTTTTCACACAAACTATTTTGTTCTATTGGTTTGAACTTTTTTTTTTCTGTTTGCAGTTGCATTCTTTGGTTTTCATATAATTTTTTGATGCATAGTATGCCAGTAGGTATGGCAATGGGGCAGGGGCTTGCGGGGACCCTCCCTCATGCCTGCCTCTGCAGGGATCCCCATGGGGATTGGGAAAATAATTTAAATATATTTTTTGAAAGTTAATATGACTATTTATTAATTTATAAGTATTTAGGTATACTCTGCCTCAAAAAAGAATATGTTTCATATAATCATATTAAAAATCTATATAATATATATATAAATAAATATTTTAAAATTTTTAGCAGCTCTCCATGGCGCACTTAAAGGGATGGCCTGACCCATAGTTCTTATCATGTTCATTAAAATTCATCTTACAACAGGGCAAGTAACTCGTGTGCTTAGAGGCTGCTGAGGAAGCATTAACTTTTGGATCGCTAATCCTTTTCATAAGAAAGGAGCCAATCCTTTTGCATTTTCTTGTTGCTTATTGCAATGGCTTCTTATTAGGAAGCTCTTACTGAACAGCATGTAAACATTGTGGTTTTTGTGTAGGTGCCTATGGGGAGAGAGCTGTTTGTTTGGGAATTTGCTCAGAACAAAAATCTGAAGGTTTCATATATAATGTACATTCACTTGTTTTGAACAGGAGGTAAACACTGATTTTTGTGTAGGTGCCAGTGGGGAGAGAGCTGTTTGCTTGAAAAGTTGCTCAGAAGAAAAATCTAAAGGTTTGCTTATATAGTGTGCATTCAACTGGATTATGTAAAGCTGTATTTCATTTTACGTACTTAATGTTGGATGACCTATTTTTTTGAGTTGGTACATGTGTATACTTCTACTTGTGTTATACATCTCACCATGCTCTGCTTGTCTTTAAATTCAAGAGTAGTAGAGCTTGATATTATGTGAAACTGTTACTGCCTTTTTTTGCAGGTAACCGAGGTGTTTCCTCTTGTAAATTCCCTACTGAAGGAACACTTGAAGGTTTGTTTCTATTCATATTTAGATTAGACCACTTAGCAAGTTCTTGAAAAATTCTGTCTTCAATTGTGGGCCAATAAGTAACCATTTACTGTTGTATGATATATCCTCTAATATATACTACATAGAACTATTAAAGAAGTTGGCTCATTGGTTGTTCTTGAAAACGTACCTCAGTCATGGTTTATCGTTTACTATTGGTGGGATTTGAAGTTCGAGTAATTACACTTACCCCTAAATATTTTGACCTGAGTTGCTGAAAACCCAGGTCTAAGCAATAGTCTCACTTAACCACAAGTTTAAGAAAACATAGTTAGAAAAATCCCCAAGTAAAAGATATTTTTTAATCAGTGGGCCCATGTCACCTCTTTCCCTCCCCCAGTCTCTTCTTTGAGCTACCTGCCTGGTTTTCTTTGTTCATATTGCATGATGCAGCTAGTAAAAGGAACGCTGGTGGTGACACACCTCGAACGTGTGCTCAAAAGCAGGGCACTGCAGGTTTGCTCTCACTGCCTGTCCTTTCACTTTTCTGAGGATGTGTCTTCTAATAGCCTTTGCTCCAGCCGACATTGCATTTTCATTCTGTTGACATACCCACCATTCTGAGCTACTGACTGTTTTTCATTGTTCATATTTAACAACACAGCTACTAAAGCCAAAGCTGATGGTGATAGGCTCGGGACACATGTTCAAAGCCAGGTCACTGAAGGTTTGCTTTTACTACCTGTCCTTCCACTAGTTATGCTACACTTTTCTGACGATTGGTCTTCCATCTGCCTTTCCTCCAGCTGCTGTTGCATTTTCATTCTGTTGACATACCAACCTTTCTGAGCTACCTGACTTTTACACTTAATATATAACGATGCAGCTACTAAAGTAGATGATGCTGGCGATACGCCTGGAATGCATGTTCAAAAGCAGCGCACTGAAGGTTTGCTTTTACTACCTGTCTTCCTGTTTGTTATAAACTTATGATAAAGAAACCGGTAATTTTAGTCACCTTGTTTTGCATTTTGAGCTAATAATGTTCAGTAACTTGAAGTCATGTTCGTGAAGTTCTATAGTAGAACTTTATACGACTCCCTCTTCTGTAAATAAATAATTTTGCATTTTGCTAACATTTTCCTTTCGTTCACATGTAATGAACCCATGAGGTTGATCACGAGGTGCTAATACATGAAAACTGCATCTTTGCTCGTAATGTTTTCTGATGCTGATTGGATGAGATCTTATTTTGACATGCTATTCTTGGTCCTGTATGAAATTTTAATCCCTTTATCAGTTTCTTCCCTTTGTTCTACCTGACCAAACATGATATTGATGTAGCCAATGCAGCTGGCACCTCAATTCAAATTATTAACATTGATGACGATGAAGATGGTTCGGTGCATGATAAGGGTAAAGACATAATTGTTGTTGATCTGGATGATGATGAATCTGGGGATCTTCCTATGGTGCAACACGAAACAAAGTACATATTACGCAGTGGTCAGAAAGCTGAGGGTGAAGGGTGTAATCTCAGAGAGGACAAGCATGTGGTATTACATGGATCCTCAAGGTGATGGGCAAGGTCCATTTGCAATGGAGCTGCTGCGTCGTTGGAACACAGCTGGCTGGTTCGACGATGGTTTTATAGCCTGGAGAGCAGCCCAATCTAGTGACTCCGCCATTTTGCTCAGAGACGCTCTGCTGCTGATAACGTAGCGCTACTTACAGACTTAGGGTCCTCATGTTGTAGCTAGTTAGATGTGTGTGTAACTGTGTATATATCCCAGAATGGGGGAGGGCCTCATTCATGTAATATATTCCTCTTGGGATTTTCTCTTTTTGTAATATAATGTGGAGAGGGCCAGTCAGCACCTCAGCGGTGTATGTATTACCTGATCCTAGAAAGGTTTAGGCAGGTTTTGTATTATAAGGCGCCTTGCCATTGGCCTTCTGATGTATTTTGTGCCCATAAATTGGCTTTAGGTGCTGATGCCAGGTAATAGCGATTTCTCATCCTGGGACGAACTGATTGCAATCAGAAGCTCATCTCTTAAGAGAGCGCTCGCTGGAGGATGTGTGCAAGTGTATTTATGCGCTCTACTTTGAAATGATTTGAGTGTTGTGATGATCTTACCGAAGGTGATCTCTCTCTCTCTCTCTCTCTCTCTCTCTCTCTCTCTCTGTGTGTGTGTGTGTGTGTGTGTGTGTGTGTGTGTGTGTGTGTGTGTGTGTGTGTGTGTGTGTGTCATGTTACTGAACGCCAGAATTCACTTTCCTGTGGTTGCAGACCAGGGTTTTGGTCACCAGCTTGGTGTGGATTGGAGTGTACTGTTGCTTGGTTTGGTCGCTAATTGGCGGTTCATAATTTCGTATATAGGCTTTCCTTAGCACTGCATGACTGCTGAATACGTCTGCATCTGTTTGCAAAATAGATGGAATGTGTTAGAGGTATCACAGGTATGGGGTAATTTTCCCTTGTATTTCTTACTCTATTGCCCAATACTTAAGGCATACTTATAGACCCAAAGTGGTCAGATTACAGCTAAGAGTAAAACTGAAAGTAAAGATAAGATACTAAAGCAAACTAAAGATACTAAAGTAAACTGACATGCAAAACAAACTAACTACTAAAGCAAAACTTATTTAAAGTAAACTACTATGGACACAAGATTTATCCCTTCAATTCTCCCCTTAAGTCTTGTGTGGCGTCCTTTGGGTGATTTGAACCATCCCTATCTTGACGCGCAGCTCTTAGTACTTGATGCGCCCAAGTGACTTGGTTAGGAAATCAGCAAGCTGTTTCTTAGTGTTGATGTAGTTGGTCTTGATGCTTCCTTCGTCCAAACAGCTCCTGATGAAGTGATATCTCATTTGGATATGTTTGCTGCGCTCATGGAAGACAGGGTTCTTTGCCAGGGCCAGGGCAGACTTGCTATCCACTCGTAGCTCTACAGCCTCAGCCTCTCTGCCCAGTAGATCGCCCAGCAATCTAGCTAGCCATAAAGCTTGAGTGGCGGCAGATGTGGTTGCGATGTATTCAGCCTCACAGCTGGAGAGCGCCACCACCTGCTGCTTGACTGACTTCCAGCTGATCAGGCATTTGCCGAGGAAGAACAGGTTCCACTCGTGCTCTTGCTCGTGTCGATGTCGCCGGCATGGTCGCTATCGCTGTAGCCGATGAAATGCGCCGCGTCGGGACATCGTGGGTAGTGCAGACCATAATCAGAAGTCCCTGCAATATAGCGTAGAATCCTTTTTACGGCCTGTTGATGTTCTGTCGTCGGCCGCTGCATGAAGCGGCTGACATAGCCGACGGCAAATGCCAAATCTGGCCGCGTGTGGACGAGGTAGCGCTGACTCCCGACAATTCGTCGGTACTGCGTGGCGTCCACCTCTTCCGCCGTACTCTCCTTGCTCAATTTCAGTCTCTCCTCCATTGGAGTGTGAGCGGGGTTGCAGCCCGTGAGCCCTCCGAGCTCGACAACGCGTTGAGCATAGGAAGTTTGCCGAAGGGAGATACCGGTGTCGTCCTGGATTACTTCAATTCCCAGATAGAAACAGAGCGGCCCCAAATCACTCATCTGAAAGGCAACCTTCATTTCTATCTTGAAAGCCTCCATCTCTTCTTCCTTGGTGCTAGTGATCACCAGATCATCAACATAGACGCCAACGAGCAGTGTTGAGCTTCCACGACCTCGCCGGTAGACAGATGCCTCATGGGTGCTCTGCTGGAATCCCATTGACTTGAGAGTTGCGTCCAGCTTGGCGTTCCAAGCTCGCGGCGCCTGGCGCAGACCATAGAGAGCCTTGCGGAGGCGCAGGACCTTGCTCTCCTGGCCGGCAATGATAAATCCAGGCGGTTGATGGATATACACCTCCTCCCTCAAGTCTCCATTGAGGAAAGCCGACTTCACATCCATGTGATCGACGTGCCATCCCTCTTGAGCCGCTAGCGCGAGGAGGACACGGACAGATTCCATTCGTGCGACAGGCGCGAATGCATCGTCGAAGCCCACTCCTTCTTGCTGGACGAAGCCACGTGCCACCAGCCGCGCCTTGTGCTTGACCACCTCCCCAGCTTCATTCATCTTGAGTTTGAACACCCATTTGAGGGTGATGGGACGGTGGCCGGCAGGAATATCAGTCAGCTCCCAAGTCTGGTTCCGCTCGACTGCATCCATCTCCTGCTGCATTGATTTGCGCCAGGCCGCATCACTCTCCGCTTCAGCAAACGAGCACGGCTCGCCGTCATGGACCAGGTGAAGCTCTGCCTCGAGGTCGCGCTGCGCCAGCCTCGGAACAGCTTGATCGCCCAGGAGGTTGTCGACAGTGCGGTAGCGCAGAGGTTCATCTTCATATGCGGCGTCGACGCGTTCCTCATCTTGCGTCGGCGGCGTGGCGAACTCCACTGAGCGGTGCTCGCTATGTGTCGGAGTAGGAGCTGGTGATGCTTGGGGCGTGGCCGCTGGCGTGGATGAGTTTGGCGTAGCCGACATTGCCAGCGGTGAAGCACCGATCTGAGCAGGCGGTGCGCTCGGGGTGGAGGCAGGCGGACTCAATGATGGAGTTGACCCGCTTGCTCCCCCTGCTCCCTGAATGCGGATATAGTCGACGGTGAAGTCGCTGAATGCCGCTGCCGAAATGTTGTCCGCCGTCTTGGTCCACGCCCATCCTCGCCCTTCGTCGAACACCACGTCACGGACCACGCGCACACGCTGCGTAGCCGGGTCGACGATGCGGTATGTCTTGGTGCCATCGGCATAGCCAATGAACACTCCTGACGTACTCTGATCATCGAGTTTGCCGACGTGGTTGAGGTCCTTCACGAACGCCAGGCATCCAAATGTGCGAAGATAGCTGACTGCCGGCTTGCGCCCGTGCCAGGCTTCGTAGGGTGTCTTGCCGTCGAGACTCTTGGTGGGCGAGCGATTGAGCAAATGCACGGCGGTCATCACCGCTTCTCCCCAGTAGATCGGCGGCATTGCTCGCTGCTTGAGAAGATCACGTGCTGCGGCCACCACCGTCTGATTACGACGCTCGACGACTCCATTTTGCTGCGGGGTGTAGGGCACAGAGTAGTGGCGTTGTATCCCTTCGTCGGCGCAATACGCCGCGAACTCAGCCGCTGTGAACTCGCCGCCGTTGTCTGTGCGAAGAACCGCGGCGTCGCACTCTTTCTGCTCTCTGACCTGAATATGCGGATGGCGTCATTGCGCAGCAGCCTTGGTGTCGAGCAGCACGGCCCACATGAATCGGGACATATCGTCGATGAGAAGCAGGAAGAAGCGCCTGCCTCCTGGAGTCGCCGGCGTGACTGGACCACATAGGTCACCGTGTACGAGCTCCAATCTCTCCTTGGCTCGGTAGTTGACTTGACGCGGGAACGGCCGGCGCCTCTGCTTGGTCATCACACAGGTGTCGCAAAGTTGTTCCGCATGTTCAATATGCAGCATTCCCCTCACCATCTCGCCGCAGCTGAGCCGCTTCAGGGCCTCGAAATTGAGGTGCCCAAAGCGCTCATGCCATCGCCAGGCTTCGTCGTCGCGGCGGGCTGCAAGACAGAGGGGTTGCGCCACCTGTACTTGAAGGACATACAGGCGGTTGCTTCCTCTGTTCACTTTGGCGAGGAGGCGGTGACGATGATCCCAGATGCGCAGCACCCCGCTATCAATCTCCACTCGTGAACCATTCTCATCCAGCTGCCCCAGACTCATGATGGAGTTCCTCAGGGCGGGAATGTAGTAGACGCCGGTGAGGAGTCGATGTTCTCCGGTCTTGGCTGTGAAGACAACGGAGCCGACGCCTTTGATCTCCACGGCAGAAGCATCTCCGAACTTGACTGAGCCGCGTACACCATCGTCTAGATTAGAAAAGAATTCCCGCCGGCCAGTCATGTGGTGCGTCGCGCCGGTGTCGAGGTACCAGCTGTCGATCTTGTCGTCGCTGGACCTGTTGCCGAGGAAGGCATGTACTCGTGACTCGTCAAGATGAAGAAGCGCTACGGCGGTCGGTGTGGGAGGAGAAGACATCGGACCTTCCTTGACCTCCTCTGTTTTGGGCCGTAGCTCAATGCTTCCGTGAACGAGAAACAGAGCCGGCTCGTCTTCCTCCTCTGCTTGCGCAACATGCGCTTGGCCGCCACGCCGCGCCTGCCGGCAATTCCTGGCCCAGTGGCCGGACTTCCCACAGTTGTAGCAGGTGTCGTCCCGGTTGGCCTTTCGGTCATCGGCAGCGCCGCCACGTCCTCGGGGCGGAATCTCCTTGTTCCGAGGTCTCCGACGGCGGCTGCTGCCCGAGCCTGAGGCTTCCTCTTTCTTCCGCTCCTTGCGGCGGGCAAGCCACTGCTCCTCTGTGTAGAGCAGCTTGCCACTGATGGTGACGGGCTCTGCGGGTGGTTGCTCGTCGCGGCCGTCAACAGCCTTGAGTCGCCCAATCACCTCCTCGATGGACAACTCGGAAAGATCCAAGAGCGTCTCCATCGCCAGAGCAACTTGAGTATACTTCTTGGGAACGACACGGAGGAACTTCTCGACCGCCTTCTCCTCGTCGATGTCCTCATCGCCATGCCGAGTTAGTCTGCTGCATCGGTAGGTGAGAGACAGAGGAGAAGTCGTCGATGTCCTCACCGGGGCGAAACGCCAATCGATCCCACTCCTGACGTAGCTTCTGCTGTGTGGCTCGGCGGGCGCGGTCGCTTCCGATGCGCGCCGCAGCGATGGCATCCCAGGCGTCCTTGGCGGACTCCTTGTCCGCGAGCGTGGGCGCAATCTCTGGCGGGACGGCGGCAAGGATGGCGTCCAACGCCCGCCGGTCATCCTGGAAGTCGACATCCTCATCCCGCACCGCATCCCACATCCCCCTCGCCTGCATCTTCACCTTCATCACCAAACTCCATTCGTTGTAGTTTGTTTTGGTGAGTATGGGCCACGGCGTGCCTCCGCCTGACTCCTTGATGACGGTCTGGACGACCGGTGGAGACCCACGCCTGCCTCTTCGCCCTCGGCGACGATCTGGCGATGGCGAAACGCGGCGATGCCTGTGAGGGCTCAGAGAGACGCGGGGTCGGCCGGCGTCGTCCCCCACCTCCACGCGCATACGCATCTGCAGCGTCGCCAGCAATGGCTCTGCGTCGGTGGGAGCTGACTGATGTGTGGGAGGATCGAGACATTGTGACCGGCTCGGGAAGAGGAAAAGAGGCGACTCTCTACCGGAATAGGCACGCAAAATGTGGCTCGATACCAATTGTTAGAGGTATCACAGGTATGGGGTAATTTTCCCTTGTATTTCTTACTCTATTGCCCAATACTTAAGGCATACTTATAGACCCAAAGTGGTCAGATTACAGCTAAGAGGAAAACTGAAAGTAAAGATAAGATACTAAAGCAAACTAAAGATGCTAAAGTAAACTGACATGCAAAACAAACTAACTACTAAAGCAAAACTTATTTAAAGTAAACTACTATGGACACAAGACTTATCCCTTCAGAATGTACTCTTGGGAGTACGTATTTTTACTTCTTATATACCGCTTAAACAAAGAAGTTATATCTTTTTACCCTTTTAAGCATACTGTATTAATGATTATAAGATACTGTAAAGTAGGTTTTATGAAAATTTTTATCAAAATGTACTTTTATAGTATAATTTATGTATATACTCCTTTTACATATAGAAAATAGTATATAACAAAAATAAATTAATGAAAACTACAAAAAAAAATGCATATTTGCTTCCCACTATCAACGTCAACATTGATCTTAATGAAAAGGAAACTCGTTATGACATTGCTTCACAAAATTCTATAGTTCGACAATGTAGTACATACCACATAGTAAAAGCAGCAATCAAAGTTGTTATGCTTAAATTTTCAAAAATGTTGACATTTGACACAAAGACTTGAGTATGAGTGTGCAATAGGACAAAAATGAAATTGCAAATTTCACCATGCATAACCCCGTGGATACAGCAGAAGGACATGCCTTCTTAGGTCGTGCTCAGATTGGTTTCTCCGTGCGCGATGGCGATAGCGTTGGAATCACTGTAGCACATTGTAGCAGTTTTGTTTTTGTTTTGTTTTTGATTTTTTTATGTTTTATTTTTTCTGTATTCCTTTGCATTATCCGTGATAGATTAGCGTGTCACTTTTATTTTTACATTTTTTTTAAATTTAATTATGCCTAAAAAGTCAACTTAGCTACAGTAAAAAATCAATCAACCATAGTAAAATTTTAGCAAAAACTAAAAACTATCGCTATTCTGAACACCCTTATAATAAAGTTACCACTTCGTTAGGAACATTAGTCTACATACACATGATGATCCCGGCACTAAGGCATTGGTATTGATGTCGTTAAACTCAGAGAGGTACGAAATGAATCTCATATTAAGAAAGGCAATAGATAATTGACTCAAATCTAACAATGACTCCCATGGTGTTGTTACCTACTACCGGATAGTAAATAGGAAAACACTCCAAGTAAAGCCAACTCATGCTATCTTTTGTTAGACAACTACAGCATTCTGAACCTAGAATAATTGGTATGTCAGGGTTTATGTAGCATTCTCGCCATGAAAATATTGTAAGGGGGTGATCGGAATAGCGATGACTTTTGGTTTTTGCTGAAAAACATCAGAATCGCTGAAAAACATCTTAGCTGAGTTGGTTTATTGAGTATAATTAAATGTAAAAAAAATATAAAAAAACCAAAAATAAAAAACGAAAAAAAGTATAAATAAATTAAAAAAACGAAAAAAAACTAAATTTTTTTATTGTAGGAGGTACTGTAGCTACAGTACCTGCTACAGTGTTTTGTTGCCTATCGCCCATAGCCGTTCTGAGCGGGGCCTAAGCCAACTATATCACTGGCTAGCTTGGAGCAGTGCATGTCGTCCTTCCTATATCCACCCTGCTGCTGCCCTGCTATTACTCACATCAAGTAACACAATTATCACTACTACAAAAAGGATCATCATAAACGGTTTTCGAACCATCTGAATTTATGTGTCAATGATAATAGGTGGTTATCACAATAGCTCTTAAACCATCTAAGATAGGTAAAAACATAGATAATTTTTCAATATAACCGTCTATGATATGTCAGTATCACAGACAGTTTTTTATATTAACCGTTTGTGATAGCGAACATATCATAGACAGTTTTTAAAAACCGTCTGTGATAGCAGAAATATTACAGATAATTTTTTTGAATCGTCTATGATAGCTATTTGAAAATTACATTATTTTCTATTTTTCGGTTAGTCTCAGGAAATGCTAGCCATGTACTCTGAAGTAAACAGAAGATCTCACGAATATATAACACAACACAATCATCACACAAATGAATTGAACAACGCAAGCAGATCACATATATAATATATGACAATCGTTTGAATGAAATGTTTGATTAAACATGAATGAAATGTTTGATTAAACACAATTGAGTGATTACAATTGTATCCAATGTTTCAATATTTAATTATCATCGCCGAGGTGGAACTCTCCAGTATTGTTTATGACCCCCGCTATCAAGAATTGGGAGAGCTTTCCTCAAATTTCGACGAGTTTGTTAAGATTGATTGCACTTTCGTCGAATTTCAGACGCTATTGCTAGTAGTGTTAAGTCATTAGCACACACACACATATATATATATATATATATATATATTGATAATCACAAAATAATTATTGACAGACTGATAAACCTTTGGATCATTCATCTTAGTATCCATGATTTCCTCCATATGGCGGCAAACATAGTATCTACATATGTTGCCCTGTAGCTGGTGGCACTGCAAAATTAGAATTACATACATAGGTATTATCAGTTGTAGAGGTATTATAACGAAGTGAGATATAGAATTGTTGTATTGTAGCGGATACAGAAAATCACGTCCTATATCCCAGTGTGGCACTGAATTCCTTGTGTCTCCCTCCATGGACAATGTAAGTGCTGAACGACCTACATGGTTTCAAAGAGTTAGTCTTAGCCATTGCAAATGAATGAAAGATTACGATAGAGTTATGTATGAAAGAAATGAGTTTACCTATCAATTGCTTGTTGTACACAAGTGAAGTCGTGATTGCTCCTAAGTAAGGAATCAAGGTATATTATTTTCCTCCATTTTGGTACAATCACAATTAGAATCCAGTGAGACCTAGTCATGTATGTCGCTATAGTGATTAATTCTAAGTTTATGTTGCGTATAAATTACAAATAAAACTTGTATGGTAACTAGTGAAGTATTTACCCTTGATTGAAGGGTACCATGATGTATTCCATGTCACTAGTAAGCAATCCACTCGTTATGTAATCTGGGATGAAGGATGCACTAGCATTGATGGATTGCTCAGAAACTAAGTGTGGGTCGAGAAAACTCACCGATTCTCAGCGTAGTTGAACTTGTTGGATCATGGATCTATACATAAGCAATGAGTTATGCTATTTATTAGCATTACGTGAATGTACAATATGATTGTATATTATGCTTACAGTGCCCAACATTGTAAAAGTGAGACATCGAGTTCGTCAAGGTTGAATAGTAAGAATAAATCTTCGAAGATTACGACGAAGTAACCCGAGTCGTGTAGGAAATGCGCCTCCGTGTATCTCACGGTGAATATACTTTGTCGGTTTGGCTTCATATTGGACCTCTGCATGTACCAGGTATACAAAGTTCTATAAACCAGTCTAAGGCTAGGTAATTGTGACTCGGGACCAACGAATGTTCACTAAGAGATCAATCAAGCTATCATATACATTTTCTCTACGTGTATGATATCGATGCAATTGTGAACTTCTAAGTGCTCCCAATAAGGCAAGTCCTAAAATATTGATATCTTTTTTCACATGTTCTTCTAACGGGTGACTTATATCCCTTTCCAAGCACAACATCGATATCCTCGACCATATCGTAGACCTCTTTTCCGCTAAAAGGCCTTGGTGTTGAGTCATCCTCTTTTTTTTATTAAATTATTTCTTCATCTTACGGTATGGGTGATACCTTGGAAGGAACTTATGGTGATGCATGTATATATTTTTACGTGAATTGTTCAACCACACACTATCGGTATAATCTAAGCATGCAGAGTGAAATTCTCTCGTCTTCCCGCAATCTATACATGTTCCCTTTCGTTCCACAGTATCACAAAATCATGCACCAGCGGTACTAGATATACATCAATATCGTTCCTAGGTTGTTTTAGCCCTTGGATAAGTAGTGACATCAAAATGTAGTTCCGCTTCATACATAGCCAAGGAGGAAGGTTGTATATGCATACAATCACGGGTTAGATGCTATGTCGGTTGCTCATATTTTTGAAATGATTCATTCTATTTGTATTCAACCCAAATCTTATATTCCTCGGTTCCGCACTGAAGTCTATAAACATTCTATTGATGTTCCTCCATTGGGTAGAATCAGCAACTTGTCTTATCATTCCATCTTTCTTACGTTGCTCTGAGTGCTAACGCAACAATCTTGCATCTTTTTGGTTTGCAAATAAATGCTTCAAATGGGGAATTATAGGCGGTACCACAATATCTTAGCAGAAGATCTTTGCTTTACCTCGATGCCCTTTCGTCATTGGAGTCATTTTTACGCTTTTATCGGGATGCTTTGCACACCGGACAAACATATAAGCTTACATACTCTTTACGGTAGAGGATACAATGTATTCTTTTTACTTCCATTTTCAATGGACAAAAACCTTCTTGGCTTGATAGTGGTTCTCGGTAACATATTTTCCTCTGGAAGGATGTTCATTAGGAGATCTAATAATATCGTGAAATTCTTATCGAATCAACCATTGCTTGCCTTCAATTTTAGCAGTTCAAGAATGGATGACAACCTTGTGTATTGTGGTTTGCAGCCCGGGAATAAAGGTTTCTTCGAGTCCTCCATCAAACCCTCGAATTTACCAAACTCTCTCACTATAGTTCCCCTCTACATCGTGTAGCATCTGATCCTAATTGTCATCCTATGACCTATCCTCATCAAAAGCACAATGCACAATTGGCATATCGTTGTCTCCATCGACGATGTTATAACTACCTTCTTGTATAATCTTCTCTTCACCGTGACTGGTCCAACATGTATACTCCTTTTAAAACCTCTTTGAATCAAGCTTTGGTCTACGTTGAGTTGGTAAACATCTTTAGATTATTGTAATCAATGCATGGACAATACATATATTCTATCCCCTTCTTCAATATATCTGCTTCGGCCACTCTTCTAAAAGCCGACACATCATTAATGTACTTCTCACTCATATGGTTCTCAACATACATCTAGTTTTGGTCTATCTACGCTACACATGTAATAAATTAATTAGTATCAAATTGGATTATTAATGCTACTACAACTAACCAGCCTAACTACTTACACACATAAATTGTCCATATCTAAATTAAGTAGCTAGCTACGTATTCATAAGCAATATATATACATATATCAAGCAAGAATATATTAAAGTAAACTAGGAGTACCGACCCATTCTTAAATTGGAGCAAACTACCATATCTCTCTAAACTACGTAGCTAGATCTAAAGACCTAGCAATCATTTCTCTATTAGGTATAAGGTATATAAGTTATTAGAAGTAAATACTAATATCTAATCACCAAGAATAAATTGATCTACAAATGGTACATTTTCACCAAATTCTCTAAAGCCGGCCGCCTTCTTCAATGCAGTGCAATGAAAATAGATCTATCGAGACCACGCTAGATATATAATGCATATCTCAGATGGTTCCAACCACTAACCATCTGTGATATGAAACTATCACAGACGATTTGTATTAATAATAGTCTATGAACAATCACAGATGGTTATTTATACAAACCATCTGTGATATCTACCATTATCATAAATAGTTTGTATAAATAATTGTATGTGAATTATCACATGCGGTTATTAATAGGAACCATATGTGATGGCTATATTAATAATAGGAACGGTTCATATAAATGACTGTCTGCGAAAATATAATAGACGGTTATTCGTATGAACCGTCTATGATAATTATAGCACAAACGATTCCATATGAATCGTCTGTGATGTAGCCGTCCAGTATAACCTCTTTTGTAGTAGTGTACTCATTCAAATGTTTGCTTGTAGAGCCCTACATGAAGCAAAGTGAATCAATCAAAAACAAACCAAAAAAATATTTCAATGCACCTAGCAAGCACAATCAAATATTAAAATTTTACCACCAAAAAAATGTACATGCTATTTAATAAAAAAAGCAAACAACAACTCTCATCACTTTGCAAAGAGTTCAAGATCAAGGCATCATGTGCCATCAGGTCACAACATATGTAAAAGCCAGATATTTACTATCTCCTTTTGGACACTGAACCTAGATCACCAGAACATTCAATGTCTTATTGACCTCCTAGTGCACCTACCTAATAGATCATACAAATCATTGCCTCACAAATGCTTTAGTCCCAATGAGCTATTCTACCTAACTTGAAAATAGATAAACTCCTGAAGAATTATCTTTGCATATTGTTGAAGTATAAGTGAATTGTCTACCTTTCCTCATCAGCTTAAGCTTTTGGGTGAATTGGTTGGTGCATGCAACTCAATATGGTATCAGAGCCAAGAGGTCTTGAGTTCGAGACCCGGTTGACCAATTAAAAAAAATAATTGTAATCCACTTCTATTCCACGTCTTAGGCCTGAGGGAGCCTACACGTGAGGGGGAGTGTTGAAGTATAAGTGAATTGTCCACCTTTTCTCATCAGCTTAAGCTTTTGGGTGAATTGGTTGGTGCATGCAACTCAATACATATGAATTGATTATGTGAGAGGAAATAAGGGAAGAGCTAGGAATGTGCATCTCGCGATAGTGCATGCACTTAGATCTAGGGAAGATTTAGTAAGAAAAAATATTCAACCAAGCTGCACATGCACTTTTATTTTCTGAACAAAGCACTACACGAACACAAATTATGTTTCATCAAGAATTTTTGCATGTAAGCATCTATACCAAATAATTTTCATGCTATCATATATCATAAGATCAAATATTTCATAAATCATTGAATGGAGTTTAGAAAAAAAAATCTGAAATCATCGAAACTAGTGAAAGAACAACAAAGGGAGAATGATTAAAATACATGTAACTGATGTGGACTCCAGCGATCAGTTGTCCTCTTCCTTTATGGAACGGTCTAACACAATATAATTCATGAACAACAAACACTCAAAATTGAACAACCTGATATTTTGTAATATGATTTGATTTAATCCATAGGAACTTGCACAATCTGATAAATAACAAAAATAGGGAGGATAACACAAGATGAATCAATCGAACATATGGAAGTTTTATTTGCATATGTTATATGCAGAACATTCAGAAGAGGGACAGAAAGAATACAAATAAGATTGCATAAGAGAACATGTGCCTGCAAATAAAATTGATGCAAAATTCTTTGGAAAACCATATTTGCAGCACCTTTGTCTGACACATCTACACATATATTAAAATCATTGGTTCTTCACAATTATAAGAGATGATGGTTCAACAAGAAGTGCTCAACTCATTCCTTAACTTCACGTCATTACTCTCACCATCAGACACCTGAAGAGTGCAAAGCTTCAAGTTGCAATTCCCAAAAATGTAGGCAGTGAATAGTGCAAAGCTTCAAGATGCAATTCCCAAAAATGCAGGCAGTCTTCGGATTAGGATCATCATTATCTTATACTGACTTTGATGGTTATGTGCTGCTCCTTGGCTGCTCTGTGAACCAAGGGATAGGAGGCACTGCGGTCTCCACAACCAAAAGAGGAGAGGCATCACAGGTGTGACGCAGAGGAGCGGTGCGGGCTGCCGTAGACGCTGAGCTGCCACCCTCATTTTGGGTCTGTCGTTAACACTATCTCCTTCTCCTTCAGTCCTGAGAGAGCACACCGCGGATGCTCTGGCCGCTAAGCACTAGTTACGTGATGCGTCGTAGGAGGCACGGGGAGGCGTGGCATGGGAGGGCAGCGAGGGAAAGATGCGGTAGGAGTGGGGATGGAATGGAGGTAGTGGGGGAGGGAGAGTCCAAATCTGGTCGGTGGAGGTGATGATAGGAGAGGGGTGGTGACACGTGGAGCTGAGACAATGGCAGTGGGGGAGGGGGCATCCAGATCTGGCCGATGGAAATGATGGAAGGGCAGGGGGTGCCCAGATACGGTTGGTGGAAGCGACGGTAGGGGAGGAGGTGGCAGTGCACAGAGTTAAGGTGCAGCGTCTAGATCTGACCAGTGGAATCAGTGATAGGGGGGCGATGGGGCGTAGCGAGAGTGGGGAGTGGAGGTGGGGGAAGTCGGGGAGGGCAAGGGCGGTGGTGGCGGCGAGGGAAAGGCGAAGGTCAACGGGATTGCCTTGAGTCGGGGAGGGCAGGGCGGTAGTGGCGAGGGAGAGGCGGAGGTCGGCAGGGTGGGGAGAGGGGATGTTGGAAGAGGAGTTGGGAGGGTGGTGGGAGTTGGGTGGGCAAGGATGACCCACATGTCGGGTGAATCAGAGCAGATAGAGGATAGTATACATGCAAATTATTTTATAAGAAGTGAGAGAGAGGAAAAATAACGTATCACTCATTAACTC
Organism: Melocanna baccifera; assembly: GCA_036346265.1. Lineage (NCBI taxonomy): Eukaryota > Viridiplantae > Streptophyta > Magnoliopsida > Poales > Poaceae > Melocanna > Melocanna baccifera. The sequence continues at coordinate 20,261,200 of CM070688.1, forward strand.
TCTTTTTTAGTAGTATATATATATATGTGTGTATCTTTTTGCGTGCCCTTGTTCCACGCACGCAAACCAAATGTTGGAGTGCATAGGCACGCAATGCGACCCCGGATCTGGAGTCAGCTGCTTGCTTATCTGTCCTTGTCACCTTCCAACCCAAGTCAGGCTCAGACCCACGTAATCACGTTCGCCGACCCGATATCATCATCATATCGCCCAATATCAAAGCTTTAATCCAAATCCATCTCCCACACGATTCCGATCCCAACTCCTCCTCACCAACCGAAAATCCCATATAAACCTCACAATTAATAACAACCTCCAAGAAACAAACAAACAGCAACAACATCCAAGAACCACCATGCCCACCACCGCGCGCCGCCTCGTCCTATTCGTCCTCTTGCTCCTAGCCGGCGCCGCCGTCCTCTCCGTCTCCTCGGCGCGCGGCGTCCCCGCCGAGCCGAGGGCGAGAACCGCCGCCGATCCGAGCGCCTACGAGATGCTGGAGAAGTTCGGGTTCCCGAAGGGCATCCTGCCGGTGGGCGTGACCGGGTTCACGCTGCGGCCGTCGGACGGCGCGTTCGAGGTGTTCCTGGGGAGGGACTGCGAGTTCGAGGTCGACGGCGGGTACCGGCTCACCTACCAGCGGACGATCTCTGGCAAGGTGGCCGGTGGCAGCATCCGGAACCTCCGGGGCGTCACGGTGAGGATCTTCATGGTGAACTGGGGCATCGACCGGCTCGTCATGGCGGACGCCGACCACCTCATGTTCTACGTCGGACCGCTCTCGCAGGCGTTCCCGGCCGACAAATTCGAGGAGTCCCCACAATGCCGGTGCCGCGGCGGCGGCGGCGGGGACGGCGTCGCGGCGATTTAGGATCGGGCCGTTGGGTTGGTACGTGTAACTTGATGGTTTGTAGGTTTAGTGCGTGCATGCATCATGCAAAATTAATTGATGCGCAGACGGAGGGAAAGGATCGAAGTGATATTTATGCATTTTTTTTCACTGGTGCAATTGTTTTGTGAATTGGCTTATTGCAATGAGATGTTTTGTTTGGACTGAAGAGAATTATGCATTTTGCGTAGGTGATTAGATGAGGGTGACAATTATTGGTCAGGTTTGCTTCCCAAGAGGCTTTTGCTTCTAACTGAAATGAGCACCGTAAAGATTGTTAGTTTTTAACTGAGCCATTTAGTTAAAAACAATAAAAATAAAAAAATAAAAATTATTATATCTCTATAGATAATACAAAGGAAAAAAGAAAAAAACAAAACAAAATAACGTAACTATTAGTTTTTGACCAAAATATTTAATTAAATAAAAATAAAAAAGATGAAAATAAATAAAACCATTATATCTCTACAATAATATAAAGAAAAAGCTATATTAGAAAACCACATTCAAAATGGCTTCTTGACTTTTCGAACCAACGTGTGTCCTAGTCCAATCAACGTATTGTTCCGTTCAATAGCAGCTAACCGGCTCTTGCTCTTTTTAGGCGATACAATTTGGAGGGCGTCTCGAAGGAGGGGGAGACCCACCGGGGTCGGTGTGGGCTGGCACCCCCTGCTACTCTGGCCGGACAGTGGATACCCCCGTGGCACCCCCTTCCATCGCCATGGTTGATAGCTTCGGTGAACTGGAGGTAGAAGACGATGAGTGCAGAAGAGATTTGGGCCGAAATTCCTAGTGTAGGCATCGCCACATATTTTTCCTTGATGGGCCAGCCGTCCAACGCGCCAAGACCACCTAACCCATTACCCCTATCTCACTCAACTCTCTCTCTCTCCACCAAATGTCTCATTGGAGCCTGTAATCGACTTGTTTCTGCAATTGAGTAAAGATGTTATTATGTGTTGCTCTGAGTAAGAGTGAGTGTTGCATACATTTGAGTAATTGTGGCAAACCATTTTGCAGGTTGTTGTTGGTCAAAAGCACTCTTCCTCTTACTACCAGATTTGCCTGGTTTTTCACCCTTGCTAGAGCTATGGAAAACAAGGAACAAAAAATTTCTTAGAATCATAATGTACAGTCTGAATTGAAAAATTCACCTTGCAAAGCTTGCAACATTGATACAAAGCCAAATTGGATCACCTGCTTCATTAACAGGCAAAGGCTCTTTGCACTTTGCCTGTATGTGACCAAATTGGCCGCATCTTTTGCACCTCTTCCTCCTAGCTCCTAGTTTGCCGAACTTATCACTAGCTTCCCTAATCACCGCCTCTTTAAGACAGGTCAGTGGAGCTTGAACTTGGGATCAACATTTGGTCAATGTTCCTTTCCTCTCATTAGTGGCACCATAACTGCGTAGGCAAGGCAAGTTTGAACTTCTCAATTGACAAACAGTGGTCCACATACTTCTCAATTTCACAGCCCCTCATGTATGTCATGAATGCAGGGCATGTAGACAAGGTAACCCAGATACTTGCCACTTCCTACAGCTGCAAATCCTGGCCTCTATGTTGACAGCATACCTCCATTGTACAGTGTCTTGACAGTTGCATACACTTCTGCTTCTGATTTTGTACTTCTACAATCTCTAAAATCTCTCAAGCCCCTTGTTCTGGCATTAAGTTCCTTCATTACACTTGGTAGCATAAGGTGATCTTCAAATTTTCTTGATATCCTTCTCATATATCCATAATATTCTGCTTTATCTTGTCCATCCAATCATGTACTGGGATAAATCTAAACCCACCATTATATGCTAATGGTGAGTTTTGATAATTAATGATAATTGATTTGTGTGACTAATATTTTTCATTAGTTGGTGAAATAAGTTATGTCTCATGGTGATAGATGACTTTGGATGACTTCATTCGTTAACTGTCATCAAGTTATTGATGTCATGTGTTGATGATTAGTTAAGAACCTGGACTTAGAGTGAAGATGTTCGTCATTAATCTCTAAGTAGATGCACAAGGCAAAGATATAACTAGCATGAGTTAAGAATATGTTCCTAATCTTTTATCGGTCTTGGTGTTTGGTTGGAAGACCGAATTGCTAGAATATATTACCGTACTATTAATAGTGGTCTTGAGTGTGTCATGTGTTGATAGCTCATTATGTTTACTCTAGCCCTCCGTGGCATGATACTATCGTTTGTGAATGTATTTTGTAAATAATTGGAGCTCATACATATCTTATAGCATATGACTTAAATTTGCGAACATGTTTTGCAAATGCTTTGAGTGCATGTCCCTATCCTTGTGACATGATTCTAAAGTCTGTGAATGTGGCTTGGACTTTCTTTTGGTATTTGATGCTAAGGGGAAGAAAAAAGAAGAATAGATATTGTGTATATATGTAGGTTAATAAACCTTGTATGTGAGGGTAAACTTTTATATTTTCTTGTAATATTTATTGTAAACTTATTGAACCTCTTTTCTCTAACTATGTGTTAGCCTTTTGGATTTAGATGTATTTTGGGCATATAGATGTTTATGTGACCTTTGTGGTCTTTTTTAATCTTTATCTAAAATATGTTCCCTTTTTGCACCCTTCTTTGTGTAGATGCATGCATATTTATATTATTGTTGATTATATTACTATATCATGCTTATATGGATCCAAAATATAGAGAAAACTCTACCAAAATTTTCAAAATTCATATATGCGTACATTAATTTTCTTCAAATCCTTATGCATATATTTAGGAAAACTTTCTCTATATCTCTTGGCTTTGCTTACCATTATCTTCAAAATTCATCTTGCTTATACCAAAATAGATTTAATGTTTCTAAAGGTTATCCTAAAGTATATAATTTATTGTGTGCATGATGTATACTCGAAAATCAACTTTATTTTCTTATTATTTGTTAAGGTTGTCATTAATTACCAAAAAGAGAAAGATTGAATAATCTAGACACGCTAATATGAGTTAATGGTGAGTTTTAGTAATTAAAAACAATCAATTTGTGAGATTAATATTTTCTATGAGTTAGTGAAATACATTATGTCCTATGGTGATGGATGATTCTAGATGGCTTCATGTGTTGACTGTTATCAAGTCAAGTTATCGACATCATGTGTTGGAGTAAAGATGTTCGTCATCAAGCTCTAAGTAATGTGCAAGACAGATGTATAACTAGCATAGGTTAAATATATGTTCTAAGTTTTTTACCGATCTTGATGTTTGGTTGGGAGACCGGATTGCTAGTATAGTTTATCGTACTATTAAGAAGAGTCTTGACCAGTAGGTTGAGTGTATCATGTGTTGATAGCTCATTGTGCTTGCTCTATCTCTCCAAGGCTTGATGTTATTGTTTGCGAATATATTTTATAAATAGTTGAAGCTCATATATATATTTCTTATAGCATGTGACTTAAGTTTACGAATTATTTTGCAAATGGTTCAAGTTCATATCCCTAATCTTTGCGGCATGATTCTAAAGTTTACGAATGTGTTTTACAACTTATTTTGAGTCATGATTTTAATCCTTGATTGCATGATACTATGATTTATGAATATGTTTTGCAAATTTATTGAAATACATACGCCTATGTCCTTACCAGAAAATTAAGCATGGTCTAGCCACCATTAGTTGGCTGGTCTAATCGATCAGACTGAGTGTTAGACATCAGTTGCAATTTTAGAGTTGCTACTCTGTTCTGTGCCTGTAAAGTCGAGGAGATCGGCTAGAGAAGGGTGAATATGTGGTTTTAAAAGTCACTTTTTTTTCAAAATTGAGTTTTAGATGTAAAAGTGTAAATCAAATTGGTTTTACATAATTTATGCCTAAAACATCTAGTTTCATATAATTGCACCAAAAACTTAAGTCTATGTCAAAATTCACAATCATAGGGTAATAAGCAATCAATACAATTCTAGAAATGTAAATTGCAATAATGTAAATGAGTACAAGGAAGTAAACCACAATTGTTATGGTATCTTTTTACCGTGGTGTTTGGAGACTTACCGATCTTCTCTAGTCCAGTTGAGATAAACACAAATGAATTGAATTGGCTCAATGAATTAAGCCAAACACCTCAATTCTACTAGTAGTAACTCTTTTCCTCTCCGGGTAGATGAGCTCCAACTTTTACAACCACATCAGTCCTCTTCATAAGATTCTTGAAGAGATTACCGAACACGGCGCTTTCAATGCTGTCTAGGGTCGATAAGCTTCAAGAGTAATAAACTAAGCCCATTGTTTGACTCTCACCAATTACAACACATATACATCATGGATACTCAATCCACCTCTAGAATCAACATATGCACAATTAACAGTAGAAGCTCACATTTAACTTAAGAGAATTAAATGTGATGTAGCAACTTACTCCCAACCGGCTATAGTGGGTATTTATAACCCTCACACAAAATAGCCATGTAACAAGATTTTAGTAAAATTATCCAAGACCGGTACCATCATCAACTAATAGCCAATCGTACTATCTCTCTATAACCATTAGAAAAATAGCCGTTACAGCCGAGATGCTATTGTGTGGGTGTGTGACGTGGTATATATATGAGGTGCGATATACGGGGATCAAGTACCTGTTTGAGTCCGCTTCGGATTCGATCAGATCGGATCGTACGATCCATGAGTGATTGAGAAGACGGAATCCAAGCCCGAGTCATACGTGCGGCCCGAACCTCTACTTGCGGCTGATGGGTTATCCGACTCCGAGGCCGTGGCCATGTCGCACTCGAACCTCCACTTGCGTTTACTAAGTAGTCCTGAAATCTGTAAAAAAATGTTGGGCTGGGCTCAACTTCCATTGTCCATTGACGTAGCTTGGTGAGCCCGTACATTTCTTTGCCAGGTTACGTCAAATATACCAGATTAGGAACTGGTCATGTTTCTCGGCCCAATGCAAACTTAACCCAGCCCGATATGTATAGTAACTGACGCTTACTAATCTAGAGAATTCTAGGTTATAAAATCTGAGACTTACGTTGTAATATTCTAAAAATAATTTTTTAAAGATCTACACGTAATTAAATAAAAAGAAATACAGAAAAATAGGATGAGTAGATTTTAGAGGAGAAGTCGGTTTTTTGTAGCGAGACTTACGAGTGAGTTGGAGATTGAGTCAGCTTTATATCTGATAAAAGGGGACGTGGAGAGAGAAAAAACCAAAACCCAGGGGAAAACCCTGGACGCCTTTTCTAACTTTCCCTTCTTCCGCCGGCGCCGCCATCTGCCATCGCTCAACTGGTCAGTCGCCAGCGCCAGCACGTGCGCGCCTCCACGCGCCACGCGCCGGGGCGCAACAGCGCTTGCGCCGCTTACTCCAGCCGCGCGTCGCCATCTGTAGTCGCCCGCCCGCGCGCGTGACCACGCCATGCCGCCTCCAGTCCCCATCACCTACGTCGCCGCACACCACGCCAGCGTCAGCCACTTGCTGCTCCCGCGCGTCCAGCGTCCGCCCAGCCTGCCCGAGGGTTTTCGGCGGGATCACAGGCCAGCGCCCGACTGCCGTCCTCCTGCCCACGCCTTTCAACATGGTGCATCGCTCGTCGCGCCGCCAGCTCGCACCGGAGTCGTCCCGTAGGCTCGCGCGTGTTTGCGTTGAGTCGCCGAACCCTTGTGCGTTGTCTTCTGCTAGCGTGATCTAGGGTGTTGCCAGCAGCTCACGGCCTGGTTGCTGTGCTGCAACATCACGATCGACAGATGGCCCGGGCCTGCAGTAAGTCGGTTAGGGAGAAAGGAAAGAAGAGCAGTGTGGTAAACTAGTAAACCTTGCTTAGTGCTAACTTGTGTTGGTTTTGCACAGAAGCTGGATGGGTAAAGTAGTTAGCCTTGCTTTGTACACTACCATAAAAATTTATATTAGACATTTTATTATAGACGATTCTTCAAAATTATCAGTGTTAAATATAATCATAGGCGGTTTAGCTTTAGAGATTATCTGTGTTAGTGCTAGCGCTAAAAATCGTATGTGAAGAGATAATACCATAGATGGTTCATAGTGAACACCGTCTGTTACCAAATCGATCTTCTGGGTTAAAAACAGAAAGTTAGATTATTTAATCTAAACACGTGGCCAACTAAATAATTATGGGGAAATTTGTGTAGGTTCGAGAATTGTAAAATTTGCTATGATAGGACTTGTGAGGTAAAAGTTATGATATTTTTAGTATCGGGATAGCAGGTTGATTATATGGTAACAGGAGAGAATGGTGGATTTGGGAAACCGTAGGAACGTTGTTGATTATTTGTTGCCTTGTATTGTTGTGACCTGTATTAAGAATGATTACTTACTGTAGGTGGAGTAACATTGAGATTATTGTCACCTTCAAATTATTCTGGTCGTCGCATCTAGATAGACAAGTACTTAGTAGAATAATAAATGATGATTAATAATTACTCATTATTATTGAATTATACATATCATACAATAAGTTTAATTATTCTTTTGATCATCAGTATAATATTAATTTAATGGTAACTGTGATATATAGTAAAATGATGAAAAATGATATTCATGACATGACATACGCATTACAAGTTAGAACAGTGAGAAAGTCAATAGCTATAAGTAAAACTATTTAACTATTTGGGCATGCTCTTAAGTAAGACTTACAGAGGTAAACATCTCCATGGGATGAAGGGAAAAACCTACTTCGGTAGTCACCTCCACGGGATAAAGGTAGAGGGTGATATCGACAGGTATGCCATCCGCTATTCCAATATAAGCTACAGAGGAAACATAACCATGAGCATTGTATTGAATTAAGAGAAGTTAAGATGAGACATTGAGATATGTGAATGAGTATTAATGAGAATAAGATATGAAATTTGAGTTAATGGTAAATGGGTTGAAATTGTTAAAATGATGTGGATTCATTTATTTTTCTGCTTTGTATTTACTGAGCCGTGAACTCACTTTTGCTTTGTTTATTGTTTTTAAGTGAATGTTGAAGATGACATGTATAGATAGGAGCACTTTTGTATATAGTTTTTTATTTCATCTAGTGAACCATTCACTTATTGTCACAAATAATTTAGTTTTATCTATATAATAATTAGATGAATAATGATTTCACTTAGTTTTTAATGGTTCTTAATGAGGCTATGCGTTCCTTAGTTTTAACTGTATGGTCCATCTTGGTTCACTTTATGATTTGCAGTGTTATGTTAGATGTTTAACCTTGAAATCTGGTAATACTTGATTATTAATTAAAATTGATGGTGACAGTAATTATAAATGATATTTTAGACATTTGTGAAGACGGTATGACATACACCACCCAACACAGTCACTTCATGACGCCATTTCTCGGCGATGTCAGATGGACCAGGTCAGGGCTTTAGTTTTTTAAACTCGACAAACAAACATGCAGATTTTTCTAGTCAGGCCAGTTCTCCAGCCCAACGCAAGCTAGTCCGGCTCAACATGTACAATCAGCGTCACCAAACCGAAGGATTCTTCTCCTCTCTCTTTTTAAAACCAAAAGATACTGGATTCTGAATCCTGGTAAACTAGAGTACCTGGACTGCTTTCCTCCCGAAGATACCAGTACATCTGATCTGCCCACGTAGCAGGACACTTGTGAGGCTCCTCTAATTGCTTCCTTTTAATAACTAGAAAACTCAAATGTAATTCTCTAATAATCTGCATACTCCGCATACGGCCATACCAACTTGATACATGGATGGATGGATTGTTCAGTCAAGAAGCATGCATGCATAGACAAGACATGGAATCATCAGGAAGCCAGGAAAAGGCCAGTGTACACGCACGCAGCTGGAACTTTATGGAACAGTACCAGTAGCAATATGAATATACAAATGTCACCTACTCATCGGTATGCCGTCACGCTTGTGCCACGAAATTAATGCCCTATTATAAAGTATGTCACCTACTCGTCGGCATGCCGTCACGCTTGTGCCACGAAATTAATGTCCTATTATAAAGTGCAGTGTCTTTGATCTTTTGACTGAAATAGTATTATAATACGACTGCTATTTTTTAAAAGATATTTAATTAAAAATAAAAATACTATATATCTCTATAGATAATATAAATAAAAATAAAAAAAAATCATGTTAAAACCAATGTAACTTAAAAAGCAATCATTGTTTGGAACATTATTTGGAACATGGTCTAAGAGACAGCGGGACAAACTGAAACCCAACGCTTATCCATTGTATATGCATCCATCTTAACAATTAATTAATTGGATAATCACAGTACCTAAACTGAATGATCGATCGGCTAGCTGGCAAACGTACATACGTGGCAGGCAGGCATCACAAGCCATGAAATTATCTGCATTTTAGTTGTCCGGAAGAACAGATCGATGCAGGTCTGAGTCATCTATATATTAATTAGTGATATCATGATATATATGATATCTCCAATATCTTGCTTGTTGTTTTGCTTGATTTCTCTCTCTTTTCGAGCTCTCTCTGCGTGTGTTGTTTTCGATCTCTCCTTTTGCTTGACGGTGAGATACGAGCCATCCACATTCACTCGTCGAGCTCGCAACGACGGCGACACGCTGCGTTCCTCCCTCCATGATCAATCGGGGTCTACCTATAGCTAGCTTGTAGGAGCAATCAATTTAGTGCTATTGATTTACTAAATTTGTCCCTTAATATAAATTCGATATAGGTGGTGATCGAAATAGCGATGGCTTTTGATTTTTACTGAAAAAAATACTGTAGTTGACTGAAAAAACACTGTAACTGAGTTGGTTTATTGGGCATAATTAAATCTAAAAAAATGTAAAAATAAAAGTGGCACATTAATCTAGAGCGGACGATGCAAAGAAATACGGGAAAAAAACAAAACACAAAAATACTAAAAAACGCAAAAAATTTTTGAATAAAAACAAAAATACTACATTACCGAAATCGCTGCTACAGTGTAAATATCGCCTATCGCCACGTCTGGAAGCTTAATGATCGTAGCCATAGATATCTAGAAAATATATCATTTAAATAATATTTACTAAAATCATATTATATTTATCTCTAACATAAGTAGCAGTACCTCGTTTGTCTAAGAGAAGTAACAATGATCTAATTTTAATATAGGAAAAAAACTATGATGTAAATATTATGTTTTTGGTATATATGCTGAACTTATATTCAGGACGCGGAGGTATGTATTTCGCCGCATTAATTGGGCGATGAGTGATTACGGTAAGAGACACATCAGCATCGATCTAATTTGAGTAGGCCGCGTCCAGTTCTTTATTTCGCGAGCTGCAATGCGTACGTGTCACGTCCTTAATATGGACGCCCGATTAAATTAGCTAAGCTTTCTTTTCGGGACTGAGAAGATGCTCGAATAATCGAATAATATTCCTGTATACTGTACGCTTAGCTAGCTAGCTCCGCCAAAGACAGGAAAGAACGGGCGTCGGGAAGATACGCCTACCGTGTATGATGTGTACGTGACAGATGGCGCCAGGTACTTTCGGGCACGATCGGTTAGACGTACGTTTCCGACAGCTAAAGATCCGTACGCTGCTGTCCGAGTGTACGTCGAAAGAAGCGGCTAGTACATGCATGCGACGGCAGACACCTCATGGCACGAGGCTAGCTAGCTAGTTAATTATTCCAGTACGCGTGGTCATCGACCTGTACAAATCCGCACCACCAATCGCAAACCACGTGTACTGTAGGCTTTTTTATTGAAGAAAATGTTATGTGGTTAGGAGGTGTTTGGAATAACGATGTATTTTGATTTTTGATTAAAATTTTACTATAGCTGACTGATTTTTTAATGTAATTGAGTTGATTTATTGTGCATAATTAAATTAAAAATATATAAAAATAAAAGCGGTATGCTAATATAGAGCGGATAATACAAAAGAATACAGAAAAAAATAAAACACAAAAACAAAAACAAATACACTACAGGACAAAGCATAATCAAAAGAAGTTGAATATACCAAATACACTACTTTCGATTTAGACAAATTCATAATTGTCTCTTTCTGATTTTTAGATTATTTTGGGCTTTTTTGCATTTTTCTTTTTTTTCCCGTGTTCATTTACATTGTCCGTGATAGGCTAACATGTTTTTTCTATTTTTTATATTTTTTAAAATTTATTATGTCCAAAAAGTCAAATCAGCTACAGTAAAAAAAAGTTAGTTACAGTGAAATTTTATCCAAAAGTCAAAATCCATCGCTAAAACGAACACCCCCAGAAAAACTCTTTTGAGCGCACCTAATTGAAAGAAAATGACATAGGGCTAAAAGGAAAAGTTGTGGCTACGGTAAATTAATTAGATCACAGGATCGGGAAAAGGTCACTGTTACAAAACATATATTCTGTAATATATTTCTATAACACATTGAACAATGTGTTACAAAAGGTCACTGGGCCACGAGCTAGCCATCTAGCAAGTGCAAATCTAATGTTATGAGAATCTAATGCAAAGTATGGATACCTTGAATCAATTAATGGCCTTCCAAACCTCTGAATCAGCTGGATGACGCAATGCCCCATCCTTTGTACGTCCCTCATCATGCCATCTTGATGCTGTAGCTGATTCTTTATGCATAAAGAACCTCTTAAGCCTTGGTTTAATTGGAAAATACCGTAACACCTTCCTTGGGGTTCCCTTTTTTCTTTCCTTATTGGTTAAAGTAGTTTTATCAGCTTTATTTTTCCACCTTGAAGTTCCACATTTTGAACAAAAGTCATCATGTACATTGTCTTTCCGAAGCTGGCATATTTGGACAAACATGAATTTTCTCATAATTAAGCCCAATCTTTCCGATTATCTTCTTAGCATTTGCAAATGTACTAGGTATGTTCTTACCATTTGGAATAGCTTGTTGCAGAACTACTAGTAAATCACTCAAATATTTATTACTCCACTTGTTAATGGATTTGATGTGAAACAAAAGTACAAGAAATGAAAGTTTGGATAGTTCACATCCTGCCCATAAAGGTTCAACGGCATCCCTGACTAGGTCATAGAAAGCCAGGGTTTTAGAATCTGGTCTCCGTACTTTTACAAGAATTTAGGACATTGGGTTCATTCATTAGAGGTCCATTGTCTATGCTTCCAAAAGCATCTTGAACTAGCTGGCGCATATTACTATTTATTCCTCCAGATTGTGACTGACTCTCTGTTAGCGGAGATGTATGCTGCAATTTCACCATGACAACCCCAAATAATATATACAAGTGGCATTCCATCACACACTAAATGATCATACACTTCATCCTGCTGCAATAACCACTTATTGACACATTTGCGACATGGGCATCAGATCTTGGCTTTAGGACTTTTTCCCTTGTATGCAAATTCAAGAAAACCCTTTATCCCATCCTCATAGTCATCACCTCATTCAGGGGTAAGCAGTATCTTCTTAATAGCTTTTAATCCATCGATTAACTGTGTTAAAATAGCAAATAATGAAATTGCTTTTATTAAAATTGCAAACAACTTTAAACAGTAATGCGAACTGTAAGTGTATGACTCCAACAGACTAATAAGTAATAAAACATTATGCAATGGAAAAAGTCATCAACTAATTTCCCTTGCTGATCCCAGTGGGAAAAAAGCTGAAGAGCACATCTAAATAGAAGCACCATGTGTGATAGGCCAAGCCTCAAAACAATTTCAACACTCGAGGAAGGCATACTGCAGAAGTAACAGCTAATTTGATAGGCATGGACCATGCAAGAAACAAACAAAAGCATTTATCCAAGAAACAATAGACATTTGTCTTGAAGAAATGAAGGATCATGTGCTAGATTTAGCAGTAGCAAAACATGAGATTACCAGAATTGAGCACTGTTGATCAATGCAGCCAACCTAAGTAAAATTTGCAAATGAAACCTGAAGAAAAAAAAATAAGCACGGTGGTTAATGTATGCATATGAAACAGTAAAAGATTAATGTTTTTTGTGCAGTTGAAAAGGTCAATGGTTGAATTCTTACTTTTGGCTGCTTAAATACCTCATGAATAGATCAACAAGCAAAGGATTTTATGAAGATTAGACAACATTACACATTTTAGATTCTTTTTAGACCGATATATGTCAGATTCTTAGACTAAAAATTTGTATTATTTGTTCTTAAAGACTTGAATTCTCTAGAAATCAAATCGTTATGTATGCTATGGAATAATATGAATAGTACTTATATTTATTTATTTGATGCAATGTAGTATGTTATAATTGATACACTAATGGTCATTTGTGTTATTGTGCATTGTGTCGTGTTTATCAAAAGATGTTCTATGAAACAATTTTAATTTGTACATTCATAGGAAAATAAAAATTCCTACAAATATTTAAAAACATTGTAGAAGGTCAACATTGTGTTGTTGTAGTTAAAAAAAGGTGTTACTAGGACTAATAGCATTATTGTGTTGTTGTTTCTAAAAAAACATGTTACTAAGGTCTATATCTAAAAAAAAGATGTTACTAGGGTCTATGGTAACACATAATACTACGATGTTTTAGCTGAAAAAAGGTGTTACTAGGGCCTATGGTATCACACACTACTGTATTGCTCTAGGTAAAAAAACATGTTACTAGGGTCTATGGTAACATATTTGATACATGTTGTTACAGCATGGTTGCGACACGTTTCTTTCATACAGGAACACTAGACGTATGCTACAATAGACCCTACAATTGCAACATATATAGTCTACAGAAACACTAATCAAATATATTACTATAGGCCTCAGTAACACATTTTTTGAGCTATAATAGCACATATGTGTGTTACTGAAGACCCATCCTGACGTAGTGGTTGTAGTTAATTCTCTCTTAAAGCTATAGGGCCTTAACAGTGCTCGATAAGCTTTGCCAGCTTGTGTGTCCATCCGGAAGCAATTCCTGGAGGCGGCAAAAGTGGTGCTTTTGACTAGTTAATTGGATCGAAATGTGAACCTAATATTTTTTTGATTGGTTCCTGTTCGTTGGAGCTAGTGGTGAACACAGATAAATGGTTTTCAACCGGTCCGGATAATTTTGAATACAAATTCTGTCGGTTTGAATATTTATCAGATAGTACCAGATCAAAAATGAATACAGATTTTTCTATCGAATATGAATATGGATTCAATAGCTTACTATCCGTTGAATACGAATGTGGATCCAGATTATGTTGATATTCAGGGGCCAATCCGTAACATATATCCTCTATTTCAGCCCAGCACATTTACATGATACTTTGGTAGCCTATTATACATTAACATGCACATCAATATATGAAGTTAAGGAAGGAATATTAACTTATATGAAGAATTCATGATGTTCTTCACGAATGTTTGGATCAAATAAACTATTTATATTTTTTCTGTTCATTTGTGTGTACAATTTAAAGGTATTTTTATTTTTTGAGAAATATTTGTAATCATATTTTATTCTATTCGTATTTGCTATGTATTTGTATTTGATATCATTCATATTCATATATGTATCCGAGGAAAATATAAAATCAAATATAGTAGAGCCATATCCATCTATATTCGATCTATTTTTACCCTTAGTTGGAGCTTAGCTAGGATAGCGTAAGCTTTTCATCTATCTGAGGGTATGTACGCATCTCCATCACATGGCCAATACATATCTTCATGGGTGCATGCAGACCTGACCAAATGGATCGTCCGGCATGGTAGACACAACTTCGAATAGGGCACGACCTGATTAGGCCCAGTATGGCTGGCCCAAAAAATTTACCATGCCATGCCAAGCCAGCCTAGTCATGCTTAGCCAAATGGGCCACCAATGGTCTGTTGATTTTATTGTCAGTTGTAAGTAATTTTACTGTCAGTTACAACTAATTTTACTACCAAGTCACTCGTTCGTGCTTAGAAGAGTGCAAGAATTCTAATACAAGTAATTTTACCATCAACTATAACCAATTTTACTGCACTAACACATAAGAGTTACTGTTTGTGCCATGTTGGGATTGCCTACCGTGCCAAGGTGCCGGTCCAAACATGGCACGCCTAGTCAGGCTGGCTCGCCATGACTCATTTACTGTTCATGCCTAGGCTGAGCCAACAATATCGTGCCTCAAGTCGACATAGTTGGCTTGGTCCGTTTGGCTAGGTCTAGGTGCATGCGACACATGGGGGCTAGGGGTGCTTTGGGAATATGAATCTTCCATGGGCCGTGTCTTTGTGGTTCCCCCACAATCGGTTTTGGCCACCATGTGCACACTACAGTGGAGATACACTTTTGCATTTAATGAGTTACATGTGTGGGTTACATTTTGTTAGTTTAAAATTTTAATTATCATCTTTTGCAATAAATTATTAACTATTTTGTATGGAAGTGTTGGCAACAAGGGGAGGTGGTTTAGAGTTGATCGTTCAAGATGGTGCTTATTTTATTGCCATCCTTACTATTTATATGGGCTTGCATGTCTTGAGTTAAGTTGACTTACAGAATTCTATTCCATAATGAAAAAAATTATGGAATACGAATCAAAGACTATCATATGTTAGATTTTTCTGCGTACTCTCTATTATAAAAGCATAATGGCATTATATCAAGATAGAAACGAATAAGGACAAACAATTATATATACTAGCAGCCACTCGTTCGAATTACTTGGATTTACTAATAGATAGTTTACTTGTGAAATTATGGGTCCATTTGATTTAAATGTTCAATAGAAAATGTGAGTTGATCCAAAGAAGAATCATTATATTTATTGTTGACTCTAGCATTTTGTCGGACTAGAATGTAGCGGTACGTCCAAGAAATCCATTAAATTATGTGAAGATAAACATTTTTGTTTTTATTGTAACAACTTTTTGAAAATTGTGGTGATCTATTGGATTGTTTTGACACAAATTAATGTGGGTTGGAGTTTAGGCAATTTAAGATATATCCATATTTTAGTTTTAGGCAATTTAAGATATATCCATATTTTATTGCCGCCTCTATATTAAGTGGGTCTAGTATATTTTGAGTTGAATTGAGTTGACCTAGAAAATTTTTCTTCATCATAAATAATTTACGCACGGTAGGTTAGATACTATTTTATATTGCGTTATTATCTAATTAAGAACTCCATTTGAAGCATAACGGCATATCATCGAGATAGTAACAAATTAATTCAAATGAATATACTGTCACTCGTCCACATATAATGTGTGACTTATATTTAGTTTTGATTTTACTGTAAGGGCTAGTTTACATGAAATGATTGAGTTTGTTTGATTTCAAAATTTTCGACACAAATGTGAGATGGGTTTTAATTAGTAGATTTAAGGGTGCCCATTTATTTATTGCCCCTATCTTTTTGTGTAACTGATATGTTTTTGAGTTCAATTGAGTTGAAATAGATAATGTAAGCATTCGTTAAAACTTAGAAGCATATTTCTACCATAAGAGTTTGCTTGAAATTGTGGAGTCTATAGAACTTAGAAAATTAGGCATATGAGAGGTTGGTTAGACTTAATTGAAGATATGGTCTTATTTTACTTTGTACATGTTATTTTGTTGGAGTGACATACTTTAAGTTGACTTGAATTGAACTACATGAATCATGTGAAGATAAAAACATTTTAGCTATATCATAATAGGTTTCTTGACATTCTGGAGTCTATTTGATTTTAGAATTATTTTGAGGTGGAATTAGGTGATTTAAGGTATGGTCCTAATTTGTCAATCCCCATTATATATTGAAGTGGCTGGTAGGGCTTGAGTTGAGTTGAGTTGACCTACAAATTTTTTTATCATAAACATTTATGTAGAATTGAGTAAATACTATTATATATTATATTAATATTTATTTCTTATGTTTTTCTATCAAGCTATTTTGTGGGTGTAATATGTCTTGAGTTAAATTACAGAAATTATGTGGAACTAAAAATTTTAATCCATATTGTATGAATTTTCTGGCAATTATAAAGTATATTTGATCTATTTTTTTACAAGAATATGATGTGAGTTTTAGGTGATTTAAGATATAGCCCTTATGTTTCTTACATCCCCACTTTATGTGGGGCTACCGTGTGTTGAGTTGAGTTGGCATACAACTTTTGTGTTCTAATAAAAAATTATGTAGGATATATTAAATACTATTACATATGAGATCATTATAGTAAGATATGAATATGATCCTTATTTTCTTGTTGTCCAGGTTATTCTTGGGAGTTTGTATGCCTTGGGCTGAGTTAAATTGAACTAGAAAATTATGTGAAAATAATCATTTTAATCCATATTGTAATAGTTCTCTAGAAATTATGGAGTATTTTTTATATAAAATATTTTACAAGAATGTGATGTGAGTTTGAGGTGATTTAAGGTATGGTCCTTATTTTTGTCAATGTCCCCACTATTATATGCGGTTGTCAGATTTTGAGTTGAGTTAAGTTGGCCTACAAATTTTTTTTCATGATTAAAATTTTTGAAAAATAGTTTAAATACTATAATATATATTGAATTATTCTATAAACATATGATCTGTACATTATTGTTGTCCATGCCATTTTGTGGGAGTTATATCCTTCAGTCGAGTCAAGCTGAACTATGCAAAAAAAAAACGTATTGTGATAGTTTTCTTGAAATTATGAGATTATTTGATTTTAAAAAATTTACACGAATCTAGTGTGATGATTTGAGTTTCAAGTGATTAAAGATTGTCTTTGTTTTTATGATATCCCTACTATTATATGGTGTTGTTGTGTCTTGAGTTGAGTTGATTTAAGTTTACATATATTTTTTATGGTTAAAAATTTATGCAACAAAATTAAATGCTATTATTTATTAGAGCAATCTATTAATTAAGATGTGATACTTATTTTCTTATCGCACATGCTGTTTGTGGGCCTGATATGTCTCGTGTTGAACTAGACAAATAATGTGAAAATAAACATTTTAATCCATGTTTTAGTAGTTTTCTTGAAATTATGGAGTCTATTTGATATTCAATTCATTTTACATGGATGGGATGTTAGTTCGAGGTTCAACCTGCTTTTGTTGATTTCCTCACATTCTGTGGGGTTGTTATGTTTTGAGTTGAGTTGACCAACAAATTTCTGTTTACGCTTAAAATGTTATGTAAAATAGATTAAAACATATTATGTATTAGATCATTCTATAAAGATATGATTCTTACATTGATTTAAATTTATTTTTTTGTCCCCACTATTATGTGGGGCTATTGTGCCTTGAGTTGACCTGCAAATTTTTATTTCATAACTACAAAATTATGCAGGATAGATTAAATACTTTAACTATTAGATCATTATGTTAAGAGGAAACCATTTTTCGTTAGATGTCCACTTTGAGATGATTTAATATATGGTCTTTATTTTTTTAACGTTCCCACTATTATGTGGGGCTATTTTGTTTTGAGTTGAGTTGATCTACAAAATTTTATTTCATAACTACAAAATTATGTAGGATAGATAAAATACTTTATATATATGTTATTTGGTGCAAGAATTATCTTTACTATTATAAAAGAAGCAATTGGTGGTTGGTCTGTTGTCACTTATCTCTTCTCAGCCATTCGATTTGATTACCAGATTAAATCCAAACCGTCTCTCCCCACCTCCCTTCCTAAACCTGCGCGCCGCCTCTCCCCACCCCACGCGCCTTCTCCCTCCCCTCCCTCGTCTTTGCGTCGTCGCCTCCACTCCTCCCCTCCTCCCACCCCGCGCGCGTCGCCTCCGGCCTTCCCTCCCACCCGCGTGCGCCGCCTCCTCCCCACCCCGCGTCGCCGCCGCTGCCTCCATCTCCCCACCCGCGCGCGCCTCCTCCTCCCCTCCCACCCCGCGACGCGGCCTCCTCCCCTCCCTCCCACCCGCGCGCAGTCGCCTCGGCCTTCCCTCCCACCCCGCGCCGCGCTCCTCCTCACCCCTCCGCTCCGCCGCCGCCTCCTCCCCACCCGCGTCGCCGCGCTGCCTCCATCTCCCCACCCGCGCCGCCTCCTCCTCCCCTCCCTCCCACCCGCGCCGCGCCTCCTCCCTCCCTCCCACCCGCGCGCCGCCGCCTCCCCCCCCCTCCGCTCCGCCGCCGCCTCCGCCCCCGACCCCGCGCCGCCTGGTCTCCCCCAAACTCTCCTTACATTTCTACAGGAATTAAGAGTTATATTCATGAGAGGGTGAGTTGTTATGCTAATCTTGATTTTTTGCCAAATATTTTCAGGTTTGGGGATTCAACGATGCCTAGATTGTCTTGGTTGAAGCCTCGCCACTACCATCCTTCAAGAAAGCCAAATTGGGTGTTGCCCTCTCGCCACCAGCGCAATCTCGGATCTAGCCGAGGATGTGTTTGTGGCCGCCTTCTCCAGACGCCATCACCATTCTTGATTGGGCCCAGTGTTTATCCCCTTATTCCTCTCTTCCTCCCCAACCCCTCCAGTGCCCCATGATGGCTTTACAAGTGATGGAAGTTGGAAACCAGTTGGAGGCATCACAAACTCGACAATGAGGACATTCGACGGTTTGAGGTGTTCAGTGCTATGGCTGCACACACGAAGAACAGGTGCTGCTTGGACCACGGAGGAGCTCCATGACACTGTCAATGACATTAGCTAAACTTGTGATTTGGCAACAAAATTTTCTTTTGGTAATCACTTGCCTCTGCTGTAGATTCATCAAGAATTTGTTTATTGCCGATCGATTGTCACTTAATTTTAGCCTTTCTTCGCCTTTCGGATGGTTCGAGAGGAGCCCAAGAGATAGTTGTTACATTGAAGTTTCAATGTATAAAGCTGCTTTGGTACTTGCAAATTGCCATAATGTTCTGCACATTCAAATGCTTGAGCATCGTTTAAGGAGAGGAAGATCGGTTAGTGCTAATTGAATTGAAGAAAGAATAATTGGTTACAAAGGAAAGAAGTTTGTACCTCTGACTTGGTCTTTGAAAACCATTAACGGAAGTATAATTGGTTACAACAATAGAGTTTTTTTCTAAGGTCTTTGCTTATGCTTCCTTTTCAAATCTATATACTACATGTGGTTGTCATACCTATTTTGTAAGATAGTTGTTGCCTTCGATTGCTTGGTAGCATGCTCGGGATAGTAGTACAAGTTTTCATTTTCTTTGCCTCATAACCATATGGGTTTCCTAGGTTCACGTTTGCAGTTATTGTAAGACGCTTTGTTGCCTACGATTGCTTGGTAGCATGCTCGATGAGAGCTGAATAGTTGATTTAAGTTAGCTGATTTGGTGATGTGAGGTCATGCCAATGATCTTTAGCTTTCCTAATTGAATGTATAATCCCGTTTATGTGTTCTTTCGAGACAGTTTTAGACCATTTTGTGAGGCCAAAGCTAAATTTGATTAACACTGAATAAGATGACTAAGAGAAAGATAAAGTTGGTCTCAAAAAAATAAAATAGGAGAGAGGTTGGGCCAGCGAGCTCGGGAAGTTGGGAGCAAACAGCTAGATCATCCGGTTCTTAAGGATTGGGGAATTGGTGGATCGTTGATGGGCATCGGACGGTAGAAAATTCGAACAATTTTGTATCTCCAAACCATTCACATGATGGAATGAGACGGACCCTTGATTCTTTTGCTGAAATTGTACCTCATTATATTTTGAAAATTTCCATGTTAGCCCATTTATTTTAAAATTAGTTGGTTACTGTTGATCCTCAAGTAGCATATTCTTACGGGAAGAAAAAACACTTGCTTCTTGCTGGCCCTTTTGAAATTGTGCTACTGCATTCAAATCGGTGTATGTATTCATTCATGTAGCATAGATAATGGTTAAAACCACAATTATTTGAGTTATTCATTTTTGTGAAAAATTACCAACCGTTTCTGTCAATTTTACTTTGTTGTATTGTCCATATCGACATACATGAAAATTTAATGTTGTCCGACCACGTCGTCTTTGAGGCCGCCTTCCGCGCATACAGGGCGTGGCGCGCGTGTCATCGGCGAGCGACCACGGGCCTTTTGGCGCTTTGCCTCCTCGGTCGCTTTGCTCGCACTCCGTCCGTGCGCGGGGACACCGTCCCGACATCGCGCTCAAGTACTCCGTCCAAGTATTACCATCTGTGTGTGTGTCTTTACGAATCGATAGCTTATTCTTTGGGTATTCTTCTAAGTGAATCGATTTTTATTGTTCTGAGTACCCTCTGGCGGCACCAATCCAATCTCGAACTTGATGGGTTCCATAGTTGTATTAAAGCAGATAATTTAGAATACTACAAGATCTATGATATGAGATTATGGCTTCTTATCCGAAGATGGAGCCAGTGGAACTTGAAATAAAAGTCATAAGTGGTTGTGGAACAGATATTCTAAAATGAAATGAACTTTACTAATAGCCGTGATAATCTTTGAAAAAGAATAGGCGATATGGTATGTGTGCAACTAATACGAATATTTCATCATCTTATATCTTATTCTGTTCCTCATCACTTTTATTTGGTTTTAGATTCACGTGCAGACTTACTTATGGTTATATATAACTACAGCATGAATGAAGGTGAAGTGGTGAACCCATGTGGACCCCACACACATCCCCCCCAAAAAAACAAATGTCCGTGGCACTATGTACGCATCTTCTTTTACGTGTCGTCGTTGTTGCGGCTGGTGCTCGTTTGCATGTGTATGAACTATCAAAGCATGAGGTCTTCAGCTCAAAGATTTGGGCCACCAAATATTACAATTTAAAACTTGAACTTTATAGATTTCAGTATAGTGCCTCGATGAATAGTAATTTTTTTAATAGTTGAGGCGTTGTCTGCGATAGACAGTTCAGAAGCTCAAGCCCGTTATACAGGGGTTCGTTCTACATTCACCGGAAGCAAGCTCAGTTCTAAGCTCGAATGGAGGCCAGCGATCCGTAGACATGGCCCGCGCCTTTCCGCTTGCGCTGTCCTGCACCACGTGTCGGCCAACCAACGGGCGCACGTTCCCTCGTGGGCCCCGCTCTGCAGCCCAAAGCGGAACACCTGTCCACGTGAGCCGCCATTCCGCGGGGCCCCACCCGGCCGCCTCACCGCCCCCGGCCAGCGCCCGTCCAATCGCCTGGCGTAAGCAGTGACAGAAGCCGTCCCCGCGCGTTATATGGCGCGCGGGTCGCACGGCGCATGGTTTTCATGTCCTCGAAGGAGTACTAGTTCTGCGACGAGACCAAGAGAAAAGATTGTGAGGCGGTGAATTAGCGTCTGGATCGGTCGGTTGTGAGGCGGAGAAGATGAGCGGCGGCGGAGGGTCGGCGTCGCAGGGGCAGGACCTGCAGCTGCCGCCGGGGTTCCGGTTCCACCCGACGGACGAGGAGCTGGTGATGCACTACCTCTGCCGGCGGTGCGCCGGCCTGCCCATCGCCGTGCCCATCGTCGCCGAGGTCGACCTCTACAAGTACGACCCATGGCAGCTCCCAAGTACGACCATGTCCTCCGCCTCGATTCTCTGTATCCCGTTTAATTTGCTTCCCATGAATGCATGTGTTTATGTCCGTTTCTGATTTGCATGTATATATCTGTGTACGATGCTACTGCAGGAATGGCGCTGTACGGCGAGAAGGAGTGGTACTTCTTCACCCCGCGTGACCGCA
Source organism: Melocanna baccifera (assembly GCA_036346265.1). Lineage (NCBI taxonomy): Eukaryota > Viridiplantae > Streptophyta > Magnoliopsida > Poales > Poaceae > Melocanna > Melocanna baccifera. Next base: position 20,283,614 of record CM070688.1, read on the forward strand.
AGTACCCGAACGGGTCGCGGCCGAACCGCGCGGCCGGCACGGGCTACTGGAAGGCCACCGGCGCCGACAAGCCGATCGGCACGCCCAAGCCGGCGGCCATTAAGAAGGCGCTCGTCTTCTACGCAGGCAAGGCGCCCAAGGGCGACAAGACTAACTGGATCATGCACGAGTACCGCCTCGCCGACGTCGATCGCCCCGCCCGCAAGAAGAACAGCCTCAGGGTACGTACCTGGCCTCCATCGCCTGACACGCGCGCCCACTAGCTCAACCTGCGCAAGAATTATCTTAATTTTTTTTAGCCTTCTCTAGTGTCACTAGCACATCACAAAAGTTTAGATAAGGACGTAGTTATCGTCACGGATGGATCATATGCTACTGTTATTAGCAAGCGAATTTTATTAAGCATTGAGAAGGATGGTTTTTTTGACTGTGATTTATAATTTATAGTTAAAAATTTTAAATTCTAAATATTTATAAGAGATAATATATATAAAAATAGTTATATATGGTTTTAACGGAGCTTCGAATCCTAACGATAAGCGTAAGTGCTCAAAAGAAAGGTGGGCCTCGTGAATGATTCTTGTCGGGCCGCCTTCCTAGCTGCGAGTGTGAACGCGGGAGATGCCGGCGTGCGTCATCTCTTCCGCGCGCCAATTATTTCTTGCGCTTTGGCGCAAGCCGCGATAGCGACGGACACGAAAATAACCCACCAATGTTGCCTTGGGATTTAACAATCGAATTTTAATTGATCTGTTGTTGTTGCAGTTGGATGACTGGGTGCTGTGCCGAATCTACAAGAAAGGCGGCCCGGAGAAGCCGCTCGGTGGTGACCGCACCAACCCGACGGCTGCCAAGGCGAGCCACGGGCAGGCGGCCGTCGGCTCGCCGCCGGAGCAGAAGCCTTACGTGCTGCCGCCGCCCTACGCGCCGCCGCCGTTCTCGGAGCTGGCGGCGTATTACGACGTGCGGCCGTCGGACTCGATGCCGCGGGTGCACGCGGACTCTAGCTGCTCGGAGCACATGCTGACGGCGTCGTCGTGCGGCAGCGAGCGGCCGGAGGTGCAGAGCCAGCCCAAGATCGCCGAGTGGGAGCGCACGTTCGCCACTGCCGATCCGGGCGTCAACCCGGCCGGCTCGATGCTGGGGCAGATCGACCAGGCTGCCGGGCTCGCCGCCGCCGACCCGCTCCTCCAGGACATCTTCATGTACTGGGGCAAGCCGTTCTGAGGGTTCGGCCCTGTGGTTTGGTTGGGATCGGGGTGACTCGGGCGAGCCGCCGGAGTCAAGCGGCCGGAGATATTCCTAGCCGTTGGATGGGAGATATTGCACCGTACAAGTAGTAGTATGGATGGCGGCGATGAGACGGGGGAGCCCAGAGGTGTACGTACATACGTAGGAGATGCATGGTACTGTACTTGTTGGTATAAGATTTGAATTAAACTGTGTATGTGCGATTGATTTGGCGCTGGTGTTTTTGGTTGATTAATCGACTTTAATTTGCTTCATCAATTCGTTAGTTACCAGATATCGAATGCATGGCAGTGGTATGGGAGTTATTCATTATGTCGATATTGTATCAAATTGGCCTGGAACAAAAAGTTTTAGTAGCTTCGAAGTCATTTCTGGCGAATTTTCTTATAGTGAAAGCGTCGTTTTTTTTTTTTGAAATCTGTGTGAATCTATAGTAGTGGTGTTGTAGCGGTGGTAATTGAATAGTAATTGAATAATGCTGACGGGATTAAATAATCCATTAAGAGCTGCTTTTAAATATAATAAAACACTTCTATTAGTGTTACAGTGGCTTGTGTTATAACACATTTTGAGTACACCTGGTCGAGAATTACTGATCATCTACTCGACTAGCTACTACTTGAAAACTCTATAACCCGATATACGAGTCTCTCATTGGACAATGTCTTGTGCGGTTAAGTACCAGAGCACATGCACTCTATTCCCTTTAATTGTTCCACGTTTGGCCTTACGCATCTGACAATAAACCTTGCAGTTATCTCCTGAGACTATCCTTCATTGACAATAAACAGTTGACAGTAATTGATCAAACTTCTCCCATTGACAACATTAGCTCACTCGGGCAGATGGATGGAATTGACAAGGCACAGTTCATGCAAGTAACTGATACCTCTTTGGCGCTATTTAAGCCATGTTTGAGACATCAAAACAAGAACAAGAAGATATCATGAGGATAAGGGTATTGGAGATCATACACCATATTAGTGCAACTAGCATACACCCATGTAATCACTCATTAGAGCAAGTATAATCTCGATACAGCAATAAAGATCGTCCCAATTTTTGTCTTCATTCTTGTATGAAGCTTGGAGAACCCGACTATTCATCCGTGGTCACGTCAGCCATCCGTAGGGGATAGACGTAAAGCCTCTCAAAGTTCTAATTTGCATCGCCATGCATCCTTCCCTGGTCTAGTTAGCATCGCCTTTGCGATCATGGCAGGGACTTGGGATAAGAAGAATTGGTTTGATTTGGCAAATTACGCCGACCTTGACATGAATGTATGCATCGCCACAGAACACAATGCCCCTCATCATCCTCCTCTATCCTAGGGTTGCCAGCTCTTGCGACAAATGAGGTCGACCGGATGTAAAAAGACATGCTACCCCATCATCAACACCTCTCAGGGAATCAGGCATCTCCACCTTGTCAGAGTACCCTAGCACCATGACAAGTCCAGCGCACACTCGATCGATAACCATGGCCCTGAAGCGCTGCCGCAATTCGAGGATCAGAGTACTCTATATCCGGTCATGGATGACTAGTATTTGCCAACAGCTCCTACGTATTTCAAGAGCCGACCAACAGTCACGGTGTCGATGAAGTTGCCCTAACAAAATTTGAATGACGCTAACAACACTCACCTTTCGATCAACAATTCGCCGTATCAAGTTAAGTTCACCACACAGTCCCCTAGAGACTATGGTTTCCAATCGCTCTCCTTCATAAAAGCTCCTAATCGAAGCGATGGAAGGCTCTCCTTTAGTTCCGATGGGAGTTCCTTGGGAGATTCCTAGCTGGAAGCATGAGATTAACACAATCACTAATACTACTCGAGATGTTGTGCACGATCCTCCACGGCAGACCTTTCCTCGATCCACTGATTGAGATGGTGCAAACTCTCTAGCATCACCTAAAATAACCAGAAGTAATGGAACTGGTGGACATCGACAGGGTAACTCGCCTATTCCTCCCCCACATGCACACTAAGTCGTGAGGAGTAGGTGGAGAACTCTGGGCAAAGTTTAAGTTGTTGTGCTTCTTCCACCAATAGGATCGCTCCAAGACCATTAGTAACCATTCAAAACCTGCAACGTGTTCATTTAATCCTTAACAACACAGATCCTATACTGGTAGGAACTCTAGGGTATGCTCAAGTTGCAAGATAGATATCAGAGATCCTCTAGCAGAAAATGTAGTGTACCGAGAGACATTGGGAGCAAAGGCGTTTACAAAGCCAAACTATGACCTCTGTACGCTGCTCTCATGGTGGAAACCAAGGTCGGTTTAACAATCCCTCACCAACGGAGGAAAACCCGGCTAGAGGTTTTGACAAGGAAGTCGTGAAGGAAGAAGGCTTTTCGACAACAAAGAAGCCCCTCCCCCTCCAATATGAGGGAAGAAATCAAGCTCATGGTCCAGGTGATCTGTGACAACATCTAAACCAAACATCTGATCTTAGATATTGTATGAGTGTCCACGACTGAATTGGGCACTAGCTCCTCCTCTTGTCTACCGGAGAAAAGATCTCTGATAGATTACAATCCGACTCCTTACTAGAGAAGGCACTAGGATTCCATCATGGATTATCGAGCTTTCTCAGTGGGCCTTCAAGCAGTACACTAGTCAGATAGGTCCACCAAGCTAATCTCAAGAAATTTGATGGCAGTTAGAATCCATCAAAATTCTTGTAGATCTATACAACCTCTATGAGGGCTGTAGGAGGCAATGAGAACGTGATAGCAAACTACCTACCAACCATTATCGAAGGTTCTGCTGGTCATAGTTGTTTAATCAGCTAGCCAGAGTGATCTACACATGGGAACAATCGTGTGACTTGCTGATAACCAACTTTCAGGGAATACACAATCGTCCTAGCAAGGAGGACAATCTGCACTAGATATGTCAAGAACCTAATGGAACTCTACGACAATACATCAAGAGGTTTAGTCAGATTCGTAATTCTATCCCTGAGATTGCTAACTCTTTTGTTATTCAAGCATTTAAGATTGGGCTGAGGAATAGGCGATTAATGGAGAATATCACTATGAGTCCTCCATGAATAATCATCGAACTATTCGACATGGCTAACAAGTACATCGTCACCAGTGAGATGGTCAAGTGGAACAAGGACATTGATCGGATAAAAAAGATCCCTATCTAGGCCCTGAGAAGAAGGATAAGAAGTCACACAAGACAAGAATAATCACAAAGCTAACCCAAAGGAAGTCCTTGTGATCCCAGAAAAGCATCCAAAGAGTAAGAATGATTATTCTAGATGAGCAAGGGAAAGGCTCTGATCGATGTGTCTAAGAACAACAAAAGATGGTATCCACTCCACCAAATTGCAAGGCATGACCTCCGCAACTGTGGTGCCTAGCAAAAGAAGCTTGAGGACTATTACTTAGGTAGCGAACCTCTTCCTTCCATCAAGGAAATTGGAGAACCGAGCACCAGGAGGGACAAAGACAGAGATGAAGAAATGGAGTATCAAGAACCTGAACACACCATTGATGTTATCTCTGGTGGATCTGCCTCCTATGAATCAAGAAGACAAATAAAAAATTGTAGAGCGTGAGGTGAGCCTTGTTGATGGTCCTATAGCTGTCAAACATTCCAAGCGATCGGAAACAACCATCTCCTTCGGCAAACAAGACTAGGTTTTCGATTGTGGTAGAACATACTATCAATAATTGTAAGGTTAATCAAATCTTAGTTGATGGGGCAGTTCCCTTAGTATTTAGTTTACGGGAGTTCTTGAGGAGATGCAAGTTCCCAAGCCTAAGATAAAACACATAAAGTATGCCTTCAATGGTGTAGTACTTGGGCCTTCAGCCAAGCCAATTGGACAAGTATCCTTATCAGTTACGTTCGGATGCCCTAATAACTTTTGAATAGGTAGGATTCCATTCGATGTGATGGATTTTGAAACCGCATGCACTGAAATCCTTAGTCAACCAGCCCTGGTTAAGTTTATGGTAACCAACTATTATGGTTACCAAAGCCTTAAGATGTCAGGTTCAAATGGGGTCATCTTCACTTTAAGTCTATGTCAAGAGATATTGTATGACCTCCAACAACTTACAAAACATATTTGCAAACTTAGATCATACCACAAGGAAAAAGTACATGGACTTCAACCATTTGTAAAACACATTTGCAAAGTATAGTCACATGTTGCAAGGATTAGATGCATGAGCCTCAATTATTCTCAAAACACATTCACAAATAATAGCATCATGTCATAGAGAGCTAAAATAAGCAAGATTAAGCTATCAACATATGATGAGACTCAAGCTACTAGACAAGACCCCTCTTAATAGTACGACAAATCTATATTAGCAATCCGGTCTTTCAACTAAACACTAAGACCGGTAAATGACTAGGAGCACATCTTTAGCCCTAACTAGTCATACCTTTGCCTTGAGCATCCCCATGATGATGCTCATCTTCACTTTAAGTCTATGTCATTGTCTTCTCTGATTTGATGATTAACTCATGATTATCTTCTTTTCGAGATCTTGATATGCATCAACACATGATGCATCCTCTTTTGATGGCCTTCAACTCATGAAGCCATTTTCATCCCAAATCTTTGCTTGATGATCTTCAACATATGAAACCATCCAAAGTCTTCATCATCTTGGAATATAACATATTTATCCAATTTATGGAAAATCTTAGTCCCAATGTGTGATTATCTTTAATTATCAAAACATACCATTAACTCATAATGGTGTATCCAGATTCTTCAATATTTCCTTTGGTAATTGATGATAACCACCATAATTGCAAATAATTGAAAATAAAACTTTAAACTCAAGTGCGGTACTACCGCCGTTATAAGGCCGGTAGTTCCACTCTCCGGTAGTACAGCTCAGGATGCCGGTACTACCGAGCATCGGTAGTTTCGCTGATCGGTGCGGTACTACCGCACTACGGTAGTTCCGTTGTGGAAAATTCGGTACTACCGATTTCGGTGAGTTCAAGTCCCACCAAAGGTGCTCTCTGAAAAAAAACGTATCGCACAAAAATCGGTACTACCGCACTGCGGTAATACCGCTGTTTACACGCCGGTACTACCGCACTGCGGTAGTTCTGCAGGTGGGTGCGGTATTACCGATTTTACTAAGAAAGCACAGTGAGTTTTCAAACTTATTTTCAAATGCATGCAGACCTTTGTCTCAAGCCATATTGATCTTCTTATCAATCTTTGCATGCATCTCCATATACTAAAAACATCCGAGACTAAACCTTTCAAACACTTGATAATCATATTAGTCCCATATACAAATAATTGAGTATAAAGCAATATTAGTTAAACCATAAAACATAGAGTGAACTCCCCCTAAATGTATACAACGAAAATGTGTAATGAAAACATATGCACAAATTCATCTTAGACTTTTAGTGGAATTTAATCTATATTTTGGATTGGAGGAATGCACTAAGATATAAACGAATGTAAGTGTCGAATGCATACCTTTTTGATTTCACCTTTTTATCCAAATGAAACTAAATCATATCATTATCAATCAAGCACATTAATCTCAGAAAAGTATTTATCATTATCACCAAAACCAACATAATAGAACTTGAACTTACAACCCCTCACACACCCATGCTTAGGGAACTTTCACCATATATTACATATTGGACTTGACATTGTCAATGAAAGACATGTAGATTCTTATCATGACCATGCTAGCCAAGGTCTTCATCAAGATCTGCACGTTTCCTCAAAAGGAAACAAGGTGAAAAACAGACAACTTGTATAATCCTTTTCAAGCTCGAGGGCTAAAAGGCTTTATTTTTTACTTCTTTCAATTCTTTAATTGTTTTTACTAGTCGAGACACATAAAATCTCCTAGATGAAATCTCTCCTCTCTACATGTAGTCACGCCCACTGGAAGGAGTTTCCTTGCAACCATATTTTTCCTACAATACATTTACCAGAAGTCTTCCTTCACACTTTTCGCCCCTGATTGTTCTGTGACCGAATACTAGTAGAAGTACTTATCTTCTTTTTTGCACATCATGTTATTTTATTCTTATTTGACAAATGCAAAAAAGGTTTTGTATTGTAACATTTGTACTCTAACCGTTCTAAGAGTATATGTTATTCTGGTCAAGACTAATACATCTATGACTAGTCAAAATCTCTCATTATGGCTATGTCCATCAAGATAGTTTCCTAGTTCTACTTCTTTACAGCCTTGTTACCAAATCACTGATATACCTAATTCAACTGGTTGGAAGAAAAACAATACAACTTTCCTCTTCTACTGCTTAGTACAATTTTCTACTAAGAAAGCAGTTGGGGCTAGGAGAGATAAGAATAGTAATCTTTTCTATCAAAGAACACTGATCGACAAAAGGATCTTCATCATGAATTAAGGTAAGCTTTTACATCTAAGTATTTACAAAATTTTACATTAGAAGTAAAAAGTTTAAATACTCGTTGGAGCTTTTTGATCGGCCATTGTCTAATGGATACCTAACCTTCATATTGTCCGCGCTTTTGTTCCCAAAGGATTTCATCTCTTCAAAGAACTTCATTGTCTCTTCTTCTGAGTAGTTGAACGCTACTTTGACTAGAATAAGGTTGAGAGAAGGATCCTTTGCCTTGAGTTTTTCCAAGGCAAAGCTTACTCTATCCGCAATGGCATTGGTCATGGTTGCTCCTAGAAATAGTTAGCAGGCCTTGCAGGTTCTCAACTTGCTGCCCGATATAGTGCGCTTGCTCAACCAGATCCTCTGAAGAGGAGGTCAATATTTTAGCACCCATCTCGACGAGCATATTATTGAGAAGAAGGATTTTTCTTTGCAAACTCTCCTGCACTACCTTCCTCTTCTCCTCTTTGACCCCAAGAGCTTTCTTAAGTTCTTGAAGTTTCATTGCTTGCTCTACATGTGTAAACGAAATTTGGCAAGAAAAGTTTGAGTGACAAAGAAACTAGTTGAAAATATGATCGATTACCATCTCGTGTGCTTCAATGTCCTCTCTGTGCTTAAGGGTGATGTCCCTAAGTTTGCCTCTCTGGTCTTTGATCGACTGGTCTTTTATTTTGTACGCCTTGTTCAACTCTCGGATGACAACACCCTTACTTTCGCCTCAACCTCTATAACCAGTGGCTCCAGCTCTGCTTCTGTGGCCTCACTGCCAATGTCAGGTTCGACCACAAGAGCCTTTACCCAAGAAATATATTCTCGTCAGTGTAATTTATCCATTCGTCATACAAGAGCAGTAGGCTTATAAGAAAAGCTTTTGAAGTCATAACATTAGCCTACCTCTGAGGGGACCTTCTCCTTCTATTTGAGCATTTGAGCGATGGAAGGGGCACAAGAAGACCTTGCCACCTCATACAACTTCTTCAGAAGTCGGCGCTTCTTGGGAGTCAACACAGTATCTTCTTTTGAGCCCTTCTTTGGCTAAGAACCAACCACCCCAATCATCTACATATGCAAAAGTATAAGAACACAATGATCGGAAGGTGATCGTTGAGTAAAGGTATCATTGATTACATTGAGTCTCTCAATCCTTTCCTGTAGAGAGGTAGCTACCAGGATCAAATTATAATGTTCTAAATTTCGATTGTTCGAAATCTCAAAGAATTTAAAAATTTTTCTTGCATTTTGTTACATATGAAATTTTTCTGGATTTCTATTTTGATTTTTTTGGACTTTGTGCTATTTAATATCAAGGGTTAAATCCCAACGTGAATCTTGATCCAATAAACTTAAAATACAAATCCTAGTCCATACAACAAAACCTAAAATTAAAGAAAAAGATTTAAAGAAAGAAAATTAAGAATGGGAGGCTAATTTAGGAGGTATGTCTAAAACTTATATATATACATACTTAAATTATGAACTAAATTCAAGATTAGTCTTGACATTAGAGTTGAAATTCAAACATGGAAAATGGGCCTCGCCATAAAATTCTTCTAGCCTTTCGACCTGGCCAAGCTAGCCCGGCTCCATCCTCCTTTGCCCGTGCTATGCCATGGTGAGATTTTCTCCACCGGCCCTGCCATGGTATCCATCTCGCTACAGTGCTTGACCGATGGTCACCAACATGCCCCTTCTCCCATGTCACCGCTGATCTTCTGCGCTACCATAGCTTTGCTTCCTCGTCACCATAGTGCATCATTGTGTCTAGTTTTTGCTCCTCCTTTTGACTCACTACGCGGTTGAATAACAAAGAAGCACCGCCCGACCACCGCACCCTACCGCTTGAACTAGCCACAATGTGCGCCTACGCCATCGTGACTCAACACCCTGTTTGCCACCGTCAGCCACAACCCCGCTTGGCCCTGCCCAATCGCGACGCCATTCCTCACCGTGAGCTGCGAGACCACCACACCATGCTGCTTGGGTCAGCCATAGTCCGCGCGTCTTGCCACCGTGCAACAGCCATGCCCTGCAGCGCATCATCGTCAGTGAACTCAAGCTTACATCACCGACTCTGTAGCCATTCCAAAGCCACGCCGTCCGCCATCACTATACAACCATCACGTCGCTAGCCCCTTTCGCCGCCTATAAGGGCCCAGCTCACCCCTGTGTAGCATTACCATCCTCCAATCAGCCTTTCCCTCTGTGGAATCGAGTTCTCTGGTAGTGTAGCTCGTCAGTGACCCCCTTTCTTTGCTAGTGCCGGTGTTCGAGGGATTGCCGACTGAGGCCACCACCGACCAATTCCCGGGGATTGGAGTGCCGCCGCACCCCCGCGAACCCAACCCCAAGTAGCGCCTCGGGCTGAAACCTCCTGAGGATTTCTGACGTCGAGCTCCCTCCTCGCCCACCACTGCTCCTTGCCGACAGCTTCTCTCGATCTTCCTCCCACACGGCCAAGCCCCTAGGTAACTTCCTACCCACTCCGAGATGCTCCTAGACCAAGGAATTACTTCAAATCTCCTTGGATCGCCGTAGCTGCCCCTCCCCTACCCCGCCACCTATGGTCGTCGCCTGCCATCGCCCCAGCCAAATTGGTCGATGAGGTTTTGGCTGTAGATGCGTGTGAGCGTGAGCAAACCATTTTGCAAATGTTCATGTCCGCCCACCGCCTCTATCACCGATGGTGAGCCCTATCGTTGCTGGCCAAAAGGTTAGGAGTCTATGTCTACGAAGATAGCTGTCGGACGGTCCGAACCTTCTCGGTCGCTCGGACAGTCCATCACTAATTGGATGACTCACACGCCTCGGCCGTTCAGACGGTCCAAACCCTTCCGGACGATCTGAGCGATCCATCGTTGATCGAACGACTTTTGTGTCCTAACTGTTCGAATAGTCCAAACGTTCGTGGACTGATCGGACGATCCAAAGGCCATTCGGATGATCGGATGGCTGATCAGGTGATCCGAACGTTCGTCGATTGATTGGATGGCTGATCGGGTGGTCCGAATCTTCATCCACTAATCGAACGGCCCAAACACACTCCTTCAGTTGGATCGGTCCGAACTTAACCACCATAGGCCCCACCTATCAGTGAGAGGTATCTCTGTCACTTTATAATTTTTGGATTAATTCAAACAAAGAATTTTAAATAGGTATAACTTATTCATCTTAACTCCAAATTTGATGAAATAAATTTCTAACTTCATCTAAATTCAAGATTTATCCATTGGAACCAAAACCATGACTTTTGGAGCCAATTTAAATTAATTAAAAATATTTGGATTGGGGTGTCCACTCTAATTAATGATTTTTCTGAAAAATAGTTAGATAAAGTCGGAGGATATACACAAAGCCCATCAATATTTGTTTTGAGAAATTCATAGGTCAGTCCAGGGCCCTAGTATAATCCTGGTCATTAGCATGCCACAAATAATTAAATCGTCATAGTAGATCTAATTAATAATGGTATTGAAATGTGATAATATAAATAGCAAGCTGGAGCCACATACATAGATTTTTAATCAATTAAAACTTAACTAAATCAAATATTAGAGTGAAGGTATGTAAATATCACTAGCATCTCCTTCCAAGAGCATCTTTAAACGAAAGAGCTTGCTACAATATAAGTCTGTGCACCTGTTAAAAACAAAATGACTCCTAGGCTATCAAATATTAAAAATAATAATAAATCCCAAGCCTTATTAAATTATTGGACTAATTATTTAATCAATTATTAGTTTATTTGACAACTAAAACTCAAATAATAAGACACCGTGAATTTTTCAAAAATAAGAATTAAGAAGAGTGATATGAGTATACTGATGGTTTGTGTATCCATAAATTTATAGGTCCACCCTAACTTATGGAACCTCCTTAATAAATATAAAAATAATAGAAGAAGTTATTAATAAAATGATCGATGCACGATATTCTACAGTCAGCTATGCCTAGCCATCCTTGAACCCGGTGTGGAATATTCTTGTGAATATTCCTCTCGTCATGAACCCTTCCTCAACATTCGTCTCGACGGATTTTCCTCCGTCATTCCTCACATTCCTCAAACCTCATTTGACTCTGAAAATAACCCGCACCTAATAAACTCTATCCCAGCTCACGTGTAATCATAATACAACCAAATTGAATTTATTTAGATTTATTTGGGCCTTTTGAGTTATTTACCTTTATTTAGATTCAGTTGTTTAGCACGTAATTAGAAATAAAGCCCTGAAGAAACAATGGATCAAGCAAGTCCAAGATCCAGATGAGGATGATGACCAGGAGCTCAAAACCATCAAATGAGAAAGCTTCGAGTAAGCTCAAGACCGTGGTAAACTGCGCAATGCGAGCCAATACTTTGATCATGTTAAACATACCTTTTTAGCAAGTTATTTCTATTTCAATTATCAAATTGCGTACCGATATTTTATATGTAAATCTATTACTATTTTAAAGTACTAGCTACATGCCCATTAATTAACTTGTTAGTACTACATTCCCTTGGGACATTCTGAATATGTAAGCCTTATCACCCTAGAAAAATTGTAATGATAGCCTTTTATAAAATAAGTCTATGTTTACTCGCCATACTTAGTACTACTTAGATACTCATGGGCTCATAAGTGCCCCAAACATCACTTTTACTCATGAAAATGGATTTAGAAAAATAGCTGGTATATTTTGACATGGTTGTTTATATTACCAAAATCTCCAACATGCTTATTTATCCGGACGGATGGTACGAGGGGCCGGTGCGGTGGATGACGAGAACATGTGGATTGTGGTAGAACCACCCAGATAACCCTAAGGACTGAATCAGGTCATTACCTCCTATTATAAAATAGTACAATTACAAGTCTATAAATTACAACTTGGTTATTAAATCTATCGAACCCCCAGACTCATCGCATAGGTAGTAGAAAGAAGTAGAATATTGCAAGGGCAAGAGGAGGCTTAAAAGTACAAGGGTAAGGTGAAGTTTGCCAGCTACGCTAGACGTTGGGGAGAGCGGAGTCCCGCTGCTCTAATCGTTATGGTGAACATCCCAAGCAATGTATGGGACTCTTCGCAAGTGGGTGAAGCCTATTGGGTGAGATGACAAAAGGGGCCAGATATTTCAAAAAGTTACTGTGATGATCTACTCAACCGCATGATTAAGGAATCATGTGGAGCAACAAGCAGATTGTCTGTTATGGTGAAAGTGTACAAACTCTGCAGAGTAAAAACTATTTGAATAGCCGTGCCTACGGTCAAGAGCGGACATAGGAACCTAATTTGAGATAGTTCTATTTTAAAAACTTTGTGGATGGGATTGGAAAAGTGGCAAACCGTGAAAAGCCTGATTTGTGTTGCCTTGGGTGTTGCCCCAGTGATAAAGTTAGGCGGATATGACGCTGAAAGATTAGCATGAGGTGTACAAACCATGTAACGGTGGATGGAATCTGAATCGCTAGTATTATTGCATTCCTTTATACATCTACAAAGTCTGCTTTAGTTAAAACTGTTAGATCTTAGAGAATTTCTATGTACCATATCTTTAAAGCAATTTTTAGCAAATAAAATAACCCAAGCCTTTCCTTAGTGAGCTATGCATGTTATCTATTTGCATACTATGTATTGGCTTGCGGAGTACGGTGGTGATGGAGAATCAATACAGAATCAGGAGTCGAATCACTGCATTTCAGCAATGTACCAAGTCATGATGGTGATGGAGATGAAGAGGCCAAGAACTAGATCGCGAACCCTAGTTGGCTGCCTGTAGGAACATCTTGAGGGTACCACTTGTGTGTTCTATTTTCGCTGCTGGATTTTATTGATTTTGGCTTGATCGCTCCCTGAGTAAGTCTACTATTATATTTACGCTTCCGTATTGATATGTACTTTGATGTTCAGTAATGTATCTGTTAGTATTATCTATTAATTCAGAGAATAGTATAGTGAAATCATAGAGAATTCTGGATTGCAAAATTCAGGTCCGACACAATTGCACTTCTTATTTCTGCTCAAATTCCCCTTCACAAATTGCCTTGACTCTTTCCCTTATCTCGGAAGGGGACAAGGCAATAAAATCAAAAGGACCATGAATCAGAAAAGACATGACTAGACAAAAATGCAGCTGGCCAGAATCTTCAATATTTACTTTTCATAGAGTCCTGATCGAATATTTTGCATCTTCATACCATAGCATGGTATGATCACGCAACTTCAAGGGACTCATTCGGCCCAAGGTGAAGTCCCTCGCCATGTGCCACGATGTCAACCCCCTATTCTTTAGGTACACTATGGCATCAACCAGTTATCATACCCTTCTCTCCTTTATAAGAGACGCCTTCCACTCGATTCTATGGCGATTCTCCCCTCAAACGTTAGATTGTACTCCCTAGTGACCGATATGTAGAACTAAAGCCTCATCCATGACGACCAAGAGGATTTCGAATACATGAGGATGTACTCTTTAGCCCTCTCATCATGGAGACGCAACAAGCAGCCCCTGGGTATCGCTCTCACTCCTTTGGATCTTTCGTCATCCAGTAGTAGTACTTGAAGAGATCCAGGTTCGCTGAGATTCCCAGGTACGCCTCGCACAGGTATACAAATATACTGAGTAATTTCATAATTGAATAAAAATGAGGAGCCAAAGATTATAGTGGGCTACAGCTGCGCTTTTGCAGCACTGAACATGGTTCTGGGTACTCAAGATATTGTGTTTGGAGATGTGTAGATAGATTTCTTTCTATTGTGTACTAAGATTCCTTTTCTCTTCAGGCCATTTAAAAGTCTACAATCTTTGGGTAAGTAGTTAGTTCTGTTTCGAAAGGATTTATGAGAAGTGAGCTTGGTATCACTTTCTTGCAGTATTGGGCAAGCCAAGTAGGTAAGATGGAACCCTATCCATCAAGTAAATGCTAAGAGCAGATTTGATCAAGGCAATTGAGTTAGGTGCCAGATTTGCTAGCTCGATCCCATAATACCCGAGCACCTCCATCAGGAAGGAATGTTCTGGAAGCCTAAACCCACACTCTACATACGCCCAAAATAAAGGCATCACCCTCTTCACCACTTAGGAAACCTTCACCTTCTATTGATCTCCAAGGGATCATCATATGGTTGGGGATCAATCCCGCATCCTCCAAAGCTTTGAGACTCTTTGATCCCAACTCGAATCTAGGCCACTCAAAGATGAACTCATGGATTTTTGTGGATTCAGGTTTGGATCCAATGGAGATCAAGAAATTTTGGGAAGAAAAGAACTAGAGTTGCAGTTGCCGGGGCAGAGGATACAGAAGGTCTCAAAGTAGCGTGGGATGATACGAACACCAATTTGGTTTATAAGGGCTCTCCCACGACCAAGTTAAGCGGTTTTGAGAAACGTGCTCAATAGTTATAAACCTTTCGGTTCTACCCCTCTTCGGATTGGCTCTTCAACTTCAAGTGAAAAGACTTCTTCAACTTTTCTGACTATCGTCAAATGGCCCTCCAACTGGAACATTTATTCTGACTAGTGTTTCAATTGAAGATCCCAAAGTTGTAATTTCACATGAAGTTTGGGGGCTAACTGATGAGAATTAAATAATATATTAAGAGCCACTTTTAGGCATAATAAAATCCTTAGATCAGTGTTATGGTGGCTTAGCTTGTAACACATCCCAAGTACCCCTTGGTCAGAGAATTACTGTTCATCTACCCAACCAGCCACTACTCGGAAGCTCTATAACCCAACATACGGGCCTCCCATTAGGTGACACCCTGTGTTGTTAAGGAACAGAACACATGCGTTTCTATTCCCTTTAACTGTTCCACGTTTGGCCCTACGCCTTTGACAATAACCCCCTCTGCAGTTATCTTCTGAGACTCTCCTTCACTGAAAATAACATGCTGATGATTATTAATCAAACTTCTCCTACTGACAACAACAGCTCACTCAGGCAGATGGATGGATTCGACAAAGTGTCAGTTTGTGCAAGTAACTGATACCTCTTTAACGTTATTTAAGTCCTGCTCAAAGGAGGCATTAGAACAAGCACAAGAAGACACCAGGAGGACAAAGGGATTAGGGATTATGCATCATATTAGTGCAAATAGTATATACCCTGTAATCACTCTGCAAGTGCACGTGTATATATAGATAGTGAGGTGAGGTACGCACGTGGCATGCCTCTTTTACACGAATCGTCTTAATCGGTGTGTCGTGCCTGCCGTACGCCTCCGGTCTCTGGTCGGCGAGCGCGCGCGCGCCCCGCGTGCGTGCCGCCGTTGCGCCGTACGTGCGTGTGTGTCAGGAGCACGCGGCTATCCCCCGTCCAAATTGCAACGCCCCTCTGCCACTGCGCCACCTCGCCCGCATGAGCCGTCGGCTACAGCCTACAAGCGCATTCTTTTTTTTTAATTATAAACATAGTACACACTCACGCATACCGCATACTACAACTACATGCGTGTGCGCGCGCGTTCTACTAAAAATTATATAAAAACAGTTGAATAAATACTGAATTTATTTAGTACCTTCTCGGAGGATCGACACATGCTTCCCCCGTGAACACACGAGCAAAGCTAGGTCCTCACCGACAGGTGCATTCCGAGCGGCTCCTTCGGAAATGCTCTGGAAATCGAGCATTGTGACAGCGTTACGTAGGCCAGGGCCTGCTCAAGTGCTGGCAAAGCTTAGACTTCGATCACATCAGGGCCTGAGTTTCAGTACGCAGGCCGGAAAGCAGCATCTGGGCTTCTAAGTTGCGGCCGACAGCACCTTTGGTTTGTATACTGGGCCATCCATTTCCCCCCAAAAAATAACTGGGCAGTCCATGTCTGTTCCTAGGAATATCCAAAGTTATATAAGTAGCACTCATAATTATAAACTGTTGGAAATATAGGTAATATTTTAATTTCAAATATAGGTAATACTAGTAGCAGTACTACTAGCTACGTGAACGTGAGCCCTGGTACATGCATGCCTTACATATACGCATGGGGATCTTTCAACGTACGTACAATATAGATCAATTAATAATATTATAATATCATATATGGACCCCACAAAGACCGGAACAACTGAACAGCAGCCAACGCATTGCTAGACGGTCTCTTGGGCCTTGGGTGGGCTCTGGGACGAAGACGGCGCGGCGGAGCAGGTGGGCGGGCCGAGCCAGCGCGTGAAGGCGTCGAGCGTGCGCGTGTCGGTGCGGTAGTGGCGCTGCGTGAACCGCATCAGGTCGGCCCACGTGAAGTCCGGGTACATTCGCGGCGTGTCGTGCGCCGGCGGCGGGCGCACGACGCGGTCCTTGCGCGGGCAGAGAAAAAAGGCCAGCGACCGACGTTCCCGCTCCCGGTGCACCACCGCGCGGTGGAGGCAGCTCTTGTACCGCCCGTTCGACAGTGCCTGCATGCACGCACGCATCAACCAGCACAAAAGTGTTATCTCTACTGCTTAAATAAAAAAAAGCTAGTGGTGATGATCCATTTATCCTCTACAAACTCCTCTTTACACTTTTCTAAAAAAATCTCAAATAAAAATAGAAAAAATCAATGTACCAAAAAGACAAATTTCACCGCTTTAAAAATTCTTTAACAAAAAACTTTACTGGGCGTGTGGCAGAATCAAGAGCGTGGGTTGGGCAGATCGATTCTGACAATGTCAACTTAATATGTTAGGATAATATAATTTTTTTTATCTCTAGTAAAGCGCGTGTGGACATTCAGCAAGTATACTTCAAGTAAATTAGAGCTAGCTACTAAGCTGGCAAGGATTGCAAGGTAGAGCTGAGCTAACGGTTGACTCATGTCTTCTTCTTTCGCTAGGGGTGCAATCGGTCATTATTCCTTAATGGTCAGTAACTGAGATCATATTCTTCAAATTCCACAATAAACTTATTTAGCATATAGTTAGTGTCAAGTCGAACAAGCTACCGGTTGGTGAATTTAAAACCTCCCGTTCCATTTCCATTTGGTTTTGATATTGATCATTTCGATCTTGCAAGATGTGGACGATACAATGTGACCTTTGGTGTGCATGCATGGACGGGCCTGTGCAAGTTGGACGTACGTCCTGGACCGCTAGCATGCGGACGTGCAGAGTCGAGTACTCGAGTCCTCTGCTCTGGCCGCCGCACAGGGCAAAGCTACATAGCGCCGAAACTAGGAAAACGACGGCGTCACGTACCGGGGCATGGAGCCCACCAGCCACCACTACCTGCGTCCCTGTCCGGCCCGCTTCCTACCGTCCAAGATAGACAAGCGTCCAAAGCGGCTAAAAGAGAGAGAACCCTAGAGCTTTTCTCGGTCACTAGGTACGATGATGGATGGACCCACCGATCGGCAAGGCTTTCCTCTTGGAGGGGCCTCACATCAGACTCCTCCTCATTCAACATTGATTTGATGTTAAACTCACTAAATTAATAATGGATGAGAAGAATCTTATGCGAGGCTCTTCCCATACATACACCTGTTCTCCGATCGATCGGAAGAGACCAAAGCAACCGCACCAGGTGACGGATGTTTTACGAAAAGGTTCCCTCGCTCGAGGCTTTTCAGGTGATATGCAAAGCCACGATCCTAAAGACATGTGGTGTATGTACGTATCAATGTAAGTATGTACAGTGTCCATTGTACGTCGATATGGAAAGGTATCCAAGATATCTTGAACATCCAAGATACACGTGTGTAAGTAAATGTGAACTATGTATCTTTAACATCCAAGGTGCATGCATGTGTGTGCAAGTCCATGTGTACATGCGAGACTTGATTCGTAGCAAGTAACACATACATACATATATATGTGTGTATGCATGCACGCACGCACGCATGCATACATACTATGTCGCATGCCTAAACAAGGTTCCACATTTTTGTCCCACGTTTAATTTCTCCCTAGCTTAGACTCAACACGAATGTATAACATAGGAATACCGCAACAATTTGCCTGGCATGGTGTGAGATTCTTTCGTAGGTCACAATTGTCTAGACCCCAAAAAGAAAAAAAAACAAAGGAATGACTATGATAAATGGAGTGGGGTTAAAACCATTTTTATAACTAAAACTTGTTCAATTTATACCAAAGCCATCCCCAATTTTAATCAAAAAAACTAATGCATAATTCCACCTAAATACGGACGTACTACTTCGATTTCATACAAATATAGTTATAGCTGGATAACTACCAATTTCTATACACACACAACATGTGCACATGTGAAGGCTTTTTAGTATTCCCGGGAGTACATGCTCTCGCTTCTAATATAACATTTAAACAAATATGTTATATTTATTTATTATTTTTGTATATTTAAATACTAATTATAAGATACTACAATGTGATTTGGTTGAAAAATTATTGGGGTCTTTTATTTTTACCATATGCCATTTTCCTTATATAAAATGATTATATACATAAATTATACTATAAAAAGTGAAATTTGATAAAATTTCATAATTATTATCTCTACTTGGTTGTAACTTACTTTGAAGTATTTTATAATTATTATTAAAGTATATTTAAAAGTGATAAAGAGGTATAATAACATTATTTAAGCGGTATATAACGAGTGGGAGTGCGTACTCTCAACTCTAAAAAATATGGAACTATTTTCATAATACACATACGGCTACGCTATTCTGCGCCTGCGCGCACCGAAAAGTTCCTATCGTGCATGATTGAAGTTATTGCTAAATATATATAGAGTTACTACCAGTTATTTATTGTTACAACTGACAGTAACTCTATATGTATTTGGTAGTAACTTCAGTCACACACGGCAGTAATTTTTTGGTGCTCATTCTACACTTGTGAGCAAAATTATACACACACACACACACACATATATGAAGTCTTTTCCATACTCCCGGAAGTATATACCCCCACTTCTAATATACCACTTAAACGAATGTATTATACTTATTTATCACTTTTGATATACTTAAATACTAATTCTGAAATACTCCAATTATATTTTGTTGAAAAAGTTTCATCGAAGTCGTTTATTTTTGTTATATACCTTTTTTCCTTATATAAAATGAGTATATACACAAATTATGCTATAAAAATGAACTTCAATTAAAATTTTCATGAAACTCACTTTAGAGTATCTTATAATCATTATTAGAGGGTGTTCAGAATGGTGGTGGCTGATGGTTTTTTTACTGTAACTGTTTTTTTACTGTAGCTGAGTTGGTTTATTTGGCATAATTAAATTTAAAAAATTTAAAAATAGAAAAAAACATGTTAGCCCATCACGGACAATGCAAAGGAATACGGAAAAAAACTGAAAAACAAAAAAAACAAAAAATAGAAAAAAAACAAAAACCAAACAGTAAAAAAAAGCCACGACATAAACCGAACGCAAACGCCATCGCGCTTCTGAGCGAGACCTTAGAGTATGCTCAAAAGGATAAAGATGTATAACAATATCATTTAAGCAGTATATAAGAAGTGGAAGTATGTGTTCCCAGGAGTATGAAACCGTTTTGCTATACATATACATATACATATACATATACACATATACATATATACGTACGTACGTACATACATACATACATACATACATATGTCTGTATATATATGAAGCCTTTTTTTTTGTAATTCTGAGTGTAATTACTTCTTATGCTATATCTCGCAAAGTAGAAAGTATATAATGCAACGTATGATATGTACGTGTAGTATATGAGTATATAAGATCATCTAAGTGGTATATATAAGACCATCTAAGTGGGATGTATATTTTTTTAATGTGGTATGTACAATTTTTTTAATATACTCCTTTTTATGTATGAATATAAAGATATTAGCAAAATATGCCAAAAACCATGTGCTCCCTTATATTTTTTTTATGTAGTTGGTATTGGAGTATCTTAGAATTAATATATGAGTATACCTAGGATGATAAAGAAGTATGTTAAGTGTGTTTAGATAGTATATCATATGTGAGAGCCCTAACTACACCCGGAGTAGGAGTGTGACGGTGCTCCGATCGAATTGAACCTCCAATGTTTACTGAAGATAACACTGGAAAGTGATCTAGAAAGAACAGCTAAGAAAGCGCCACTCCGTGTGGACAAAACACTATGCCGTGCCATGGCTCATGCATGACACGAGACGCGACACCATGTACCGAGAGATCGAGATCGAGGTGGAAAGTGCTTACGCACGTTCGTACGTACCATGAAGGTGTCCCCGATGTTGACGACCAGCGTCCCGGGCTTGGGTCGGATGGGCCGCCACGCCCCGTGGACGAGCACCTGGAGCCCGTCTACCTCGCCGTCCTGCAGCAGGATGGTGAGCGCCGACGGGTCGCTGTGCGGCCCCGTCCCCAGCGTCCTCTCCGGCTCGGGGCACGGCGGGTAGTAGTTGCACCTCATGATGGAGGTACTGTCGGCGAAGAAGTCCCTGTAGTAGCCCCTCCCCACCCCCAGGCTCACCCCCAGCACCTCCATTATCGCCAGCGACGCCTCCTTCATCGCCTCGCAGTACTCCTGGTACACCTCCCTGCATCCATCCATGGCTCCATCCAATCATGCATGTACGTACGCGCGTGTACGAATAGATATTTACGTGACAAATGCAGCACTAGCAACTGAGGAGTACTGTGTATGGTTGTTTACCCTAGGGGTTTGAAGTCGTTGCCTAGGGCGGAGGTGAAGTAGTCCACGACGACGCGGTTGCTGCCGCCGGTGTCGGCGTCATTTTCGTGGTGTTGCCCGAAGGAAAGCGTTTCCTTCCAAGGCAGATTGGCGGCGAAGCGGTCGGCGTGGGCAGTGGTGTAGCCTGTCACGGTCCCGGGGTCTCGGCGGGCGCGCAGCTTCGTGGCGAGCGGCAGGCGGAAGAAGCCCGCAGCGCCGTCGAGCGCAGCGCGGGCCAGCGCCGGTCCCACGCCGTGCCCGGCCACCTGGAAGAACCCGTGGCTCTCGCCCGCCGCGGCTACCTGCGCAGCGGCGCGGCGCATCTCGGCGGCGTCGCGCAGAGCCGCGCCTACGTCGACTACCGGCACGTCCAGCTCCCTCAGCGACGACGGCTGTGCATCGGCGCGGGGCCAGACGAAAGACGCTGGGATCTTGGGCTGGCGCCAGAGGTCAAGGACGTCGTTGTTGCCATCCGTCTCGTCAGCAGTAGCGAAAGGGAGGAGAGGACTACGACCAACTTCCATGGCCGCAGGCGAGGTGGTTGCATTGGCTTCTGCTGCGTTTGAGAGGTAGACCATGGCAGCAAGTTGACCGACGCACGGGGGGCGCCGCGGATACACAGGATTTATGCAAGTTCCTGGTAGTGATCGAGTGTATGCCTTTATCACGTATGGGCAAGTGGTTTGCAAGTATGAGAAAAAGCCGTCGAAGGTTGTGACTATTTGTAACGGGCAGGGTTTGAGACTTGGAATTTTTTATTTGGCTTTATTGTGCCATCTTATTTTTAAAAGTAACCGCATACACCACGAATTTACAAATCTAATCCCTAACCGACTACAAAAAAATCAGCATGTGACACATGTCTCCTACCATGGCCATGTACTGCGAGACATTCGTCCACCGTGGTAGCACCCCCAGCGCGGTATAATTTCGCCAGACGCGACAGGTGATGGGACCCACAAAGATGCCACACCATCTGACCATAACAGGGACCATGAAAGGTACCGCGCTAGGGAGGCATGACACCATGGCCCCCTATGGTACATTTGCAAATAAAACATTTAGAAAAGACAATTGCAAGAAGAAATAAGGAAAACAAAAAATTTGTAAAACTTGCGGTATAGATGATTTGAAATGTCATTACTGTATTTTGTTGGTTGTGATCTTGTCATAGAAACTACGAAGTTCAATTTTGCTACGGGGCTTTGAGATTACAAATGCACTCGAAGGTAGCAAAGTGATGAAACTTTTTGACCAAAACTAAATTGCGGGACACGGAACCTAAAATATATTAGAGTACTCAAATAGACACATATTACACATGGTTACATGGCATGATGGTTCGGCTAATTATTTCTGTCAACCTTGCTACTATGACAGTACATAGTGACACAGGTATCTAGACCATATAAGTATACATGCCTTTAGAAGAGAGAAAAAACATGACGGGTAGGATGGGGGAGTAATATGGAATGGACCAATCTACTGCATGGACATAGGCTATTTACCCTTTCTTGCGAGCTTGACGTTGTACTCCCTGCCAACCACCTTGGCTTTGGCTGCCGTTTCACGGGATTTGGCCCAATTTTTCAATGAGAACGATAAGTACAATTATTTGATATGACGTTGACGATGAGACTACTTGACCAAAACGACTAAGTCTGTCCTACAATGGCTACACCACACTCTTGTCGTTACCAACAATGCCCAACACGGCTGATCATTCCTGCAAGCAATCGACAATCAAGCAAGAAAGAAATAAGTGCGATCTGAATTTGCGAATAAAATATGAAGTTTCATTAAACAATGGAGATGCCTGAAGTCATTGTAGTTGGTCTAGTCGACACAAGTACACAACTGATATTTTCTCAATGAAAATTAATCTAAACAAACCTAAAATCTAAAAGTGGCACCCCTATCAGTTTTTGAGGGACTAGGGACGTGGGAATCCCATAAAGGTGAGAGAACATTCCACTACAACTTCCCAATTGGACTCAAACCGATATAAGGCTTAGGGCCCAGGTTTAGAACTGATTTACAATTGTTTTATGGATCATGATGTGCTCAGGTGGAGTTTTGAGGTGGGATCAAAACCATTGAAAAGATAACATCATAATCTTTTCAACAAGTCTAAGATCACCTCATTTAGACTCTATATGTATCTTCTATACGCATTTGAAGTCAGCGCTGTCTCTGAAGGCCGAACTGGATTCTAGGACATACCCAACTTTCATTCTTTTTTTATTCTAGACTCAGTGACGTGGTGACCTCCAATATCCATCCCAAGAATATCCGTAACTCCATGTGCCTCTCCTTGGTCCTTGCCTATGTTTCTAAGCATAATCACATCACAATCATCAGGTAGTAACACATTCTCAAAAGCTGAATTAAACAACCCTAAGAACGAGCTCACATGATAAATTAATTATTGTGTACGTGCCCTCGTCATAGTATCCAAAGAAGTGATGTCCTCATTATCCTCCCCCTATTGAATTGGAGTCGTCCTCGACTCAAATTCATCTTCTTCTCCTAGGTATAGCATCAAATATGTAATGTTAAATGTGGGACTAACCCTTAACTCTGCAGTCAACTCAATTTTGTATGCATTATCATTAATCTTTTCGATAATCTTAAAAGGACCATTAGCTCTATGTATCAACTTAGACTTTCTCAATTCTGGAAATCTATCTTTTCTCAAATGCAACCAAATAAGATCACTAGGTTCAAAAATTATTTTCTTTCCATCTTTACTACCAGTAACCCTATATTTCTTATTCATGCATTCTATGTTTTTTTATGGTTTCATGCAACTTAAGAAAAGATTCAGCATGTTTCTTAACATCAAAATTTACCCTCTCTGAAGATGGTAGAGGTAACAGATCAATTGGAGCGTGAGGGTTATAGCCATATACTAGCTGAAAAGGGCTCGTCTTTGTGGTTGAATGCAGCGAGCGATTATAGGCAAAATCCACGTGAGGTAGACATTCTTCCTATATCTTCAAGTTTTTCTTCAAAATAGCTCTCGACATTATTGACAAGGAATAGTTGACGACTTCAGTTTGCCCATCAGTTTGTGGATGACAAGTAGTTAAAAATAGCAGCTTCATCCCAAGTTTTTCCTAAAGTGTTCTCCAAAAGTGACTCCAAAACTTTGCATCACGATCTGAAACAATTGTCTTTAGCACACCATGCAGTTGAGCAATCTCTCTGAAAAATAAATCAGCAACATGTGTAGCATCATCACTCTTATGACAAGAAATAATATGTGCCATCTTCGAAAATCTATCAACTACAACAAAAATATTATCCCTCCCCATCTTCGGCTAGACATTCCTAAAACAAAATTTATAAAAATATACTCCCAAGGAACACTAGGAATAGAAAGAGGTATGTATAAGCTATGTGAATTTAGTCGTGACTTAGCTTTTTGGCATGTAGTGCATCACGAAACATAGCGCTCGACGCGTGCCTCATCCTTGGCCAATAGAAGTGTTCAGTAAGGATATCCTTTGTCTTTTTGACGCCAAAGTGTCCTATTAATCCTCCTCTATGTGTCTCTTATAACAACAAAAGTTGAATGGAGTTTGCTGAAATGTATAACTTGTTAGCTCTATATAAGAAATCATCATTGAAAACAAATTTGTTCCAGCTTTTACCATCTTTACAATTGGACAAGGCATCTTTTAATTCATCATCAGAAGTACATGAATCTTTTATTGTCTCTAAGCCCAAAATTTTACAATCAAGTTTAGTCCACAAAGTATATTATCTAGATAAAGCATCAGCAATCATATTTTCTTTCTCTTTCTTGTGTTTAATAATATAAGAAAAAGATTCAATAAATTCAACCCAACGTGTATGTATACAATTCAGTTTAGATTGACTTCTAATATTATTCAAAAATTCATGATCAAAATGTATAACAAATTCTTTGGACCATAAATAATATTACCACATTTCTAAAGTTTGAACTAAAACATACAATTCTTTATCATAAATTGAATAGTTCAAACTAGACCCACTCAATTTCTCACTGAAATAAACAACATGTTTAACTTTTTGTATCAACACATCACCAATTCCAATTCCACTAGCATTATACTCAAATTCAAAAGTCTTACCAAAGTCAGAAAGTTGGACCAATGGTGCATTTGTGAGTTTTTCTTTGAGAAGATTGAAAGCTTCTTCTTGCGCTTGTCCCCATTTAAAAGTAACACTTTTCTTCGTCAATTCATTAAGTGCTGTGATGATGGTGCTGAAATCCTTCACAAAGTGGCGATAGAATTTAGGAAGTCCATAAATACTCCGTACTTGTGTGACCATTTGTGGTGTCGACTAACTCTTTATAGCTTCAATCTTGCTTCATCTACCTCAATTCACTGTGGAGTAACAACAAAGCCAAGAAAACAAACTTGATCGGTACAAAAGGTGCACCTTTCAAGGTTGCCAAATACGTGCATCACTTAAAGCAATAAAAATAACACGTAAGTATTCAAGGTGCTCATCCAGTGACTTGCTATAAATTAATATATCATCAAATTAAACTACCATAAATTTACCAATAAAGTGGTAAAACTTCATTTATTAATCTTATGAAAGTGCTAGATGCATTAGTTAAACCAAAAGACATCACTAGCCACTTATATAACCCGAACTTAGTTTTAAATGTAGTTTTTCATTTATCTTAAAGTTTTATTCTAATTTGGTGGTATCCACTACGCAAGTCAACTTTAGAGAAAATAGTAGAGCCACTCAATTCACCAAGTATATCATCTAACTTAGGAATATGATGATGATATCTAATAAAGATATTATTAATCGCTCTACAATCAACACACATACACCAAGATCCATCTTTCTTAGGAACTAAAATCATAGGAACAACACAAGGACTAAAGCTATCATGTATATACCATTTGTCATGCAAGTCTTGCACTTAACACTAAATTTCTTTAGTTCCCTCCGGATTAGTCCTATATGGTGCACGATTTGGCAAAGAAGCTCCTGGGATTAAGTTAATTTGATGCTCAATTCATTTAATAGGTGGCAGCTCTGGGGGTATTTCACATAGAAACACATCATTGAACTCCTGCAAAAGTTTAGTGACAGTAGGAGACAAAGATACGGGCAAATCCTCAAGTGAAAATAAAGTATTTTTCAAAAGCAAGGCATAGCAAACATAATTTTTCACTTCCAAGTCATTAAAATCAGATTTAGTAGCTAATAAAATATCACCTTTCAATTTAATTTCATTCTTTTTAGCATTTGATTTTTTTCTTGTTTCTTTTTAGATGAAAAGTATTCTTTAACTACTATATATTTCTCACTTTTAGCATTCTATTTTTTCTCATGTTCAGATTGTTCAATTTTATCTTTAATAATGGCTTCAAGAGACATGGGTGTAAAATAATTTTCTTGCTCTTATGCATGAGAGTATATTGATTAGTTTTATCATGATAAGTGAAATCTTTATCAAACTATCATGGTCTACCTAAAAGTAAGAAACATGCTTACATAGGCACGACATCGCAATCAATATAATCATGATATGAACTAAGCGAAAATTATACTCTCACAGTTTTGATTATCTTTAACTTACCACATGAGTTGAACCATTGAATGTAGTAAGGACGTGGGTGAGGACTTGTGGTCAAACCAAACTTCTCGTCCATCTCCAAGCTAGCTAAGTTGTTGCAACTTTCGCCATCGATGATGACACGACATGAACGTTCCTTGATGATAAACTTGGTTTGAAACAAATTATGGCGTTGGTCTTGTTCAACACTCTCCATTTGTGCACTAAGCACACACTTTAATATAAACCTCATGTACTTGTTTGAAGTTTCAGTATTCAAGTGTTCTTCTTGTTCATCACTAGTGTTAATCTCATCACCTGCATGGTTATTTGCAACAAGTGCATATTTTTCATCAATTTCATTAGCTAAAATATACTTACTATCTTCTCTCACAATGAGAGCTCGTTGACTTAGGCACTCTACCATAAAATGCTGATACCCTTTGCACTTGTGATATTGGATATCCCTTGTACGCCTAGTGAAAACAACTAAAGATGCACTCTTTGTTAGAGCAGATTTTATGAAAGCCTGAACAGTTGTAGCCTTTCTTGATTCAGGTGCATATGAGGGTGTGGAATTGAAAATAAAGCACCCTTGATTTGGTATAGATGGAAGGGGTGCCCTTGCTATGCTAGCACTTTGTTTGGAGGAAGAAGAGCCCCTGAAATGACTTCTAGTTCTCATGTGTCGTCCCTGTACTTAAGTATGTCCTGAATTTCCTGGTTAAGCCCTCCCAAAATTCTAGCCATTTAGCTTCTTCCATTTCTTCCAGACTACAACGCACTAAGTTAATTTACAATTCTTGATAGTATTTCTCTACTGACCTACTACCTTATTTTAAGCATTATAATTTATTTAATATATCACGTGAAAAGTATGAAGGCACAAATCTAGCTTTCATGACTCTTTTCAAAGCATCCTAAGTTCTAGGTACATGTGGTAGTGTATGTTGTTCCCTCCACCAAATTGAAACAAAATCAGTCAATTTACTTGTAGCAACCCTAACTCTTTTATTATCAGAAAAATTATAGCATGCAATTTTTTTGATCTAATTGTAATTCTCCATCAAGATAAGCTTCAGGGTCATATCTACCAATAAATATGGGAATTGTAAATTTGACTTTAGTGAATGCATCATCATCACATACCTCCCTTTGTAATCTACCCATACCTCGTCGATTTTACTTGAGTCAATGACGGTCGCGGTCATCAGGGTCCTTAGCTTCAGTGTTGGCATTGTAATTATTCTCTTCAACATCATCATCCTCATCCGCCAAAGAGTGAGGGGGGAACAAAGCTTGTCGAGCAACTGGTGGTGGACGTTGCTCAAGGTTCTCAACTCTACTATTGATGGTGGTGAGGGTGTCATTGAGCCGATCCAACATGTTGTAGATCTCCTTTGTTCTCTTGTTTACCTCACGGTTTAAGTGTTGCACAAGCATCCTTGTGTGAGGAGCGAGAGGTCCGACACTTTCAAGTTCAAAAGATTGGTCATAATTCTTGCCACCATGTTTCTGATTTTGTGAATATACCATTGTTAGTGGAATACAAGAAACTCACAAAAAAATTGTTAGCTCCCTATGAACTACTAGGTGTTGTAGGCTACAGAAGTCTCATACTCTCAAGCTCTTATCAAATGCTTACAAGATTCTTACCAAGAAAAGCATATGGTACAACCGGTGACTAGTTCGTGGTAACTGGACTAAAGTGATGCATATAGCGATTGCCGATACGTCGAGACCTATTCGGTTAGTAGTATGTTGATCTTGGATAGGTAATATATAAGTAGCAAAGGAATGGCAATATTCAATTTTAGAATTACACTAGCTGAATAATAATCCAAAGTACTTGCCTAAATTGCTGGTACAAACTTGTACTCGACCCTCGATCAAGTAAGCAAACATTAGACAACACAAGGGCTATATAAAAAGAGCTCAAAATCTAGAAACAAACAATGCTAAAAATTTTCTTCCCTTTTTTTAAAACTTGTGCGACTCTTTTTTTGCACTCGCCTCTTTTCTTCCTTTTTTTTATATCTTGTACGGCTTTTTTCTACTTTTTTCATTTTCATTTTACCCTTGCCTTTTTTTGTTTTTGAGCAACACAAATATGAAGCTCACTACAAGATGACCTAAAAACAAAGAGTACACAATCTAGAATGAAAGAGAATGGACACTAAAAACGGGTGTTGAAACTTGAGTCTGTTTTGAGGCCATAAACGACCTTTTTTGGGGATCTTCACTTTTTCTAAAGCCTCACATGGTTATTGTCAATTTTAGGAAGTAACTTTTTTGTTACTTTTCCAACAAGCCAAAGAACGCTACAATCTGAGTTTGTATACAAAAGTTAGGCTGTTTTAAGGAACGTTGCATGAAACTGTCTTGAACTCGGATAAAAAAAATTCAGAACTCGAACACAACTCTATCCTATGTGATTCGGCTAGCCAAAATGAAAGGGAAAAATGAGTTGATCTCTATCTCCCCAAAGATCTAGTGGCGCAAACTCAGCAGCGAAGAGCAATCACTAACACTAAAACAGTTCTAACCAATTTTATTAATTTTCAAATGCAACACCCAAAACTAGAATCAAAGCACTAGACCCAGACCAACAACTAAAACTTAATGATGGACAAAAATTCAACATGGTAAAAAAATAATGGAATCACAACGGCACAACTAGGGTTCGGTTTTGGTGATTTTCGATGAACTAATATTTTTGTGGGGCAATTTTCTAGTTATAGGTATGAAAAATCAACAAAAATAGAAATCTCACTAGGCAATCTGTGCTCTGATACTAACTGATGGGAGGATTTGGCCCAATCTTCTGATGAAAACGATAATTATGATTGTTTTATATGATGTTAACGACGAGGCTACTTAACTAAAATGACCAAGTTTGTCCAGCAATTGCTACACTACACCCTTGTCATTATCAACCATGCCCAACACGACTAATCTTTCCTACAAGCAATCGAGAATCGAGCAAGAAATAAATATGTGTGATCTGAATTTGCAGAGGAAATACAAAGTTTCGTTGAACAATGGAGAGGCCTAAAGTCGCCGTAATTGGTCTAGTCGACACAAGTACACAACTAATATTTTCTGAATGAAAACAAATCTAAACAAGCATAAAACCTAAAAGTGGCATCCCTGGTAGTTTTTGAGGGGGCTAGGGATATGGGGAGCACATCCGTAAAGGTGGGAGAACATCCCACTACAACTTCCCAGTTGGGCTCAAACTGATATAAGGCCTAAAGTCTAGATTTGAAACTAATTTGGAAATTGTTTTATGGATTGTGATGTGCTCAAATGGAGTTTTGAGGTGAGACTAAAACCATTGGAAAAAGGGCATCATAAGCTTTCCAATAAGTCTAAGATCACCTCATTCGGACTCTATATGTATCTTCTATACTCGTTTGAAGTCAGTGTTGTCTCCGAATGCCGGCTGGCTTTACAACATACCTAGCTTTCATTCTTTGTTGTCCTAGCCTTAGAGTGACATGGTAACCTCCAATGTTCATCCCAAGCATGTCCGTGATTCCATGTGCCTCTCATTGATTCTTGTCCATGTTTCTAAGCATAATCACATCACAAGCATCAGGCAGTAACCTATTCTCAAAAGCTGAATTAAACAACCCTAGGAATGCCTCGAGATGAGCGTGCATCTTGTGGATGAGTGTTGTGTGTATCCAAAGAGGTGATGTCCTCATCACGCTCCCTGCGCCTGTACACCTCGAGATGAGTGTGCATCTCCTATCGGATACGCTTGATGTGCCCTTCGTTGCAGCGTCGCTCCCCCTCCTCTCACGGTCCCTATTGGAACCCCCACTCCTCGCAATTAAGACACCATTAGTCGTGTAGGTGAATCTCTTGGTCGATTCAGTTGTGGTAGCCACATAGCGGATCCAATGACTATGGGTAGACGAGAGAGGATGTTAGTGCATACTTTCAAAGAGAAATATTTTGGGAATGTACTGTAAATGGTACGTACCAGCTGTCAGTAGTGCCCCGTATCCCAACGGTAGTTGGGATAGTCCTAGGCATAGTTAGCGCAACTCTAGTAAGGCATGTCTAGGATAAGCCGTTCTTTGAACTTGAAGAACCTACATGTATCCCTGCACCTCCATAGGGGTAGCGTTTCCCCCTCAGGCGGGTCTTGGGTGAATCCTCGGTGTGAATGTTGAGATAGGGGTTGCTGTTATGGAGGGCGTCATTACAAGGAGGTGCCCTCCTGGCATGCTCTCTTTGTTCATCCTAGGATGCAACAGCCCTTGTGAGTCGACGGATCTCCTCCCATTACTACTTCATCTAAGCAAGCTAGTGTTGTAGTCTTGATGTAGGAGAACCTGAGGAGGAAAGGGTACTACTTATATGCCGAGCCGGCATGTCGTATGTGGCTAAAGTGCAATTTGGTTGGCACAAATTCGCATCTACGAGGCATCCACCTCGACGAGGAGTCTTCTTGTAGCATGTCATCATGTCGCTGAATAAAATTGCCTCATTGGGTCACATCGTTACGCAAAGCTCCCTTGTTGGGTAATAACTACAAAGTGATCTATATGAATTAATGTGATTGAAACATGTCGAAGCAAAAATAACAACTTGTAACCGTCTATTAAGCTAAAGGAGTGGATATGCATTGTACAGACATACATCATAGAGAGGAGTACAGTTAAGAACGCAATGGTACTAAGGACAACATACATAAACTCATGGTATATCCATCCGTCGCTTGCTCCAATGATGTAGTTGATCTTCAGGGAAGGTGAGCCTATCAAGGGAGTAGTGTACGACTCAGAAGTTGTAGTACAAGCACTGGGTCATAGGCGAGGCTGCGGAGAAGTCATTGTAGGTGTCCTGCTGTGGCTCAAGCATATCGTCAACCTAGCAGGTCAAACAGGGGTGTACATCCTGCGGGAAGGGTACTGTTGGGTTACGGTAGAGGTTTTGAGGTTTGCAAGGCATAGTTGTGTTGGAAAGCATTTACTTGCGGAGTCCCATGTGCAAACAATGAACCCTGGCGTAGCTGTCCAAATTCCTCTCTCCACACCTGTAAATTTGGTGGGATGCTTTAGTTCAACGTAGCGTGCAATGGAAAATTTGTGTTAACAACATTACAATGTACCAGCGTACATGGCTGTGTGAATGATGATCCTTCAAGGCAGTCGGTGCTGTAATGCTGCATAATGTATCATGCGTATGTCTGGCCAAACCATTGGTTGTGTACATGCAAGTGTGCCTGAACGCCCTACGGAAATGTGCCCAACGCATCAGCCTCGTGGGGGGAGACTTAGGATCGTTGTTTGGAGTCGCATCCCATTGGCCCGACGAGGAAGTCTAATCCTGCGTCTCTCTCTGTGACGACTATGGCTGTAAGAAACTGCTATCCACTGCAACTGCTGCAAGAACAAATGGTAATGTGAGATACGTTCCAAATGAGTGCACTAACAGGCAATGAGAACAACAACTCGCAGCTGACATACTGCTAGCCTGAGGCGCGTGGAGGATGAGCGACCGTAGCTACGATACTCATTGAACCCCCCACATGCCCCCTCTGCCTGTGGTAGAACTACGGATGTAGCTAAGATGTCATCCAATCTAGAGAAGATATATGCAATGTTGGTGATTACAACACCACCTACTACACCTCCCATAGCAATTTCTCCATCTTCCTCGTCTCCAAAACTAGCTGTTTTCACATCTTCCTCCTCGCTTTCCACTTCTTCCACCTAGTCGGCAAGATACTTGTGGCAATCAATACGGGCCGCTCACCATCTCTCTGCGCCCTTGTTTGGCTCGAAATTCTCAGCACGCCTCCTCAAGTTTCCATCACCCACTCCCTCTCCTGCATCTCCACCAACACCAGCGTCTATATCAACACCAGAGACCAACCCGGATACTTCATCACCAGCAGCTTCACGGGAACCACCCATGCCGGATGATTCCATCCTCTCCACAAATTGAAGATACACCATTGGCCTTGCATATATCATAACATCAGGATTGCACATAACCTCCATGCAATTGCCCCATGAAGCGTCACTTATCACCTTTAGAATTTGCCAAAAGATCCCCCCTACACCACCCACCACTGAGGCATACAATGCCTCGATGCGTACCTTCTTCCTTGCAATGTCCCGATCGAATGTGGAACGTACACACCTCCTTAGCTCGGACAGGCTCATGTCCTTTAGACCCGGTGCCAGGATCACGGTCCGGTCACATTTTGATGGGTCTGTCCTATATGGCCCGTCACGTATTAGACCATTCCCATCGAACACGAACAAATCTTGAATGTCGCACATGATGTACCTAACACAAGTGCATATGAAACCCACTTAGTACACGATATGCAATGATCGTACCATGTAACAACTACTATCATACATCAAGCGAATTTATCTTGTTGTTATTAGATCATCTTTACACATTATTAAGCTCAAATTCAATATTTCATTATGCAGCTTTCTCATTTTGTACATATTGAAGACATCATTTCTATTTGGTTGATGATTTCATCAAATACAAGCACTTCATTTGAAACATACAAATAATTTTACCGTAAACTACCATACCATATTTCATGCACTTCAAAAAATCACATATGAATTTTTTTTTGTCAAATAGATTGTGTACTTCCAACTAGTAATGCTTGTGATTTCTGAAATTTCTAATGTTTAGGAGACATGTAAAATTTAACACCCTACACATTGCATGATTATTATTTTTAATGCAGTAAGTATTTTTAATTTTTTTGTCAAATAGTCTGTGTACTTTTAGCTAATAATATTTGAAATTTCTGACTTTTACAGGATATGTAAAAATTAATACCCTAAACATTGTATAATAATTATTTTCTAAAGCACTAAGTATTTTTAATTTTTTTTCAAATAGTCTATGTACTTCCAACTAATAATGTTTTACATTTTTAAATTTCTAACTTTTAGGAGACATGTTTGTAATCTACACATTGCATAATAATTATTTTCTAACGCACTAATTATAACAATTTTGTTTGCATACAAACTTATTTAGCTACACATAAGCAATGTCATGCATATAATTACCATGAGTAATAAGTAATTAATGACACTAACAATACTATATCTAAGTGAACTACGGGCACAGATCAACTACACAAGGCTAACTAATACTTTTCTATATGAAGAAGCTATTATTTAGCTAATTATATGCTAATCCTATTGCTAAAATTATAGTCGCATGTGGATGAAAATTACCTTTTCTTTGTGCTCACAAGCTGATCTACAACTTTTTCAACTGCACAAACTTCAAATTTGAAACTAAAACCACTCAAAATTTGGCATTTGCACGACCTTCCTTCCTTCCTCCCTTCTCTCCCTCTCTCGGTCTCTCATGGCTGAGGATGAAATGGGGGGTAGCGATTTTTGGACCATTTTATTGCGCAGAGCCAATGGGGTGGGGGGCCAGCGAACGTGCGAGCCAAGGTGGCTGATGCGTGGTAGCCATGGTTACTTTTGTCGTGCTTGCGCGGCACACCAACACGTGTGCCATGTGGGCACTTCTATTGTGGAACCAGAGAGTGGGACTGTTCCAGGTCCCTGCCGTGGTCAGGTGGTATAGAACCTTTATGGGTCCCACCACCTGCCGCGCTGGGCTAGCTTGTGTCGTGCTTGCCGGTGGTGTCGTGGTGGCCGAATGATGTCGCAGTTGAGTAGCCTGTTAGGAGCCACGCGTCGGTGTTGGTTCTTTCGCACTTGGCAAGAGGGCTAGATTTGTAATTTCATATTGTATAGGGGTAATTTTGAAACTAAGGCGGCATAATGAGGCTAAATAAAAAATTGAGACTTGAGAGCAAGTGACGAATTAAGTGGGAGACAAAAGGACAACGCAACGGAGGGAGAAATATTTGGATGGATCAATTTGAATGTTTGTGGCCGTGTGGGTGGGTGCATGTGTCATCCTACATAGCCATGCATCTTGGTTATGGCCAGTTGGCCATGCTCAGTGCTTAAAATTAAGGATGCCATGCCTGGTTTCAAGAGTGAAGGACAACAATGATAGAGACTTAACTCAGGGTAATACGTGCATTTTCTTCCATAAAGTGTAGGGACTAACTATCTATTTTTTTAGAGGGCACGAGACCAACGCACATATAACTTATATTATGTAGGACCGGTATGACAACAGAGGGAAGAAGAGTGAATGGTGTTTTCAAAAAAAATTTCCTAAGCATTCTCCGATCCCTAGCTCCAATAACTAGAGAGCTATAAAGATTAGGATAGATTAAGGTATAAAGCCAATACAAAACTCAACAAATCATGAAGTTAAAAATCCGAAGAATGGACAATAAAATTGGTAGCACCACTACAATACCGGTACAGTACCACTACAATATGGGTAGTACCGCTACAGTGAATTTGGTCGATGAATAGTACAATCAGCACTATTTCAAAATTAAGAATTCATGTAACTTTTGATTCGTAGATCCAAATTACTTGAAACTAAACATGAGCATTCTAAGATGTTAGGAACCTATTCTAATCAACGATTAAGAGAATCATCGGCAAAGTTCAGAAATTTTTTCATTTGAAGGAAAGGTGCACCAAAACTGGGCAAAAACAAAAACGGTGTGTGGGTGAATGATGGCCAAAATAGCTATATATATATATATATATATATATATATATATATATATATATATATATATATATATTCTCATATATCATAGCAAGGTAGAACACGTAAGGAATCGAGCCAAAAGCAGCTGGATCAAGAAATCGCTCGAAGAGCTCAAATTAAGCAAAAACTGGATAACTTCAAGAACTTGTCCAATTTGATACCTAGATCAATGGGGATTAATTTCCATAGGATATCTCTATCACTTACATGTCTTTAGCATCTACTAAGATCAAGAAGGAAAAGAGAAGATCAAAACCAACCAAACCAAGTGCAAATCAATCCAAACAAGAGGAATCCATGAGAAATAAACAAAGATAATATATTTCTATTTAAGAATAAAGGTTTCACAGCCACTCCATCTGGAGGACAAGAGGGCACACCATAGCACTCCCACTTCTCAAACCCTAACCATAGAACAATTAGCTTCCACGAAGAAAATTAGAATAGTTGAATGGTTAACTAGCAAGTTTCCATTCCAACCGTTAAATAGATACGCCAATCAGCTCTATCTAACTCTAATAGATACTATCTACTTAGTACATATGGGGAAACATATAACCCCACACAAAATAGTTTTTACTCACACAGTACACTTATGCACGTTTTTTAAAGCACGTATGTTCGAATCCGCTAAGTTTTTAGCCTTTGGTCCAACTTGATCTTCTCAGTTTCTCGTTGACCTAAACTACTTTTTCAAGCACTACAATTTTGATCATAGGAAGTTTTTGGTATTTTGGTTAACTTACAAAAATACCATTTCTTAATCCGGTCTTCATCTTCCCTTGCAAGCAATCACTATGCTTACCATGTGTAGGTGCACTACTGGTTTACCACGCATCAGCAAGCATCTCCTGTTTCCATTCCACCAGACCACGCCTCACTCGGACTAACCAAGCCCCATGGTGCAACCTGCCGCTTAAACTTTCCTTCAACATTTATCGACTTTCTCGTGCCATGTTTGAGCTCAGACATCTCACCCAGCATTCTTGATCATTCTATACCTCGGCTCCTCCATGAGCGTAACCTTGATCCTTGTCGTTGACTATAGTTGACTCAAAACAACCTTGCACATCTAAAGACCAAAATATTATTTTCAGGCATAAGTTCTTCACAATTTAATGCACATTAGTCAAAATATGCTTCATACAATATTAATGCACTGACCTAGATCAACCCAAATCACCCCATGACTCAATTTCTCAAAAACCAAGAATTTCCATCTGGGTTGATGCTATTGCAAACCACAAACCGGTACTACCGCACCCCGCAACTAGACCTCTTTGAAAAATAGCTACTGCCAATTAAATTGCAGTGCTACCACTCTGCGGTCTGACCATCGCGGTACTATGACTGTTGTGGTCATACCGCTCCCTGCGGTCAGCTAGTGCCAAACCTGTCGTCATACCATTTTCCTAAAAAATTCAAAAAAAGATCCAAATAAAATGCAATCTTTGCAAAATAAAATATCAACTCCACAAATCTTACAATGGTTTATCATAATATTATTCTGAACCTTCTCACATGGTCCTTCACACCCCATTGGCACCACTACACGTACACACACGTGTGTGTCCCATAACACACGCATGGGAATTTTTGCGAATGCACCTAGGCCTTATGGAGTGAGGACACGCGCTTTTCCAATAAACGCACACACATGTGTGTACCCATGGCAGTGGTAGCCACTGCTAGTAGCAGGCTTGGAGGAGGGCAGTGGGCGGCAACTCGTGGATCGGTGACAAAATAGGACAAGAGAGTTAGGGGTGTCCATGTCTGCGTGGGGAGGGGTCGACAATGGAGGCTCTGACAAGCGGCAACAATGTTCCATCAGAGCCAGTTGGGGCGGAAGATAGAGGAGGCACATAGTGTGCACAAAGGATAGGGTGGCGGCAAGGTAGGGTTTGGGGGAAGCTAGGGGAAAGAATACAGAAATTTATATCGAAAATGCAATACTATATGCACTTGCAGCTACACCAACTATCCCCATTGTTGGGCTTTGCTCCAAGATTTGTGCACCCCCTCCACTTCTCCCCCCCTCTCTCTCTCTCTTTGGTGGTAGCACATTTCACGGGGTTTCTGGCAGTGGCGGCATGGTTTCTGGCAGAGAATCACTGCATTCAATTTATATTTCGACACTCTTGAAATTAAGAGAACACCAGCAAGGTCTAGGCATGGTTCAAAACCCTAGCTTGTTAGCATGGACCAGCCCATCGGTGGGAATCTTGCACTGCAACAACCACACTAATGTCCTCCAATGTATGTTGCATGTTTACAAGTAAAACTACTAGTATGTCGAATGCAACGTACATTGAAATGGAAAACATAATGTTTCCATGGCCTTACCTATTCACATTGGAGGAGAGAGAAGAATAAATCAAAGAAGCTCTATCACAATTTAAGGAGGCAAGGTAAGGAGGACAAGGACATATATACATCATGCATGCATGCAGGGCGGAGCGAGGGGGGTGTTGGTAGGGGCTAGATCTCTTTACGGGATGAATTAGTACTGTAGCTTTTTATATATTTTTTTTAAAAAAAAATTATCGTTAGTGAGATTAGCCCTCTCATTAAATATAGTTACATTCATTTCTATAACTGGCTCCGCCCTGATATACGCGGAAAAAGAAAAAGCTCTATCACAAATTAAAGGAGACGAGGATAGGAGAGGCAAGACGAGGACATGGATCATGCATGCATATGGCCCACCAGGGCAGCAGCCATGTTTGAGGTTATATCTCTCATCATGTCAACATTGAATGATTAATTTCTGCATTGAAGTGTAGGACATTCCAGATCAATCAATTCTTAACAAATTACGTACCAAGGATCGATCGAATCCGGCCAGAAACTTGGCTGCAGGCTGCAGCTTTCGATCGATGGAATGGATGGACCCCGACCGAGAGGAAGACGACGAGCCGGCCCGGTGCGTACGTAGAGCCTTTTTCGTCCTACGATGATATTGTTTCCCGTACTAACCATGATAAAAACAATGCAAGCGTCGTGACCTCATGAGGTAAAAATTGATTCTTTTTTACTATAGCTAATTACTTATACTACAACTGATAATTTTTAGTTTTAATGTGAATATTTACATAAATAAATAGAATACTGATAAACCGATATACCGCTTCGAAAAAGCTTTCTAATAAGTTATTTTTAAAAGACGATAAAAAATTGTTCAATTTGTTTATTGAAGAGAAATTATAAGGAAGGAGATAAAAAGAAAGCGACCAAAAGCACAAAGCTGAATGCGCGTTCAGGATGGAACGCATTCTGCAAACCCAACCGGGTACACATACAGCGGCCGCCCATTGAGAAGGCTTTCCCGCTTATTTGAGTTTGAATTTCTGATTTCTAGTTTATTATTTATTATTTATAATTTTTGTCTTTTTTAATTTTTAGTATTTTTTGAACTTTTTATTGGTTCTTTTTTTCCGTATTCGTTTGTATTATATGTGATAGGCTAATATGTTTTTATCATTTTTAATTTTTATAAATTAATTACACCAAATAAGCTACTATCAGCTATAGTATAATTTTAGCCATAAACCACCAAATTTTAGTCCAACCGAGCGGCTAATATAGTACAATGATAAATGAGATTTAACTAATTTTACTCTCAAAAATATATAAATGTTGTATACACTCCTATAATAAAAACCTAGAAGTTGCACAAACAACAATACTTGCCTATAATATAATGATGGTCTAGGCTCTAGACCAATGGACAAGCCAGTGTGGGTGCGGCAGATCCCAGACATTTAGTAACGTTACTAGAATGTCTTATTTTTCTACGTGAATTGCATGTAGGGCTGTAAACGAGCCGAGCTCGAGCGAGCTTGACCTGGCTCGGCTCGAGCTCGGTAGAAACTCGAGTCGAGCTCGAACAAGCTTGAAATTAGCTTGACAAGTTCAAGCTTGTTCGAGCTCGGCTCGGACAAAACTCGGTACTGCAGGCGGTGCTAGTCGAGGTCGCCGAGGAGAGCCGCCGGCGGTGGCGAGGAGGGCGCCGAGCGGTGGCGGCATCGCGGCGGCGGGAGGCGGAGGCGGTGCGCGGCGAGGAGGCGGCGGGGGGCGGCGCGAGAGGAGGGCGCGCGGCGGACCGCGGCGGTGGCGCCGCGGCGGAGGGGGGGGCCGGGAGGGGGGCGGCGGGGGGGCGTGGGGTGGGGCGCGGATGGGGGAGGAGGGGCGGGGACGGGGTGGGGCGCGGATGGGGGAGGCGGGGGGACAGGGGGGCGCCGGATGGGGTGGAGGCGCGGGGGACGAGGTGGGGAGAGGAGGGGATGGGGAGAGAGGGCGCGACGGGGCGAGGAGGGGCCAGGCCGCCGGGGCCGGGGAGAGGAGCGAGCGCGGGGCGTGAGGAGGGAGAGCGGGCGGGGGTGAGAGGAGAGGAGGAGGGGCGGGGATTCGGGCGGGCGGGCGGGGGATTGGGGCGGGGTGGGGCGGGACGGGATATGGGATTTGGGGTAAAATATCACAAGCTCGCGAATAGCTCGCGAGTTTAATATCAAGCTCGAGTTCGGCTCGTTTGGAGCTCGAGTCGAGCTCGAATCGAGTCTAAAACGAATCAAGCTTGAGTAGTTCGTGAGCCTCGAGCTTTTTTTACAGCCCTAATTGCATGGTAAAAAGGCTTTTTGTCCCGATTGCATAGTTGAGGAGATAGTTTTCCTTTTATTCAAAAGTATTTGTATTTTCCCGTATATAGTAATGCAAGAATATATTACATTAATTATAATATACTTATACACATACACACACACACACACACGCTAATCTGCATGAATGCGCACCGTGCACGTCAGTTTGCGTGTCAGAAAGTTACTGTTGTATGTAAATGAAGTTATTATCAAATACATGTAAAGTTACTGTTTTGTGTGCTGATAGTAACTCTACATGTATTTGCCAGTAATTTCACTTATAAATAGTAGTAATTTTTGTCACGCATTTGTCACCTATGCGTAGAATAATATGTGTGTGTGTATCCTTTGTTGAGCTGTCAGGTCGAACTCGATCACGTAGAACGGAAAACTCAAAGCCCGAAAGCTTTGCCTTGGGCTGCCCATGAACAGAACTATTGGTAACTTATAGGGGGTGATCGGAATAGCGATGGCTTTTGGCTGAAAAAACACTGTAGCTGAGTTAGTGGATAGTGTAGTGAATAGTGAAAAAAAAGCTGAAGCTGAAAAAAGCCGAAACGATCAGGGCCATAAGGCATGCATGCATCTGGGTTAATTTAGTCTCAAACAGCCCTTTTGAAAAATAGATATATATTGGAAGGGGTCTTAATGCTCCATGAAACACTTAACACTTTAAATAAAAAATAAATCAGGAATTATGCTTAAGGTAGACTTTGAAAAGGCTTATGACAAAATAAAATGGCCTTTTGTTTATCAAGTCCTTCAGCTGAAAGGTTTTCCAGATGCTTGGTGTGATTGGATAATGAAAGTGATTAGAGGAGAACATGTAGGTGTGAGAGTAATTGAGATAAGAGATTCATTATTTAAAACTTGTAAAGGGCGGAGGCAGGGCGATCCCTGTCACCTCTCATGTTTGATTTGACTGCTAGTGCACTTGCTCTTTTAATTAAAAAAAGCACAACAGAACAATTTGATCAAGGGGCTAGTACCACAATTAGGTGGTACTCATTTGGGCCTTTTAAGCTTAATCTTTTAACTTTTTATATTGTAGCTATTGTTAGCTTTTTCAGCGTAATTAGATTTAAAAAATACAAAAAATAAAAAATTGTTATATCATTATAGACAATATAAAAGAATAAGGAAAAAAGAAAATACAAAAAGCCCAAGAAACCAGAAAAAGATGAAATTAAGAAGTTAGAAACTAGAAGCTGAAACTTTAATGAGCGGGGCATACAAAATGGTCTTGCCATTTTGCAATACGCAGATGCTTGAGACCATGTGGAGGTCACACTATAGTTGTGATAAGTAATTGGCTTTTAGTTCAGAGAGTTTGCAGAGTTTGAGTATGGTTTTAGAGAATTTGCATTTTGCTAGTTGCATTCTGTTGCTAGCGGTCAAACTGACTGTGAGAAGCGGTGGTCAGACCAGCGAGGTGCCAGTAGTCTAATTGGTCTATGGTTAGTAGTCTGACCAACCTTAGAGGATTGGAGCATAAGATGGTTTGAGCTGAGCTGGTTGAATGTGGGCATAACATGAGTGTCGTTGCTTGGGTGTATTCATAGTGCATGAAACATGTTACACTAACATGAGCAAGTTGTGAAGAACTCGTGTTCAAAAATGATTTCTTAGTCTTTGATGCGTAGGGAGCTTACAGGTAGCCATGGTCGATGACGTAGACTAGCACTATGCTTGGAGATAAGCTGAGATACGGTCAAGGAAGCCAAGCGGGATAGTTGGGCTCAAGCGAGGCACAAAGGAAGACAACGGATGTTGAAGGGAAGATTTAAGCAACAACTCATCAAATGGTATTATCGGTACAAGTGAGACGTGGTTAGGGGGAACCAACATGGAGGGACCCGCCAATGCATGAGCCATAGGTGAACATACACGTTGTAAGTATCGGGATTACTTGCAAAGGAAGAGATGACCATGGACTAGGCTCAGCAAGAGGTGAGGTCCATGGTCAAAGCAAAGGAAGCTAGAAGCTTCGAGGAAGGCAGTGGATGGATATTTTGATAAATTACCTAATACCAAAAAAGTGGTAGTGTGCAAAATTGCTGTGTTAGCTTAAGTGGTTTAGGTCAAAGATGTTCTGAAAATATGAAGTGGATCAAGTGTTGATTCACTAACGGGTTAATGGGTATGCACTTTGAGAAAAGTGCATGTGTAAGTGTAAAACTGGCATGTGGTTGGTGGGCAGACCGTCCTTAGAGGTTTGGAGCGTGAGTTGGTTCGAGCCAAGTTAATTGAGTGTGAGCATAGCATGGGTGTCATTGCTTTGGTGTATTTATGGTGTATGAAACATATTTGGACTAACATGAATCAAGTTGTTAAGAACTTATATTCGAAAATAGTTGTTTGGTCTTTGATGTATAAGGAACTTGGAGGCAACCACAGTTGACAACGTGGACTGGGACTAGACTCGAGGATGAGTTGAGGTACAGTCAAGGAAGCCGAGCGGGATAGTTGGGCTCAAACGAGCCCAAGGGAAGACAGGGGATGTTGATGGAAGATTTGAGCAATGATTCATCGAATGTTGTGATCATGCAAGTGAGGCGTGGTTAGGGAGAACCAACATGGAGAAACTTACCAACGCATGAGCCATTGGTGAACCTATACATTACAAGCATAGAAATTGCTTACAAAGGAGATGACCATGAACTAGGCCCAGCAATAGGTGAGGTTCATGGTTAAGGTAAAGAAAGTAGGAAGCTTCGTGGAAAACGGTAAAGATGTATTTGGGTAAATTGCTTAATACTAGAAAAATGACAGTGTGCGAAACTATAGCATTAGTTTATGTGGTTTAGATCAAAGATGTGCTAAAAATATGAAGTGGATAAAGTGTTGATTCACTAATGGGTTAATGGGTGTATGTGTTTTGAGAAGCATGCATGTATAAGTGTAAAACACGGTTGGGTGTTGGGTTAACGGGTTAGCCAACATAAGAGTGGTTGAAACCCAACTAGAAGTGCTGGTT
This sequence comes from Melocanna baccifera, assembly GCA_036346265.1. Classification (NCBI taxonomy): domain Eukaryota; kingdom Viridiplantae; phylum Streptophyta; class Magnoliopsida; order Poales; family Poaceae; genus Melocanna; species Melocanna baccifera. The sequence continues at coordinate 20,326,719 of CM070688.1, forward strand.
AGGATTTCCTTTATAAGTCTCTATATATAAGGAGGGAGAAATGTAGCTTAGGGTAAGTTTTGGGAGAGTACAGTCCAAGCTTTATGAAGAGAAGAGAGTTATGATCCATGGAGAGAATCTTGTGGGAGATGTGAGAGGTTGTTGTGACTGAGTTTTGTGTCATCCTTCATCTTTCTGTGTGGCTAGAGAGTGGCTGTAAATATTTATCTCCAAGTATCAATAGAGATCAAAATTTGTCTAAATATTTTCCTCTTGTACACAAATGATGAAATCTTGATCTGGCTTAGTTTTTAGCGCTTCTTCTTCCCCTCTTGATGATGATGTATCTTGGAGACCACATCTCATCCATCTAAACACTTGTTATTTGCAAGTTATTGTATTTACCCGATTTTGGCTCAAGAAAGGGTGTTTTTGGGGTTTTGATCTTGTGGGCATTTTGGGTTTAGTTCGTGCTATGATCTAGATTGCTATGACATATGAGAACCCATCCAATATCATCTAGATCATCAAGGACTCACGAGTAAGAGTAGATCGTGGTTTATTTCTTTTGCCCTTTTTTATACAACTTTCCTTCAAACATAAAAAAGTTAGAATTTTAGCAATGATTTTTTTATCATTAATTGGAATAGAATCCTGACATCGTAGAGAAGAAGCATACCAAACTTTAAGTAATTTAGAGCATTGGTTTGAGAGTTGGGTCAATTTATGATTTTAGCCTGATTTTGGTGCAGTAGTGTTTCGAGAGCCAAAAGGTCCTAGCCTTCTTAAGTTCTCTTTGGTTGGGATATGTTCTTAAGGTGATGATCTATCCTGGTTCAAGTTTCAAACCATTTAGAATTGTGGATCAAAAGTTACACCCTTTCTTGGATTTTAAATAGTGCTAAAACACTATTCTGTTCTTGGGGAGAAGTCAAACTACCGACTAACTAGAGGTCAGACCGCCAACCAAGTAGCGGTCAGACCTTCCTCTAGTTGGAGGTCAGACCGACAGAACCTGTTGAGGCTCATTTGCCTCGGTTTTTCTTGGATCTTTCCCTGTGAGTGGTTGTTCTCTAATCTTAATAGCTTCTAATAACTATTGGAGTGAAGAACTTTGCTTTCTCTTTTGAGGAAAATATTTAGAAAAACTTTTAATCGTGTTGCTTCCTATTCATCCCCCTCTAGTCATCGTTCTCAGTCCTACAAGATGACACCATTTTTCTGCTAGAAGCTAATTTAGAAGGAGCAAATAATCTTAAATTTATTCTTTCTCTTTGAACAACACACACGCCTAAAAATAAATTTCCATAAAAGTGAACTTAAATGTTTTGGAGAAGCTCTCACTAAACAAGATAGTTATAAAAAGATTTTTATGTGTAAAATGGGAGGATTACTTATGAAATACTAAGGTGTTCCAATTATGTCAAAAAAATTGATTAACAGTGAATAGAAACCTGTGGAAAATAAAATGGAATCCAAATTAAGTTGTTGTCAAGGATATATATATATATATATATATATATATATATATATATATATATATATATATATATATATATATATATATATATATATAGAAGTCCCATGATCCGTCCTGTATTTTTATCATTAAATTCTTCCAAAACTCATTAGTGTGCCACCTCTTTAATCTAAGCCATTGGACACTGACAAGTGATTTTATCGATTCAAAATCCTTTGTAATTCTATATATATATATATATATATATATATATATATATATATATATATATATATATTAGAAGAAGTATTTTTATTAAATTCTTCCCTCATTAGTGTGCCTCTTTGTTGGACCTGGATTTTATCGATCCAAAATCCTTTGTAATTCTACCGTACTATTTTCTGAATCAAAAGATAGTGCTTATAGATATATCACTAAACATCAAATGCATATCATAACTAATACAATAGCACACTTACATATGGGCTGATCAGGCCGAATCCATTAAAAAGCAGCATTAGAAATAAAAACTTCACACAGGTGAGACCTTCAAGATATGCTCACAGACAATCAACTAGGGCTCATGACCTAGTTCTTGACATCATCATCTTCTAGACTTGTCATTGCCTTTAGATGATCATAGGGCTTGATTTTCTCTTTTTTACATACTGAATGATAGTAATTGAGCAACAGTGAGTACAAATGTACTCAGCAAGCCACCACATATAGTACAATTATAATACATACAAGGCTGAACAAATGAGGCTTAAGGTTCTTTTATTTGCAAAATCACCACTATTTTGAAATATTGTTATAGGAAATTCCTATGACCTAGGAAATTCCTAAGACCTAGTAGTTTTAACTAGAACTATATTTTTAAAGAATGTAAGAGTATGCAATAATAATAGTAGTATAGGTTCCATCCATTTGTTACACAGTATGGTTCTATCCATCGTATGCTAGTTTTGTTATTGGGGTTACATCTACTCATTATCATCACTGGGTTACATCCACCCAGGGGAAATCAAATCAGGGTTACATCCACCCCGTCGTGTTTTTCATCTCACCCGCAAGGTTTTGAAAATAGACACTAACTTGAGTAAGTTCTTATGCTTGCCCATGACTGTGGGCATAGTTATTCAAACAATTTTTACTTTGCAAAGGCCGCACACTTTACCCACAAGAGACATTAACTTATTATATTCCCCATATTTTCTTAGATATATAGATCAAGAAGGTCGCCACAAGACCTTTGCAATGCATCTTTCCAACGAGGCTATGCCCGCTAGGGTTTTCACTATTGTGGGGTTACATCCACCCGCTTTAGAGGCCCCCTCTTATGTCGCATGGCGGCTTACATCCAGTAACATGACCCGTGTTCATCCGAATGGCACAACCCGTGCTGGGTCGATGAAAATTAATTAGCTATGTCATACCCATTATAGACTTATGGTTGCACTGTTTTACATTAGGAGGTCGTCACAAAATTCAGTCTTTAGGGTTATTTGAGTGGTTCTATCATAAACCACACTCTCGTGCTACATCTGCACTAACCCCTCTTACCATCTGTCTAGATATTTAGAAAATTTAAAGTTTTGGGATTTCAAAATATCCTTTCTAGTTCAAATATCAGCACTTCTTTCCAGTGACTACCCAAAACAAGTTTTTAATATTTGAAATGATGCTAGAGCAAATTAATGCCCTAAGTATCTAAGAAAGACTAAGCATGATGATTAGATACGAACTTATATCTAGTATGTTTAGCATTAATTCTAGGACGATAAGGGTTTATATCCAAAACCAAGAAGTGGGATATAATTAAGCAATTATCCATAGGGAATTAACTATGAGCTAATGTGAATATAATTTGCTTAATAAAATAAAGCATGCAATTTGATATCTTCAAATAAAATAATTTGTATTCAAAAGCTAGGTGCAATATGATCAAAGTGATGACTTGTCTCACTCGATTTACTACGGCCTTGAGTTTGTTCAAAACCTTCTTAGTCAATGATCTTGAAATTATTGGTCATCATCTCGACCTTCGAGGCTCTAAATTCTAATTACACAATAAACGATCAAAATTCAAATAAATCCATGGGACTCCAAAAGTCCAAATAAATCTAAATAAATCCATAGGACTCCAAAATTTTGAACGAGTAGAACAAAAGTTATGAATTTTGGGAGACTGTTATCCAGATGCAGGATTGTTGCTGGATGTCGTCATGGAAAATTATTAAGTTGACTGATTTGAATTTTGGGTATAGCTAGAAAGTGATAGATATTTTTTGTAGCTTCTAAAAATATCATGGTTTACTATATCTACATGAGTATATTAATAGATATGAAAATATTAAGTCTGCTAACCAGAAGATGACTGGTTGATTTTCTGGGTTAAAAACAGGTGATTAGATGATTTAATATGGACATGTGGCCAACTAAGAAATTATGAAAAAACTTCTGTAAGTTCCAGAATTGTAAGATTTGCTATGATATGACTTGTGAGGTGAAAGTTATGATATTTTTAGTACCTGGACAACAGGGTTAACTATCTAGTAACAGGGGAGAATGGTGGATTTGAAAAGTGTGTAGGAGCATTGTCATTTATTTATTGCCTTGTATTGCTATAGACTGTATTGAGAATGTGTAATTACTGTAGGAGTAGCATCGAATGTGTTGTCATCTCCTAATCAAACCAGCTATCACAACTAAAAAGTCAAGTGCATGGTAGAATAGTATCCGAGTACTTGAAATTATGGTTAAATGAATATTTACTTTGATTATTCATATGCCAATACATGTTTTATATTGCTCTCATACTTATGATAAGATGATGATGATGAGAATTGTGGTGGAATAATGATTATATCACCTGTTTAATGCTGAAAATTAACTAAAGAAAAAAATCATTGCATTGCATGTTGAGCATTCATGATAGAAAGATATGACCCACGGAAGTGGGATGAGGTCCCTATATGCAAATATGGGCAATTGGTCCCTGCATGAAGCATGACGGGCAATTGGTCTCCGCATGAAACATGACAGGACCTCGCACAAAAGAGTACAAGCAAAAGTGAACATCAAAGGGTGTTACATTCCGCTATACCGGTATAAGCAGAAGATGAATTGAGACATATGTATGAGCACAACATTGCATTTATGAAAAGTGATTTAAGATAATGAGACACGCGAATGGGAACTGATGAGAATGAATATGTGAAATTGACTTAATGGTAAATGAACACGAATTGTTAATGTGATGATGCCTCATTTATTATTTTGCTTTGTATTTACTGAGTCGTGGACTCACCCTTGCTTTGTTGACGTTTTTAGGTGAACGTTGAAGGCGGTATGTATGGGTGGAAGTAGCACATGAAACTTAGCACTTTTGTAGTTCTCCATGCACTTAGAGGTTAATAAATTATCACTATGTTCAGTTTAGACTTGCCATGTTATTCCTTAGATGAATAATTACTTTTCTTAGTTTCCTTATGGTTCTTAGTGATGCTACTTGATGATCTCCTTGGTTAGCTTCCTGATTGATTTGTTTTAGTGATTATTTGGTTCATCTTAAGTTTATTATCTTGATTACCATGTTGCTGAAATTTGCATTTAAGATTATGTTGATGATTATCCTTGATACTTAGCTATTGGTAAGCTGTAGTTAAATAGTTTAAATTGGTAGTGTATATTGTTGGGGTGACATTTTGGGCTTTTGAGAAGCTGGGGTGTTACAGGACTCACTAGTGTGGTTGGTGGCAGTGCAGAGGAGCCAAGGTGGTTCGACGGCGATAGCCCTGGGCGGCGCAGTGAGATCCACTACATCGGCGAGTTGTGGTGAAGGAGAGTAGGAGTGAGCGGTTGGGGAATGAACAGGGATGCGTGGAGATGCTCCAACTGGGAGAAATCGACCTGAGGGTCACCAGAGAGGAGTGCCTACGACAATTTTGGCTAGAATTGGAGATAGGGACAGCACGGTGAGCTCCGGTGATGCAATCTTGAAATTGATTGGGGGGAAGTGAAATTGAGGGAGTGGAACACATCATGATGTGAACAGATTGCGAAGGGGCTCATCGGGGTGGCAGAAACAGTGAGGAAGGCGGAGAATGATGTGGGCATGGTGGCGTGTGTATGCTCGAGCTGAGCTCGGGGAAGAAGGGGATGTGAGAGTGGAGAAAAGGAGGCTCGACTGCGGCTTTTATAGGTGATTGAGTGGCACGACACTATGGTGGAGCCACGCGTGGCATGCGGTGCGACAAATACGGTTTCAGCAGGTATGGGCACGCACGGCGAGGCTGAGTCGATGAGGCGATGCGCGTGGCAGACGTGCACTGGTCAGGCGCATGGTCGGGAGAAAGAATGGGTTTGATTTCGAATTTTGGTTTTTGATTTAATTTTGAATTTCCATTTAAATTATTGGCTCAGTTATTCGAATGAGAATTTTAATATCCTTTTGCTTTTGCTTTTCCTTTTTCTTTTCAGATAAAATGTCAACTCGAATTTAAATTTCATTCTTTTGGTTTCTTTAAATTTTTGCAGGGGGTTTATTGTAGATTTAAAGTTTGCTTTCATTTTATTATTTTGCATAGCACAAATTTCAAGAAAGCCAAAGTAAAAAATCAACATAATTCAAGTAACACCAAAATGCTTTAAAAAGTTTTAAAATTTTCACATTTGCAAACATCCAAAACTTGGGATGTTACACTCTTTATATGGTCTCTTTCTACAGTGATTCCAATTGGAGTCAGAAAGATATTGGATTATTTTACGACCAGATTATTGTAGCAAGAGGATCAGGGAATGAGGAAGTACCATCCGGCAAATTGGCCAATGGTTTGTCTTCCAAAAGATCAAGGGGGTATGGGTGCATTATACTTGGAAACAATGATTATAGCTCTTTTGGGGAAGTCTAGTTGAATGATGAAAATGGTAGATTGGTTTGGCTGCTAACAAAGAATGGTCAATTCTCAGTCAATTCTTTTTTACAATAGGCTGAAAAAGAAGGTGTTCAATTTCCGCTGGAATTCCCGTGGAAAATTAAAATACCTTTGAAAATAAAAAGTATTTCTATGGTTGGTCATGAAAAAGAAAATTTTAACTAAGGAGAATAGCGTTCGGAATAGCGATGGCTTTTGGTTTTTACTAAAATTTCACTGTAGCTGGCTTATTTTTTACTGTAATTGAGTTGGCTTATTGGGCATAAATAAATCTAAAAAATTGTAAAAAGAAAAATGACACGCTAATCTAGAGCGGATAATGCAAAGGAATACGGAAAAAATAAAACACAAAAAATCAAAAAAAAAAAAAGCTAAAAGACAAAATAGCGCATAGTGTTTTGAACGTTGAGCACGGTGCTTTCATCGCTATCGCCGCGATTGGAAGCCCATCTGAGCAGCGCCTAAAGAGAGGATGGAAGGGACAAAAATCTTGCAATTTCTGTGGGGCAGATGAGACAATTGATCATCTGTCCTTCACTTATCCTATGGCTGGACTTGTCTGGACAAGGATCAAATGTGTGCTTTTGGCTTAAAAATGCACCATGCAATGTGAACCAACTATATGAAGAGTGGGTGCTGATTTTAATAGCAAAATGAGAAAGTTGATTACGACTGCTATTGCAGCAGTACTTTGGGCATTGTGGAAACTCGAAATGCGGCATGCTTTAGATATCAATTAACTGCTAATCCTACCTCAGTAATCTTTTATGTGTGTCGTTGGTTGCATACCTGGTCTATTTTGCAGATAAAAGAAACAAAGAAGTGCTACGCTAGGGAGATAGATTGACTGGGTTAATTTAGTTTAGATTTAAACTCAAGCTACGTGTATGTATATCAAATGGTAGGGTTATTTTTTAAAAGAGATTGCTAACATCTCCTCGGGGGAAAAAAAAGATTGCTAACATTTGATTATAGGTCATTCATGATCTCTGCATACGTCTTTTTTTTGTGCGTCGGTCTGGGCTGGGTTCGGTTAGACCCCAGTTTATGTTTGAATAAATTACAGTAGCTATTTTTAAATGATATATTTTTTTAAATGAGATTAACAAGAAAATTATAGTAAAAATATACTAAGTTTAGCTATACTGATCAAAATTACATACGACTTTCATTTTGTATAATGCCTTATGAACAGTAAAAATTCAAAAATATAAATTATAAATCATAAGTTAGTCTAAAAAACCTACTTCTAGTCTGTAGTTCGACCGGTGGACATGAATCCACTAGGATCTATGGCTTTGGCTTTTCATTATCTATAATTAAATTTTAAAAATTAAAAATAAAACGCACTAAATTAGAGCCTATAAAGGAACATGAGAAAAATAAAACAAAAACGAAAAAGAATTTATTGTAGCATCTACGTTGTTTTTCCGACAGTCCTAGGATCTATGCATTACTCCATACCTTTGACCATCGTTGTGACAGTCCTTGACCTGAGTTGGTGCTAACTAACGTTAATTTGTCCCTCGATGACATCTCCCTACATGTTGTCCTAATTAACTAGCCACATAGCCGCGGTGTCACGTCGCGTCAGTCATCGTATGGATTGAAATAAAAGAGACAAAAATTCACAGCAAAAGGAAAGTGCAGGAGCTTTTTCGCAAAAAAAATCGAGGGCCTTTTCGTAATAAAAAAGAGTAGATGGTTTTTTCACAAAAAAATAAGGACCTTTTTGAAAGAAACAGGGGCATGTATGTAATTTCAAAACCACGGTCGTTATCAACGAAAAAAAGTGCGTAAGGTTTTTTCGCAAAAATCTAGGGGTCTCTTTGCAAAAACCGAGGACCTATCCGTAATTTTTAAAAACTCAAAGGGCTTCTTAGGGGGTCCCGACATGTGGGCACAGTCCGGGGGCCGGAACCCCCCATCTTTACTATACGTATGATTTAGCGCATCATGTTAGTGCTTGTTTTTACCTGCTAAAAGCCCAAAAGTATTCACTAGCACAGCTTATTAAAGCTTCTACTTTTAACTTTTCACTTCTATTTTTAATTTATTTTTTAGCTCTTTGACTTTTTAGGTCTTTTTGCCTTTTCTTTTTCTCTTATTCCTTTGTATTATTTGTGATGGTATAACTTTTTTCTTTTTTTTTAATTTAATTACTTTAAAAAAGCTATCAGCAGCTACAATGTATTTTCAGCAGTTACAGTGTAAAATAAACCATAAACCAGATATTACAAGCTCAAATGAGCACCACCATTTGACCCTTAAAAAGGGGGCTATATGTTCACTAAGACATGGCCCGCTCGCTTGAGCTATTTTCTTCTAGTTTAGTATTCTTTAATTTTAATTTTTTAGTTTTTTGATTTTTTTGACTCTCTTTTTTTCTTGTGTTCCTTTGCATTGTTCATGATGAGATAACATATTTTTTATTTTTTAAATTTAATTACGCCAAAAGTTATCAGCAGTTATAATACAAAATAAATCAGTAAAATTAAAAAAATTATAAAGCACAAAAAAAAATCCAAGTGGAGCACCTCTGTAATGCAACGTACTATTCAAGTACTCCACCAGTCACTATTCACTAAACATAGGTCTCCTCGTCGACATTGACGGCACTTAGTACTACTTCGACCATTGGTTTCTTTTTATACTATTGTTACACAATCAAGAAATATGCATTATGAAAATATATTTCATAATGAATTGGTGATACTAAATTCATGTAATCTAAATACTTTTGTACTATTGAACTAAAAATATTGTTTGACTCGACTGTGTTGCATTTTATGAAGCTTGCTGAGCAATCCATTTAGGGTCTCTTTGGGACTAGGAATTTAATTAAAACATTCACACTGCCAGACCGCAGATCTTTCGTGACCGCTTATAATTGTTTTGACGGGCCTGCAACCCATCATCAGAAGTTCCAATTCCTTTTTGTCGGCTAACCGTCGGTCGTTTAAAATTTTCGTATGCTCGTTCTCCTCACTGTTATTTCCTGATGGTTCCTAACTGCAAAATTATTCTCGATGGTAATCCGTATTCTCCTGTCGGTTTTGCCCCGTCGCGAAAGATGCTGAGGCTGGTAGTGACTGTCCTCTTAGATACAGGGGCGAACCTACCGGTAGGTCAAGGGGGGCTAGCGTCCACCCTACCTTAAGTCGGAGAGTAGGTACCCCCCATAACTCCCCCTACCTTTGGCTAGGATGCCATGCCGTCGCGGCCAACGCCATGCCTGCCACCGGCTGGGGCTGGGACGGTGAGGCAAACTGGCAAAGTAAATACATCGCAGCAAAGTATTTGGACCTAAAACAACATCGCAGCAAAGTAAGGCTTAATCGGCACAGCCCAGTAGCCCACCAAGAACTACATACCGAGGCGCCGAGCACCCAGATCCAATTCGGCCACACCTCCTCGCACCACATCGACCGCCTAGCACCAGAGGCGTGGAGCACCGCGTGCCCGCGCCGTCACGCCGAGCGGCCGCCTAGTGCTAGATCTGGCCGGCGAGGAAGGCGGCGGAGGCGACGAGGGTGTCAAGGCATGAGCAGGAGAGGGAGGGAGGCCGAGGAGAGCTGGAGTGGATCAGGGGAGCGCTTCTGAGGCACCGGCGCGGCGACGCGAACTCGCAGTAGGGAGGCCGAAGGCGGGAGGCCGGAGGGGAGGCCGGAGGCGGCAGCGGGTGGGGAGGCCAAAGGGGGGATTGCGGGAGGGGAGGCCGGAGGTAGGACTGCAGGAGGAGAGGCCGGAGGAGGGACTGCGGGAGGGGAGGCCGGAGGCGAGAGGGGAGGCTGGAGGCTGGGAGGCGAGTGGGGTCGTGGGGAGGCCGGAGGCCGGGCGCGCCTGTGAGGGAGAGGGACTAAGGGAGAGCCGGAGTAATTGAGGCCGGGGGCGGACCGACAGACCGACCGGTGGATCAATTCTAGTTAATAAATAGTATGATACTATGTTTCATCATATTTTTCAATCTTTACAACTATTCATAAATGCAATTTCCGATTTTATCACTAAGTTTACTAATTTTGTGTATAGATAACTGCTTACATATATTTATGGATTTTGGGAGGCATATTATCCATTATCGAGGTACAATTTTTGTTGTATTTTGTATTTTTACTATGTCCCTATTATAATTGTGTGTGATTTTACATTGCAAAATATAGTTCGCTTTATGTTTAGTGCGTTTATTTTTCGTACATCATGTTTCATTAGCCCCCTAAAATTTGATTCTGGGTCAGCCACTGCTTAGATAGCGATACATAGGGGGTATTTAGAACAATGTTACATTGTAGTTTTTTTTACTGTAACAAGTTTATTTTTTACTGAAACTGAGTTGTCTTATTTAATATAATAAAATTTAAAAAAATAAAAATACTAAAACATATTAGTCTGTCACAAACAATGCAAAGAAATACAGAAAAAAAGAAAAGATAAAAACTCAAAACATAGAAAAAATAAAATTAATAAATAGTAAAAAATAGAAACTAAAATACTTTGCTTGAACACCACGCAAATATTTGCTATGATGTCTTACCACTAGGGGTGAAAACGGATCGGATAGTTTCCGACCGATCCGGACGAATACAGATACGGATTGTGGCGGATCGGATTTTTTTCGGATAATTCTTGGATCAGATACGGATACGGATTTTTTTATCGAATACGGATACGAATACAGTAAGCCTGGTATCCGTCGAATACGGATACAAATACGGATTATCCGGATATTACGAAATCGGATATCCGGGATTTTAGCCCAATAGCCATCTAGGACATAATGCCTCCAATATCCATAATGCTTCCATGAATTGCACGTTGTTGCTACTTATGTAGTTATGTTATTATCGACTATCGAGTATATTTTCATTGTGGATGAAAAGACTATGCTTGTTTAGATTTCATAAATATTTTGACAAGATGAACTATTTATGTATTTTTGTTAATTTTGGATGTATAGTTTAAGAGGTTTTCATATTCCGATAAATATTCGTAACCATATTCGTTTTGATTCGTATTCGTTCCGTATCTGTATTCGATATTATTCGTATTTATATTCGTATTCGAGATATCCGTATTCGTATTCGTATCTGAAAAAATATAAAAACAAATATAATAGAAATATTATCCGTCCGTATCTAATCCATTCGCATCCCTACTTACCACAGGCTTGTACACGGTGCGTGTTCGAACAAAGCCAAAATTAAAAGTTAGCCTACGACTAACGACTCTCTCGCTAGCTAGCACCTAGCGTATCCGGCCAGGATGCAGACATATCAGTCGATAAATTTGTGGGGCCCGTTATCATTCAGACGATCGTGGCGGGCCCAAGCATGCATCGATCTGCTTTCCCATACATTCTTGCATGGCTGATACGATGCGGCTATGGTGCTAGCATTATCTCTTCGCTCTTGGTACAATCTCCCTTGTCCGGCTTGCAGACATGGGTTATCTACAGGTGTGTACTGCGTATATCTTCTCGGATCCTGTTCACTACATTACAAGTTTATTCTCACCCTTTATAACACACACGAAAAGGTTGTTCGTACTACATTGTACTCTAATCTCATATGCTACGCGCAACTCTACAAGATGCAATCAATTATCATAGTCATTCTTAAGGCTCAGCAAAACAACAATCGAGGGGGGTCAATGGGATCAATCCCCAAAAATCTTCAATAAAACGGTGAAGTCAATTCATCCCGCTACAGGAAGCCTAGTACAACACTCCAATAATTTCGTTTTACGTACGCCCGGCTAGCTAGCCAGTGCCAAACTTCGAAACCTTTGATCCATCGATCGGTAGATGATAATCAGTGTCATGTGACATGTAAAATCTCTGCCGGAGAGGTGCACGAACCTGCCCGGGACAAGGCGATACGGCCACAGTTCTTTCGGGCAGTGGGTGCGCACATGTCAGGCGCTCAGTCATCGAGCTAGGCTCCAGCACTGGCACATGTACAGGTTTTGTCCTTTTACGATAAGGATGATATTTTTATCTATATTTTTTGAGATAACGACGAATGATAAAGATATCGACGTAAATAACACATACGATTTCAAACTTAAAAACCGTTTAAAAACAATTTTAAAAACTATTTGAAGAAGCACCCTGTTTGCCTCGCCTAAGCCAAAGCCAAAAGCTAAAAAAGCAAAAAAACAAAACAAGACATCAAGGATACCATGCTGCCTCGGAAACGGGTCGGCATCGGGTTCTGTACTGCCATCCTATGATGTTGCGAAGGAGAAGCCCATCGTTTTTCGGCTTGTTCTTCTAAGTTACATCTTATAGTTTTTGTCAATGCTTTATTAGTCTAGTGAGTGCTAAGAGAAATAAAAACTAAAAATCACTAAAAAGATAAAGAGAGTTGATAAATATCAACTAGATATCTCCTCCTCAACTATCATTTAGATTTCTGACCGTTAGATCAGATATTCAATGGCTCTAACTCTCTTCTCAAAAAATACCTCCCCTAAAATACATCATTAGATCTCGATCCGATGATTAAAAATCTAAATAATTATTTAGAAAAAAATATCTAAGTGATGCGAGAGACAAAAAGAACATAACCAATCCTGGACCCTGGGTCCTATGAACAACGTTTAGGAATTTTTTGTACTGGGGACCCGGCAACGAGACAACGGGGGTGCAATAATGGCATGGTGACTCGTTGCTGGGGTCTGAATCCCCGGGCTTCATGTAGTACAGGTAGTGTGCTTTGTCGTCGACTGATCAGAAATCAATGTGTAAAGTCTTGGTTTTTTTTTTACATTATGTAGCACACTAGACCGTAAGTACGTAACAATAGCAGAATTGATTCCAAGTAGGGATAGAAAGAGCCGAGTCGAACCGTATTAAGTCAGACTTATTCGAGATTGTACCGAGCTGAGTTATAACTCGATTCGGCTAACTTAAAAATCAAAGTTAGAATGTAGGCTCAGCTCGATAGATGACTTGAGCTGGCTCACGAGCTAAGCTGACCTAACCAGGTTATGGTGGCCAGGCCGCTTGTTAGTGCAAAACGCTCTTGAATTAGCAGATTGAACACGGAATTGACAACATCACGTGTAATTAGCAATCTATAACACAAACAAGCAATCTGTTTGTAAACAATCATGTAACACAAGATCAAAACAATCCTACAATCCTACGGATGCAACAAAGATCAAATTAGGAAGGGTGCCACCCCAGAAATGCCATGAGAGAAGCATCAAATTCCCACCACATTATGATGGCATAAAGAACTCCAACTTCCTATACAAGTTCATCATGCCTACACTGCAATATGGTCACAAAAGATGGAACAATCTAATCAAAACCTAAAACAATTATAGTAATCAGATAAGCAATTTAAAATTCTAAATCAATCCATGTGACTTCTTCCCTACCTTATTTTCTACTTTGTCCAAACAGCTAAGTTTCTGGATCATCAAGAGGAAATTAAGAACGAACGAAACTTACCTTGGTGTGCAAGGCCTCGACTTCTCGGATGAAGAACTCAGCGAGGGACAGGCCATCGGCGCCAACAGCGACCAAGTAGGCTGGTGCGTTGCGCGGGCGCTTGGCGCGCTCGATGAGCACGAAGACGATGGAGTCCTCCTCGCGGATCAGCGCGTCACACACCATGCCCAGGCTTAGCTGCTCGCCGGCGCAAGACAGATTGGTGGCAGGGGCCGACGGGAGGACAGATCGGCGGCGGAGGGCGGGCGGGAGGATAGATCGACGCGCGCATAGGGGCGGGGAGCGGGAAAGAGGCGGCGGGACGGGGTGGGGAGCGGAGAGGAGGTGGCGGCGGCACAGGGGCGGGGAGCAGGGGAGGCGCGCGGGGGAGGTGGGGGCCGTGGACGGCAAGCGGGAATGCGAGCGGGCGGGGAATGCGAGCGGGCGAGCGGCTCGTGTAGTGGAACTGGAGACCGAGCGGGAGGGAATGAGAGGGCGAGACGAGGCACCGTGCCACCGACACCGTGTTATCACCTGCGATCGAGCTCGGGCCGCGGCGGCTTGGGCTCGACTCATTAGTAAGCCGAGCCGAAGCATGGGCTTAGCTCGTTGGGGGAAGCTCCGAGCTCAAGCCGAGTCGAGCCGACTACAAGCTTAAGTAGCTCGCAAGCCTCAAGCTTTTTGTCCAACCCTAGTTCAAAGTGTCTTCATCAAAAGAATCGATAGTACGGAGAATGGAGAGGCACCGTACTGTAGGCCCCAGGATCTGGTTCCTGATGATCCAGGTTATGCTTCCATTGCTCTCTTACAGGTACCCAAAGCTCGATATGGCACTATGTTTTCGGTGCAACGGGAGGGACCTCGTGGTCCACAACTGTAGAATTCTGAAATTTTATATGCTTAAAATTTTTTAAAAATTAAAAATTTTATGTTTAAAATTTTAAAAAAATTAAAATTGTTTGTTGCATTTGTTGTTTGACTTCTCTTCTAAAAGTTTATTTGGGTCTTCTTGATTTTCATGCTATGCAAATTATTGTCAAGAAATAATTCCCAAATGCAAACGATAATAATAATAATAATAATAATAATAAAAGGGCATAATGATTTAAAAGAATGAGTTGTGAACACCAAATCTAAAAACTTAAATTGACACTTAATTCCATAAAACAAAAATATGATTTAAGTTAATAAAAAACCAATTGTAAAATAAGAATTTAAAGGAATGAACTATGGTCGAGAAGCGGGAAGTTAAATCGGAAAGTGAATTAAAAAATCTAAGAACATAAGTTTAATTTAATTCGTTCATGTGAAACCCAAAAATTAAAATTAAAATTGTTGGCGCAAAATCGAAGTTCAAAAATTGAATACAAATCAAAAGCAAAGAGATAGTAAATTCCATGTCTAAATAGTTGGACCAAGATTTGAATTGGCGATTCAATTTTCAAATTTCGCTAGTATTCCTCTTCCTCTCTTTCTCCTTTCTTCTGTCTTTACCAAGTGGGCCCGACTTCTTTCTATTTCTCTTTTCCTTTCTCTCTTCCCCTGTCCATTTCTCCTTCCTTTGCATTCTCTATTCAGGCAATGCCGGCTGTGCACTCGGTGCCTGTGCGCCACAACCAGCCATGCGCGCGCCATGCCAACCTGGTCGTGCACCACACTATGCCCTACGAAAACGGCTTCCTGCCTCGCGGTCGGTGTCCTCCGTGTTCTCTCGATTCGACTGCTCGATACCGCGAGCGCCCGAGAACACGGAGGGGGACACCGGCACGAAACGCCCGCTCACGCCAGCCACACCACGCCTCTGCGTCAAGATGGCCCGGAACTAGCTCTTATGCCCGCACACGCTCGTGCGCCACATCAACCCACGCCCATGCCGCACTCGGTTCACGCCACCTTGCGTTAGCACATCACCACCACGTCAATTCACCATGCCCTGCAGCTGGTTACCTCGTCACCTGCTCCCATGTCGTGCCATGCCCTGCTTTCGGCCATGCGCCATGCATTGACACCATGCGCCTAGCCGCACGTCGTGCTCTCAGGTCACCAGCAACAGGGCAGCCACAACACCCAGTTTAGCTATATATAGCATCCATTGGCTCGCCTCCAGCCCCTGCACTCCCTCTCTTTCTTCCTCCCCCTTGCTCCCTCCATTGCTGAGCCATGCCTTCAGCCGAGCTTAGGCCGCCGCCTTCCCTTGGGCGTTCCAACCGCCTCGGCGAGCGCCCTCCAATGCTTGCCACGTCATATCATGTTCTAGGTCACCAATTTCAATTCCCCTCAGCTAATTCTGGTCTTCGATCGCCATGCCACCTTTCTTCCCCACCACCAGCCAACAGCCCCTTCACCACCGCCCCTCCTTCACCAAAGCATCCCCCTTTGATTCCTTCCTCCTCCACCATCTCCATAGCTCCCTTGAGCTCTCCGCACCGTTGGCCGGAGCTCCCTGTTACTCGAGCTCCCCCTCCACGACAACCTTGCCACGTTGCCCAGGTCTCACATCAATGACCACCTTCGTCGCACCCCCATCGACAAAGGACCACTGGGTAAGACTACTCATACTATCCTTCAACTCATGCGCCCGCCATTTTGCCCCTTCTCCCACCACAATGCCACTACTCGGTTCCTACCCCGCCGCCGCCACTCAAGCTTCCACCGGTCCTCCCTAGCACTGCCCTGGCCTGAGCTAACACCTCCCCTGGCCTCCTCATCTCCTCTTCCATCCATTTTACCATGTGCCGCCCCTTCCCGGGCCGCCGCCCATTGCTGACGAAGCCACCCACAAAGCGCCACCCTCATCCCCTATTTCTGCCGACAGCCTCCCCTGTCATCATCACCCTAGCATCGCCTTGGAGCATAGATCATGAATCCGGCCTCAATTTGAGGAATTGGCTATGAAATTTGTACCCTACTGTCACCTGCATTCCACTGCTGCCACAGAACCTCTATGCCAACGAAACCATGATGGCTTTCTATCCTCGAGCTGCTACTTAGTCATGCGGTTACACCCTTAGCCTAGCACACAAAGGAATCATTCCTACCTCACCGTGTGTCGAGCTTGTCCTTTGGTGCGCCATCCCACTGCTCATCGCTAGCAAGCCACTGCTCCGGTGCACTTCGTCAACTGCTTCCACCGCCCATAGCTAGTGCGTGAACCCCGCAACCCATTTTGCCCATCGGCTGAGCTCCTCAACGCCTCCCTTGCTGCCAGCGAGCATGACAATGCTCGTCGTCAAAGCTCCCCTGCTCCAGTTGAGGAACTCGATCTCAATGATAAGTGGACCCCACCTAGTTAACAGTTAAGAGAGAGTTTCTTGTTTAATTAGTAGTAATGAGTGACTGATAGTGGGTCACATCAAGATTAAGAAATGTATTTAGCATTCGGATTAACCCTTGAGTCACTGACATAGCGGCCCCACACGTAGTTGACAGTTCATGGATTGGTCCATGCAAACCATGTCATTGCCTCTCAGGTCCAGGTGTTAGCCTCTCATAGGATTTCACGTGTGAAAATAATTAGAAAAAAATCAAAACCTACTAGAGCCCACTTGTCAGCCACTGAAGAATTTCCTAAGAAAAATAATTCAAAAAGAAAAAGATCTCATGCTGTGTATAGACTTTGACACTTCAGACGCCTTTGTCGCTAACGAACAAGATCTCATGCTATCCGCATTTTATCAAGGCAAGTTCTTATAATTGATCATGTTAAACTTAGTTTTCCAACGCAAGCACTTTTCTTTCAAATACAAGTGCATGCTAAATATGGTTATTTACATAAAATGCTATGTCAAATATTGCTTGCTTAGCTACACCATGTACTTGTTACCTAATATTTCTCTTCCTTGAAATATTGATATTACTCTGTCATGTCGCCCTAGGATACTTACAATGATGATAACTCCATCATTGGTTAAACTTTAGCATATTATAGTTGTGCTTAGCAATATCTTAGTAGCGAAATGAAGTACAACATAAATATTACCAAGTAGTACTTGGAAACATTATAACAAAATGGTAATATGGGTTACCACTGGAAAATGGCAAAAAAAAAATTCTAAAATGGTGGAGACTCGAATGAGTGGTTGGTTGAAGACCGGTGTAGGAATTGCACATATGGGATTGGTCGTGCATAGATTGCACATGTCATTTTTAGATTGGTTGTGCAAGGATTGCACATGTCATTTTTTTACGAACCGTGCAGAGATTGCACGTATCTTTTCTTGAATAGCTGTGTAGGGATTGCACAAGCTATGGGTTTGTGGTTGATCTCACCTAAGTCATTTAAGGACTGAATTCTTATTTTTCTCTTTTCTACACACAAATCATGCAAACATAAGTCTAGTTATTGGATGGATCTATCCAATTAATTTGCTTAGCTTCGGTATGAAGCCTACGCAATTAGATTGGTATGTGGATTTCTGGATTTCTGTTGTGATTGATGGGAGTGACCTGTAATGATCACTGCCCTTGTGGATTTCTTGTTGAGATGGGCATAGACTCCCTAATAATTGGGTCCCTCATTGAAAACATAGGCTGGGGTAGGAACATCATGGGGATGAGGCGTAACCCAGGATGAAAACAGTCATTGTGGCTAGTGTTGAGATGCACCTTAGAGTGGAAGTAAGCATCGAAGTTAAGCATTATAAAAATCTTGTTATGATTTTCTCAGTCACACGCCTATAGAAGCGGGCAGCGGAGGAAGGTGGCGGCGGAGGCGGGCGAAGGGAGGAGATGCATGCGCCGCATGGGAGGACGCGCGGCACGACGGAGGCGGCATCAAAGAGGGAGAGGCACACCGGGCTTCTCCGCATCCGCCGGTGGCTGCACGGCGCTCGCCTCGAGGGAGGCGGTGCAGCCGCGGACACGGAGTAGTCCGTTAGGACCGGTGCTCGGGAGGAGCCAGTTGGAGCCGAGGAAGTGAGGAACGGTTGACTTCTGACGTGTGGCCCACATGGCAGCATAATACGGTTAATGTGACTGCAACCAGAGGACTGCACAGTACCAGTAATTTATATGAATTTTATTAGAATTTCTCTTGAAACAGTTCGATTTCCGTGTTCAAATTGGGGTTTTAGAAGTCTAAAAGTATAATATTAATGTATTTATATTAACGAAATGGATGTACACGCCACCCTAGATTCTAGCAGGGTGGACCAAATAGGGCGCTGCAGCTGTGACAAATGAAACTGGCTAAACGAAGAAAAAAATACAAATGGGCTATAAATACCCTTCACAATCAAGATCATACGGCAAGAGTTAATGGTTGCTCAGAAGTCAATTGGCAGCGAGCACATATCGAGTCATCGAACATCTATCTATCTTTGTTACAAGCCCTTTGGCGAGGATTTTAATTGGCTTTCCAACGCTACACCACAATGGTTAGTTAGCTGGGTCGACGGTCGAAGCTCGGAATGGCAAGCACCGTTTGGGGAAAGCTGCTGACCCTTGCCTCATCGGCATGCTTTGAAGGCTTCTGTTTTTCACTAGCACGCTGCTGGGAAGCCGCCTTCGGAGGGTTAGCGTCCGGCTCCACAGCGTCAGATTCTGGCTTTCGCCTCTTCATGTCGGTAGAACAACTCCGGTTGCTGTCCGATACTGCACCGACGACGCTCGTTTCACCAACTTTGTCAGCATCTCTAGAGGCCTGATACTGTCCATAGTTTATGAGAGGATATGCGGTATGAGTGCTTGTCATGGATGGCTGCGTGTCTTTCATGGGCGGCTGTATAACTTTCTGTGCCCGTGCATATTGTGCTATCACTGGGTTGCCATCTCGCAACTTGGCTGCGGCAGCCAGCCTTCTCCTCTTCATCCTCTCCTCGTTGCGGACCTAATTTTGATTTAACACGGAACATCTAGTAAGTGTAAACCATTTGTTCCAAACTTCCAATCAGGTACCGTACATATGTTTCATATTATGAAGGATAATTTATAAATGTATGTGGCGGGTTGTATGCTTGCTTTTTCTTTCCTTCTTTTTTTCACAGTTAGGAAGGATGAAAATTAGACATGTTAAGCTAAAATGATATTCACCTTACGCTGCCTGTACAATAAATTTCTTCGCTCCTTTGATCTAGAAATGGCATCTCGGATTCCAACTTTATCCATGTAACCTTGTGGCCATAAGTCGGCAAGCTGGTGCACAAAGATAATGTAATCATATCATGGACAAGTATAAGCACATATGAGGTAGTGTACCTCAAATGCATATGCTGCTCAGAAATTTATGGAGTAACTAAATTTAAAGTTGGTGCAAAGATCATGATCCATGAAACAAGAATTAACGGAATATACATCATACATTTATGTCAATAATATCTAGCTCAAAAAAATGTAAGGAACTTAAGGCATTGTTTTGACAACTTTGTATTATCAGTGCTTCATCAACATAAGACGGCACAAAGAATTTCCTCGTCCACATACAAACGAGCATCCAGAAGGGAATGATGTATTGGTTTGCTTACAGACAATGTCACAGTCAATGGTGCTGTTCTAATAAACAAGTTGGAATTACAATTACCAAAAAAGAGTACTAATAAGGAAACACATAGAAGTTAATGACCAGGATCTTTCTGTGTGAAAACTACTGTATTAGAACTGGAAGGAGTTTCCACCGAAAGAAGTTTCAACTTTGAAGGACTACTACTCTCTTGAATCAAGTGAAATAGAAAAAGGTGTACACAGAATAATGTTCCACACAGATGTTTAAAGAAGGGATTATGATTAGACTTCTTAAAAATTGAAATCCACAACCGTAAAACTAAAAAGAAGGGGGGTGAGAAATAAACATGTAAAGTGTCAGGACAGTACCTCTACATATAACTTGCGACTCTGAGGGCCTTTATCTTCATCCATGCCCTGAAAAGCATGCAATATTCATGCCAATTAAGCACAGTCATAATTTATTTGGAATTTGGGCCTTTGAAGTGATACTAAATATAAAATGAATAAAATAAGGCTAAAGGTAAGGGACGCCTTGTCAGCGACTACTGTTCTAAAACAACTCTGCTAGGCTCCTGACTGGGAGGGCAAAAATTAACTATCTCTTCACCAACATACACACATAAGACCAGATAAATAAATAAAATAAAATAGAAAAGGTATCCCTGTTGCTAAAGCCTTTCTTTCAGCGTCTCCGCATAACAAGCACAAATGGCCACTAGCTTAGCAACTATCATTAAAGGACATATGATTACATGCCTATACCTCAACATACAGATCATATAGATCACAGATCCTGTCCTCCAATGCAGCATCCATAACAGATTTTCCTTTTAAGGCTCTTCTTTCATCAATATTGACAGCCCCCTGAAAATCATCTGCTGAATCATCCTTTTGTTCAGTAACCTGAAAGCAAATGGATATAAGAGCTCCTAAACCACAGTTGTTGATCAAAATGAAGGCTAAAATAAAATGCAAGGCATATGCAAATGAAGTGAATCCTACACATCCTAATCAACATTGCAGTTTTACCTTGGGCTTGGTGGCTAGACGTTCTTTGATCATTTCATAGATCTCCATTTTCACTTGTTGGAACTTGTCAGCCTTCTCTTGTTTAGCATATAGGCCTGATTTAACCATTTCTTTCATGTTTCTCTGCACCAAAATACTAAAATTTAGTAAAAGCCTGTTGGGGCGGGGGGTTGGGGTTCATGCTAGCACAAGAGGAAGAATTTTGTCAATGCCCCATAGGATCTAGTTTGAATTTATGTTTATTCTACGGGAACAGTCTGAAACACGTGTTCATTCTACCACTCCTTATTAAAGGGCACAGGAAGACAATGGCAGCACAAGAGGGCAAATCCTGTCAATGTCCCATCAGACCTAGTTTCAATTAATGTTCATTCTATAGGATCAGTATGCGACATATGTAATACAATACAGTATAATATACAATTCAAAGCAATGCAGAACAAGATGATAAGTAATATGAAGGCCACAACTGATAGATGATAAGCATATCTTTAACTTTACATGCATAGTCAAAATTGTAATACCGCCACTCCTTTCTGTTTTATAATGTTGCTTGCTTGCTCTTTGGCAGTAGTACGTGCAAAATGAACTGTTGAAGGAACTCAAGACTAATGTATGACTTTATCTGACGACCACCATCAAATTTCACGTAATCTAATTACATATACTCTAAAGCAGATTGCTCTTTTTGGCAAAATTTTGAAAATTTCCGTTTTGAAATTTTGATGCCCAAACATATCTAATAAGTAATTATATTGGTATTCAGCATCTAATATGTTAGGGGGTTGTTTTGGGCCTAAAACTGGCTCCTTTTTTCGAAGATCATATGGGACTGGTTCAGGGATCGGAATCTTGGCGGTTACCGGCCGGTAACCGCCGGTTACCGGATTTCCCGCCACCGGCCGGGATGGATTAAACCGGCCGGGATGCAAAATATAGCTAAAAATAGCCCTATGTCCCTATATCCCTTGTATAATTTCAAGTTTAAGATAAATCGTGATAAAAATCTTGATTGGAGCATAAAACTAATCATGCATGCCCAGTTGCCTACGTATATGCATCGAATTGAACTGCTCATATCATCATGACTACATGATATACAAGGGACAGAGCGAGAGCAACAACAACTTTGGGATCCATATATGTATCTATTGATTGATGGCTTTATCTCTTCCCTACGCATCATATGTATCTAAATACAAGTCTAAATCAGGGATCGGATTATCAAGTGCAAAAACTCTATTCTAATACAAGTCTAAATAGTTATGATAGAGAAGAGAGTTAAATAGTTATTTTATATGCTTGAGGCTTAAAAAACTCCCTTCCACCGGTTTTTCCGGTAACCGGCCGGTTACCGGTCCCCTCCCGCCCCGCCCGCAAATTCCATTTGACAAATTTCATCCGGTTTTTTTCCGGGAATACCGGTTACCGGCCGGTTAACTGTACCGCCCGACGGCCGGGATTTACCCCGGTAGCGGGATTTCGAACCTTGGACTGGTTTGGCCAAAAACCGGCTGGAGCACACAGTGGTCAAGATCTTATATTAGAATCACCTCCATTTCTTTATGCCCAACACATTTCTAAGGTGAGAGTTCACTGAAGTGTTCCAGTCAAAGGTCCAGGTGGTCAATGAGGAACTGCAGATCCTCGCGTCATCCAACTTGGATGTTCAATTTACTGGCATATGTTTATCTTTTAATTCTTGAATTATTTATTAGAAGTTAGAACTCTAATTGTTAAACAGTTAAGAGGTCTTGGATATACAAAATCTTCCTACTGATGACATGTATGAATGGATGATATATAGTTCATTTACCATGGACATCTGCTTATTCATTGTACATAAAATCAGTTCTAGTCCATTGGCAGTAGCACAATTATTGGTTATCATCAAATCCAGTTCTGGGCACTTGACTTTCTGCTATTTTTTTTAGTTCATCCTTGTGACTTGTGTTAAGGGTATTAATAGTATTTCCTATTGTACTAGGGCTTAGTCTTATGTCCCCTTCGTACTCTATATATATTGCCTATTGGACCTCTTCCAT
Source organism: Melocanna baccifera (assembly GCA_036346265.1). NCBI lineage: Eukaryota > Viridiplantae > Streptophyta > Magnoliopsida > Poales > Poaceae > Melocanna > Melocanna baccifera. Next base: position 20,350,047 of record CM070688.1, read on the forward strand.
ATACACACAATATTCATAAAATGGTATCGGAGCTTTAAGTTAAGGCAAAGGTTACTGTAGCCGCAGGCTCCTAGCCTCCACCCGCCCTTCCACATCTGCTGCCACAGGGAGAAGCGATCTCCGCTCCCAGGGGCGACCACCGTCGCTCGCGCCGTGATCTGGGCCATTGTCCGTGCGTTCGCACCGTCCATGAGTCTCCACCTCGCGTCCAACCGGATCTGCGCCTCCCTTGGCCTCTAGTCTCTTGCGTCATGCCAGATCCGGCCGACATCTCCTAACCGCCGCCCCATGCCAGATCCTCAGCGCCTCGCCCAAATCTGGCCTCCCCGGCGTCGCCTTCATCGCTCTAGCCTCCGCACGTGGCTCCGGCTTCCTGCTGTCCTCCCCAGCATCGAGCTCCACCCCGGTGTCGCTCGTCAAGCTCCAAGCCTCCACACCGCATCCGACGTCCCCAGCCCGGATCTGGACACCCAATGCTGACGCTGCCCCTTCCCAAGAGTGAATAGGAGGGAGTGTATGGAGTCTTCTCTGGAGACTATATATGCTTGGTTTTTAAGGTGGTTCCTGTGCTATAGTTCTAAGCGTAGTGTTGGGAGATGCCAGTTCTACTGCTAGTATTGGTGTTGCTAGTTTCTTTTTAGTTTTCTGTTGTGTCCATCCTAAGATCATAGCCTCTATTTTTCAGTTCGTCTAAGTCATGCGAATCCACAAATTTATTGTCAGTCATAGAAGCATAAGAATTTTCTTTTTGCATGGCAGCAGCCGCCGCTCTTCTCTTTAAGCCGTGTGCAGATCGTAGAAGTCGTTATTATGCCGCCGCATTGAGCTTCTAAGGTCGGCACACTTCTTCTGCACATTGTGCACTACGCCACCGCTGTCTTGGTTTCGATATGCACCACCATGTTTCTATCTATTCCTTTTCGATTTGATTTAACATTTTTTCTAAGGGCTACACACTACGACGACATTATCAAGACTCGAACTTAGGATTTTTCCTATTTTCGTGTCAAACCTTTTTAAATACACTACTATTGTATACGTCTTGCATTTGAGAGGACGTTAAGGGTATTAGTGGTATTTCCTATTGTACTAAAGTTTAGTCTGTGTCCCCTTTATATCCTATATATATTGTTTATTGAACCTTTTCAATATACACACAATATTCATAACAACTTAAACTATCAAATGCAAACTTTCTCATAGGAAAATGCATGATCACATAATAATGCCCAAAGTGCATTCTCAGAAAAAATATCTCAGCATGCCAATAGCGATCCACACAGTCCTTAGATTCATTCAACAAACCACAAAAAATACATATTCATGCCTGCAGCGTGCCCAACATCTAAAAAGTAAAAAGTAGATGAATAAAGGATTGGAACTAAATAGATGGTTCTATCCTAATATTAATTATACTAGAACCCGTTTAACGCTGTAAGAGAATCTATAAAGATAATTGGCATTTCTCAATAGAAGATTCAAAGATCACAACATCCTGTAATTTTTGTCAAGATTCAAGTAACGAAAACAATTTCAAGATCGAGATAGTGAACAATCCACAAATAATTGCATGCACAAAACCATAATGACATGCATGAACAGATATGCAGAAAACTAAAAGAGTATCAAGTCCATAGCACACTGTGCATTTTTAATTACTACCTCTACTCACCTTCAGTGTCCTACGCTGCACAAGGTGCCCAACTATGCCCATGAGGCGATTCATCAATTCATCTTCTGGGATTTTCCCCTGATTTGCCTGCATTTATCAAGATTCTGCTGTTATGAGCTGCCAAAGAAGTTTAAGCTGCCAGTATAACACATCATTTGTACTGAAAACACAAAACAAGAAAAGGTTGACTTCTTCATACTTCTATATTCGCGTAATCAATAGCAACAGGCCAGCAGCATAGGAATTTAAAGTATGCCTGCCTGTATCTATGTAGTATCTCCAACAATAATAAGCAGTGATTCGATGCCATGATGCATCATCATTCATTATAGATCAAATTTGAAATCCAACAACTATCAAATATCAACCAAATGTTATTAGCTTTGGAAACATTACTGAATTACCGTTCCAACAGAATCATATAATAGTATTGAAACAACTAGGTAAATAATCACTAACATGATAGCATCGAAACAACTAGGTAAATAAACATTAAATATGAACCATATCCAACTTAAAGTAAAACACTACAACATTTCATATCAAGGGCATGTTCTTTTGTGCTTCAGCTTATTGCTTCTAGCTGTTCACAAGAGAGAGTATGGAGAGATAGAGAAAGAGACTCGTATGCGATTTTGGCTGATACAAATGAAGTCGCTGCGGTGTCTACTACAATCGATTTGTAGACCCCGTCTTAAAAAAACACTCCATTTAAAAGCTAATTACTGTAGAAAAGCTAGTTACTTAGAAAAACGGCTTTACAAAGATGAAAAGAAGAGACCCATAACTATCATTACACAGATGTTACTGAGTTTATCAAAGATGCGTACCAAAGGAAATCCACGTGGATTTTGATGAAAAATAATGTATGGAAATGTAACAGCACAGATAAGAAATGCAAACTGTAATTTCAGCGATGAAATTATGAATATTCCAGCGATAGCACAAGGTTGCAGAAAAATTCAAAAGTCACTTAAACATCAATGCAGTAGTAGTCAAATCTCAGTAAGTGATATATGCATGTTAGGAACCATGTGGGATGTGAGTAATCAGAGGCACTTCACTCTGAGGTAAAATAGCGTGTGCCACCACATACCGATAACCTTGCGACCTTAGCAAGTTTTTGTTTTACTTCTTGAGGCAATCTTCTTTTAACTGCCGCTTGACTATTTGGATCAACCTCATGAACATCAAGAATCTGCGGTCTGTCTGTGAGGAGGATTTTAGGTAGCAAAGACCTAAAGTTACTTCCAAAAGTGCTTCAAAAAAGTTTACAACCTAACATATAAGATTGCCCATAAAGAACGCACATTCACTGACAATATTTTGGAGGTCACGAATAGCTCGCTCAAGTCTGGTACCCTTGGCCTTGGTACCTGCTCCTTCTATACACCTGTTTGTGGCCAAGTGCTGAAAAGGCAGTGCAGGATATGATAAAAATTAGTACATAATTGTCTCAGTAGCTTTAAGGCCAGTTAACAGACAACTCATATCGTGGCACTTCTTTCACATCTGGCATGTGGCAGTGGTTGTTTATTCTGTTCCCTGTTTTATATCGGGAACGTTTTTGTGCTGGACTGTTAGTGTCCTGTGCTGTGGAGGTGGAAAGATAACTATCAATCTCACCATAATCACAATACCAGTTCCTTTGATTCTTACAGTTGTTTGTCTCGAATAGGAGTTACCGGCAGTAGTCAAGCCAGAAAATTGACTGACGTCATATTTCTCTCTGCGGCGCAGTTTCTTTGATAACTCTTGATTTGCCCTCTTAAAAGTTCTTTCCAATTGGGGGTTAAGTTGCACCAGAGCATCTTTGTCCCAGTATGCTGTATAAGGGTAGTGATATGTTTCATTGGTTCCAGAATTATGAGCAAAATTAACAGCCTGGGGCACTGCAGTTTTATGTTTATCAAAGTCCTTCATCTCTAAAGGAGCCAATGGCACATCCTTACTTGATATCTTCATATGTGCTGCATACTCAGCACCAGTTGCAGGGTTACTGGAATTCATTTTCTGGATTCTTCCAGGGGCATTACTTTTATTCTTCACCGATCTGTTGCCTTCATAGTGATATTCACTGTAAGAACTTAAGTTATTACCCGCTAAGTTCTTCCCTATTTGCATAGAGCTTCTCTTAGGGGCTTTTACAGGCATGCTGCCCATGTATGAACAAGAACCCAGTGCAAACTCCCGGTTATTTTCATTGTAAGAACTTGATGTGTCTTTTCTTCTCCGTTTCTTTGGTGCAACATTTTGTACTGAGCCATACTCACTGCAAAAGAAGGTTGAAGTAGTGTCATGACTTCATGTCCTATAATGGCATATATGCAAAGCACATAGGCAGGTAAGCTAAGGTTGCTGCTATGTTGTTAGTATATCATCCAACATAATACCACTCTGAAGAAATAGCCATGATTACGACAAGACAGAATGTCTTCTATAAGCATTGGGTGGGCAGATTGGAGCATAAATTGTGCAACTCCATAGTTGCAAATAAAGGAGGTTTTAGAACAATTACATTTGTTCCAATTTCTCTTTGTTCACAAAATATCCACTGTGCTTGGTTGCCAAATTGTCAACTTCAAAATACTCATCCTGTGGATACAAGAAACAACAAAGCAATCAGAACACTTACTATCAGCCTACCATTCTCTAAGTGTCTAATGATACAGCAAAATACTTGAGCTTGTTCTCTAACAAGGCTAGATATATGCAGCAAGAAACATTTAAGTTAGCAGTTTGGTCTGAACAGAAGGGAAACTAAGGTCAGTGCATGCTAACAGGACTTGGAGCCATTTTAGTACGCCAATGAATATTTTTTGGATAAAATTCTTCCATGAATATAGGTCATACTATGTGTACACAATGAGTTGATTGTTCTTGCTGCCACCCAAGTGGAAATGCCATATCGAACTTTGAACCTTCATTGTTCTTACTAGTAGATAAATAGATCACATCAGGAAAGAAAGAATATAGATGAGCATGTCATTGTCAATCATTTTGGTTAAAAAAGGGCAGGTTGAGTGGTTGTCAAGATTGTTATTTATAGTCTGTAAAACAGCACATTGCCTGCAGGGTGCATGGTAAAAATGGTAACAAGGTGGAACCAAAGCAGTAGAATTGACAGATATTTACCAGCATTCAGGTCAGAAAATACCCTGAAGCAATGGAAAAACATAATTTTTCACAGTGCATTACATGTGATTAAATTAATTAACCTTGAAAACTAACCAATTCAGCAGCATCAATGAAAGAATCCTCTGTGTCATACTGATCATCATCTGGCACATCATCCAGATCTTCCTCATCACTGCTATGTTTGCCCTGGCACAGTATGGAATGTGGACACATAGTAAACATTTTATACACATGGTGTAAAAAGTAAAAATTGCATGTCCTCTCTAGTAATAGCATCATGTGTTCCTTACCATGTAAAGGCGCTCAATTTTCTCAATAACTGCACTGAACCGATTTGATAGTGCAGGATCATTTGGGTCATTTTCTGTGGGATTTGCCTGATTCAAAAGATGAGATAGCCTCAATGTCAAATACAAGGCACTATTTCAATTGCAAACACAAGTTAGGCTGATTTAATCCAATGAATGGATAAGTGGAGCAACCGTCTATGGGAATGATAAGGGTGTTAGATACATACATGAACATCTTTGATATACTAACAAGCAAATATAGGAAATATTACTTATGAATGGCATGTCGTAAACTCTTGTAGAGTAGCATATCAGAGGTAAGCAATTTCATTTCTACACTAACAACATCAGCAGGTTATACTGAAGAATTGAAATCTCATTGTTAAGTCATTGTCAGACAGTGCACAACATGAAGATACAGTGTAGATGTAAGACTCCTTAATTCCATAACTCTAGTGTCTCATCAAAAAAGATATACTATAATGGTCATTTTGACCCCGCCCCAAAAAAACAAGAAGAAGAAGAAGCAGCTGCTATTTCCACTGGGGTCGGTACAGTAGGGGTAGTAAACTACTCCAAAGAAGGGTTAATGCCAAACTGCCAATGTGCCAGACTACCTGTTATGATATTAGCCGAAATGCCGAAGCAAAAAAATAAATGTATGCAGCTTGAACACCCGCAGGGGGGGGGGGGTCATAGGCGGTGAGAGCTCAAGGCTCCTAACAGGGTTGAGTAGGTGTGGTTTGCGCCAACCATCTTCCTATGAAAATCTGTCATGGGCAGCACGGGAGTTACAGTTATGCTGAAGAGATTTCTTCGGGTTTTCACTGCACCATCTGGTGGAGAACGGGTATATGTTTTGATGATCTAGAAAAGGAGCAGAGCAGGCATATTCCTTCCTCCTTGCAAAGATGTCTGGGATAAGACATGATGGAATGCTTTGCCTTTATGTCAAATTGCCTAGCTTTGTCAGGTTTCACTCATTTTCTCTGTAGCGAACTTAGCTTCTACGCTCACTATGCATTCCACCTCACCTGGATACAATGTTGCGTTCGGCCATTTCATAGAAACCGTGCTTAGCTCATCTCCAATAGAAGCACCGAAATTGGACCTTTTCCACTTCCTCATGAATTATGAAATCCGTCAGTTTGCAGGCTTGATCAGCCCACATATTGCACGCACACAGGCAGTGTACACAGCATGCAGAATAACGCGAAACATAGAATGAGCGCACGAAACCCTACCGCACCAGACGGTCCCGCAAGGGGCCCGACGACCGGCTGGACCGCCGCCGCGGCCGGCAGAGGGAGCGGCGAGGCAGCTCCCAGGCCGGCCTGCTTGAGCAGCTTCTTCCACGACACAATGGTGGTCTCCCCGGGCCGGAGCTCCACGGAGAACACCCGCCTCCCACCCCCTCCCGCCACCGCCGGAGCAACCACGGCAGGCGGCGACACCGCGCCCGCCGCAGGAGTCCTAGCCGTGGCCTCTACCGCCGCCGCCGGAGGGGGCGGCGCGGCGGCGGGGACAGAGGCGCACAGGACGGCCGCGGGATCGTCCATGGCAGCAGGCAGCGGGAATTGCAGGACTGGGATCGCGAATCAGCGGGCTAGCGCATCGGATCGAGAGGGTCTCGAGGGGTACGGGAAAGGAGGCGGCGGGATTTTGGGGGTGGGAGCGCGGGCCGGCGCCTGGGCGGCGTGCGGCGTTTGGTCGGGGTGGGGGAAGAGGAGGCGTGGGGCGTGGCGTCGCGCGCGGGATACTGCTGGTACTAGTCAGGTGAGGAGGACCGTCGGCGAGGCCGACGAGGCTTCTGCGCAACGCCTGCCTTCACGCGCAACGGCCGTGGATTCCCTTCGCCGTTTACCGTTCTGTTCGTTTTCTCTCGCGGGCTGGGCTGGGCTGGGCTGTTTGCACTCGTCGGCCCATTGCTCACCCATTACTGATGCCTCGCGCTGAATCCCCGACTGATACAGCCTTGTTACTCTGAAACTCCGACTGACACATCTTCCCACCGAGCACACTTCGTGCCTGTAAAAGACTTCGACTTCTTGATTTCCTCAAGAATCATCGTACAGGAGCATCGCCGACGCATATCTTGCAATTTACTAATCACACTCTTGCTGCCTGAAGCCACGTTGATGTTCCTCATGCTGCAGCCCGGAGCAGAGGAGAAAGAGCTTCAGAGCAAGAGATTTGTCTTTCTGGGGCGGTTTCACGGCAGAGGTTTCAATCCTAAATTCCTAATAGCGTCTCGGAAAAGGAGAGGTTTGACGAAGAGGGTCGATTTGTCTGGAGGTGGACGGCCAACCTTTGTTACTCCTCCCAATCTGCATACCGAGCCTTCAACCTTGGAGCCATCATTCGTCCGGGTTTCGGGCAGCTGTGGGAGGCTTGGGCACGTCCGAAATTCGAGCTTTTCGTCTGGCAAGCGATGCACGACCGCTGTTGGACAGCCGATGGGTTGCGACGACGGGGACTCCCACACCATCAATACTGCGCTCTCGACCTTCAAGAAGAGGAAAGTACGCAGCACCTATCTCGTTGATTGAAGATTTGCAGTTTCACGAGACAGGTTTGGTTCTGTAACACCGTATGCTGGCAGCGCCGTAAGAGCAATTAGAATTTAATATTGCTCGTCTTTTTTTTATTGTTTAAGTTTGATCTTGAGATATTGTAATTTAACCCTGTTGCTTTTTGAAGATAGTGGTCAGATCGGCCCTAGCATGGTGGTTTGACTGGCCAGTGGTAACACCAGTATTTGAGGTACGGTATGACCGGTCTACAGTAGTAGCAACCCTTTGTTGGTGGTAACTATTTTTTAGAAAAAATCTTTTGGAGGTTTTGGTTTGTGATCTAGTACGATAGTACCGGTATTGCAAATATGATATGACTAGAGAGGAGTAGTCTGACCAGCTATTATTCGATGGTTTGATCGGAGTGGTGTTGGCGATCTGATCGCTTTGGGGGCCATGGTCAGACAGCCTTTTGTGATAGTGTGTTAAGTTGAGGTTATTTTAGGTTGTTAGTCATGGCAGAGTCATGCAGTTATTAGTCATAGTGTTTTCATGCAAGTGCGAGTTATGATGCATCCATACATATGATTTATAGATGAGAGTTAAGTGCATTTCATTTGTTCTTGAATCGACTTTTTGTTCTTTGATATGTAGATGCTTTGATAATTGTTACGGCTAACGACAAGACCGAGGCTACATGAAGGGTCCTGAGGTTATGACGTGTCGTGTAAGTTCGGATGGAGTATCGTCTCAAATCAAGAAACACAGGAGAAAGATAAGGGTCGTGAAGAGATAGTCATGCATGTGATGTGCTAATTAGACTTATGCGTTTTAAGTGGTGACGTTCCTTAGAGCAGATGTACAATCTTAACAGCGAGGCATTGGGCATCATGGATTGTGGTATAATGTGATGTGACATAGAACTCAGATGTTTCAAGCGGTAACGGCCTTGGCGCAAGCGTACAATATTGATAACAAGACGTTGGGCATCGCATCTTTGTGAAGACAAGTGGGTGAAATTTTAAAAAATTATCCAATATTAAGTGGATTGGTAGTTTGTAAAAGTGAGGCATTGGCCTAAGTGTTTTATGTTACATCTTTGAGGCTTGAGTGTGTTAACGGTCTTATAGAACCTTGTGGAAATTATGCTTTGAAAAACGTACAAGTGTGTGAAATGTAAAACCTATAATGTGTGGGTTACCAGATTTTCTCAGTTTGTAAGTGGCATGATCCACTACGAGTGGCTGGTTGTTTAGAATTTTGTGTGAGGTGGTAGCCTCTACTACATAAACCTTGTGTGTTGAAGAGAGAGTTGGTGGTTGAGAGAGATTAGAGTTATTGTTTCCTTGTATTTGAGCATTTTATATGTGTGCGTGTGCTCTGGCCTTAGAATTCTATCACCCTAAGAGAGTAACTATAAAACATTCCTCTCTAAATGAAATAAACATTCAAAGTTTGCCCAATTGAGTTGTACCATGGATCTTTCTTTGTGCTTTTGATTTACTTAGTTTTTTTGTTTGGAATTATCTCTTCTTGATCTTTTCTTGTGTCAAGGACATGTAAGAGGTGAAGATGTCTATTAGAGAATAGATCATATATATTTAGGTGCCTTCAAGAGGAAGTTCTTAAGTTTGCCCGGTTTTCCTTAAGAGAGAGGTGATTTTGAGATTTTGCACTTGTAATAGGTTTGGTTTGAATTCGTGTTATGATCTAGTTTACTATAATATGTTAGAATACATCTAAAATTATTTAGATTATATAGGATTCACGAGTAAGAGCAGACCAATGTTTCTCTCTTTTATCCAGTTTTTGGTGTAACTCTCCTTATTTTGAATAAAAGTGAGAACTTTATCATCGATCTTCACGATCCATGATTGAAATAGGTTCATGACATCCTTGGAAGAGTTTGTGTTAAGTTTTACTGCATTTGGATCAGTGATTCGATAGTTGGATCTTTTTTTTTAATCATGTGTAGTGTGCAGTCTGCACTGTTTCTCGGCCAACGGTTAGACCAGATTAAGATAGTTTGTCTCAAGGTAGTTTTTGGGTCTTGGTTTTGATGAGTTTGTGCATTTGAATTTCCGATGTGTAGAGTTGATATCTGGGAAAAGATTTTAAAAGAATCATTTACCCCATCTAACTCGTTATACTCGATCATACATATTCCAGATCCATTTATGGCTCCGGAGGCAACGCTTGACCAACCTAGTGGCTGCAATGGCAAAACAACACTCAAACAAAGCTTGTGAAAGGCTGGAACTCCATTGCGATCCTAACATGGCGTGCAGTCTGGATAGAGAGCAATGCGAGTCTCTTCCGCAATGGATGCAAAACAATTGCCTTAGGGGTAAGCAAAATCAAAGAAGAATGTCAACTGTGGAGATCGGCGGGTGCAATGTGCATCCATAGGCTCTTTTAGTTTCAGTTGTGGAATTGGTGATTTGTTGCTTTGTAATTTCCTTGAATGTAATAAGTAGCATGTGGAGTTTGTTCTAGGTGGTTGTTATCCATGCAAACATGTGGGTTTTTCATTTTTAATACAAAAGATGCATAGAGCTCTTGCATGTTCTCAAAAAGAGCATATTTTCAATATACTAGTAGCAGAAGCGCGATGTCAAATTGTGCTAGCTACCACGTGGATTGAAGCAAAACAGACGGCAATTCGTGGGGGAGCTTTTCATGAAAAATCGAGGACCCGTACGTATTTTTGGGGAAAAGCAAAGGTTTTTTGCTAAAAATTGAGGGCCCATATGTAATAATAGGCAAACTGCGGGGTTTTATCTCGTAAAAGGAAGGCCTCCTTGAAAAAATTGAGTGCTCATATGCAATTTCAAAAAAATCAAAGGGCCTTTTTGTGAAAATGCTAAAGACCAAGGACCCACAAGTAATTTGACAAAAATCAGAGAGCCTTTCCGCAAAGAATCTAATGTGGAGGCGCTGATCGGGGGCGAATCCCCCCAACTTTAATATAGGCGTATAAGAGGCAAAACACGAGGTTTTATCTCGTAAAAGGATGGCCTCCCTGAAAAAATTGAAGACTCATAAGAAATTTCAAAAAATCAAAGGGCATTTTTGTGAAACTGCTAAAGACCAAGGACCCACAAGTAATTTCATAAAAATCAAAGAGCCTTTCCGTAAAGAATCCGACGTGGAGGCGCTGACTAGGGGCGATTCCCCCCGGCTTTAATATAGGAGTATGCCATATTGGATTTCTTGGGAGACTCTAGGATCATCTAATCATCAACATAAAGAGGTCCTATGTCCAAACTCACTTTTGCATGGACGTTCGTTGCTGAGTGATGTGGCATTACCTTTTCTGTTCTAAGAACCATCCTGAAGCACATCTTTACATTCGAGATGCTGTTTAGAAGTGGTAACTTGTCACAGTTTCTCAACGGTTTTAATATATATTGTCTCACTATATTAGAACAAAGCTAGAAAATATAGCATTGTGAGAAATATGTTTCATCTGCAAACTAGGCGTTTTCCAAACAAAAAATGGTCATATGATGAGACAGCCTCCCAGGTGGCTAGGTGGTGGGGAGGTAACGCAACAAACCTAGTTTCGACCCTAGGGAGGCCGTGTGGGAAAACCAGTTTTCTCTCTTACTTAAAAGAGAGAGTTGATAGTTGTATTTCATCTGTCCCTTGCAACTCTTCTTTACAACTCCCTAAAAAATCTCTAATAAAACTAGAAAAAACCTATTGAAAAATAAATTCAACCACCCAAAAAATTCTCTACAAAAATTAAAAAAGCTCTACTGGAGTGTGCGGCAGACTCGAGGGCATTGATGCATGACGCGGTTAGGCATGGAGGCGAAGCCAACGACCTAGGCTGGAAAGGCTGATCCCGATAATGTTGACTTGACATACTAGAATAATATGATTTTTTATCCATAGCAGAGTATAAACATTTAACTAGTTACAAAAGAAAAGGAAAGATCTAAGAAGCGATAGGGCAAGAAGTGGTGCCAAAGCTTGGTCATATTCTTTTGCACTACGGCAAATGGCTTTTGGTTGGTTTTTTTTGGAGTTGGTGATGGACGATGGAGAAGTTGATGCGGACGGCGTACGCATCGATGGACTCAGGAAGCTGCATGGAGAAGATGACTTTTAGTTTGGTTGTGTTTTTCAAGACGGTGACGAACGATGGAGAAGTTGATGTGGACGGCGTACGCGTCGGTGGACTCGAGAAGCCGTTTAGGAAAGATGACTTTTGGTTATGTTTTTCGAGACAGTGGCAGACGACGGAGAACCTAACATGGACGGCATACGCACCAGTGGACTCAGAAAGCCGTTTAAAAAAGTGGCTTCGATAAGCCGCTAAGAGAAACCACTATGTTTGTTTCAAACCAAAAGCCACGCAAAAGCAAAAAGAGGTTGTGTTTATTTCGACTTTGGGCTCGTGGCTTATGGCTTATGCTACAATAATTAGTTTTCAAATGGTGTGCTTTTTAAAACGGGGTCAATAGAAAAATTATAGTAAAAATATACTGAGTTCAGTTGTACCGGCCAAAATCATGTGCAACTATTTTTCTCTATGTACTGCCTCTCACAAATAGTCAAAACTCAAAAATTTAAATCATAAGCTATAAGGCACAGCCCAAAAGAAACTCACCTAGAATATGGTCCATATCATACTCAATGTAATCTTCAGAAGAGGATAGTCACTAGTGAATTTAAATATATTCATAAATTAAAGGCCAGGGCAGGTAAGAAATAATCCATGTCAATGTGATCTAATGCTGGCTCCACTATTGCATGTGGTACTTCTGGTTTGTTCCTTTTGGTTTTAACTTATGTCTTATGGTTATAACTTATAAATTCTAATTGTTTGTGAAAGAGATTACGGAGACATAAATAACTTGTATGCGGTTTTAGTCTATATAAATAAAATCGCTATAATATGTACTATAATTAACTTATAGACCCTGTTTAAAAAAGACACTCCATTTAAAAACTAGTTACTATAGAAAATCCGAAAAGCATCTTTTAAAAACTAAAAAAAAGGAGACCCTTCGCATTATTACTGCACCGCGATGAAACGAGAAGTAGAGGCCACTCCAAAGAGTTTTAAGTTTTTGGCTCTTGGCTTTTAGTTGGAATTGCACTGTAACGGCTGTTAGTTTTTCTGAGAAAAAATAAAAAATAGAAATGAATTGAGAAAAATTGAAAAAAATCGTTATATCGATACGCATAATGCAAAGAAATAAAGATAAAAAGAAAAGATAAAAAAGTAAAAATAAGCTAAAAATAAGCTGAAATCATAAGTCGATACGTTTTAAATAAATCAAAGTTAAAAAATCAGATGCTAAAGATGTTTAGATCATGGACATAATCTCGTGAAAATAACTGCATCCTTATAGCTTCCTCAATCCAGGGGCAGATTCAGGCCCATGGTAAGGCAGGCTTCAGCCCGAGGCGTGAGAATATTAGTAGTGTATAGCCCAGGTGCATTCAGTCTAACCCGAGTAGTATTGCTAAGGTTCAACCTAGGTAGCGAAGTTGAAGCGGTAAGTGGAATCGAGCGGCTTAGCGTTCAAAAAATGTTCGGATCGACCGAAGGGTTATCATCTGTTGTACGTTCAATCTGATGTTCGGACCATCCGAACAGTTATTATATGTTGTGCGTCTTATGTAGATCTAGCGACCAAGAGCGATTTGAGGGCTGAAACTACTCGCACGATGTTGATCGGATGATGGTCTGAGTTATGGTAGTCATTGCCGACTTCAATTAACGAAGGGGTATGGGCCGACGATCATTTGATCCAAATTCAACGCCAAGAGTTACTCAGTCGATCGTTCATTCCGAAGAGTCATGCTCTACTGATCATCCGATATACATCCAACGGCTGAAAGGTTATTGGTGATGTTCGGACCATCCGAAGAGATACGCTTTACTGATGGTCCGATCCAGATCTAACACCCGAAAGGAGTGGTGATGCTCTAACAGTCCAAAGAGTCCTCTCCTGTTGTTCGGACGATGCTTATCGAACGATGGAGATTCTCTGATACCCTTTCACTCAGTTCGATCAGACTAGCATTGGAGTTATGAAAATCCAATGATGAGGATTACAACAAAACATTTTAGTTGCATCCTATGGCTGAAAATCTATTCAATAGTGATTACTATGTACTTTTATCTTGTTGTAATTACTATTCACCGTCAACTGTCTTTTACTTTTAGTTAATACTCCACCCGGCATAAAAAGCTTGTAAGACTCTTTTGGGAAATCATCGAAAAATGAAAAACCCTAGTTGTCATACTAGTATATGTAGTTCTTGTAGTTCATAACTCTTAGTTATCTACTTTACTCTTTCTAGCCACGATTTCCTGCTTGTCTCATCCTGATCAATTCTGAAATCGATCAAGAAATTTTCCAATCTTCTCAGGATCCTGACAACTGATCTTAGCAAATCTTTGTGATTTAGATACTCAAATTATATCTTTATTATGTTATATTGTTTATATTTTGATATCATACTATGTTTTTCTTATTATACTTTATGTTTTAGTATTGAACTCAAGTTTTATGTTATTAAAGTTCAGCCTGGGATGTAGCCAAATTCTGGTTCCACCACTGCCTCAATCTTGTGCTTACTCAAGCAGGACAAAGAGGAAAAAAAGAAAATTAGTGTGTTTTCCTGCTGTCGCCATCCATCCGATCATCCCCCACTGTGGCAAGTGACAGCGCTCCAGAGCGATCACATCTCACCGCCAAATTTGCCAAGGACTGCCACTGGCCACCGACACTGTCCCCACACTGATTACACCACTGCTGCCACCGCCCCTCGTCGCTGCTGGATTTGCATGCCCGCGCTGCCGCTTGCTCCAGAGGACGGGTGAGAAGCGCCCAATTCCGCTCGTCACTAAGCCCCGTATGCTTCTCTTCTTCTTCTCGCTTGTCTGCTTCCTCAAATCTACCCCCAAATCTTGCTCTGCACGATGGAGAAATTTTTGTGCTGTAGCATTTGATTCAGGATTGACTGGTTGATTTTCTTGTGCTTTCTTGATTACTTTTGGACTTTTGAGTCAAATCTTATTGGATGATCTAGTTGGTACACATGGCTTGAGGCAAGATGGACATCTGGGGCATGATGTTCATTATGGTACATTGCCTTGTAATCGCAGTACATCAGTAGTGCAGAATATGTTTCAACATTGTATGCTCTCTAGAAAGTGTTTGTTCAATCTGAGTGATCAGAATTCAGAGTATGCGCTCAATGGATCTCTTTCTTGCCATGGTAGGAACAACACCAGCCTACACGCTACACAAACAAAACTAAGAGTCAAAGATCACAAGTCATCAGAAACAATCAATCTCACCAGTCTGACCGCCGGCCAGAAGACTCCAAAATCACATATCATAGCAAGTTAGATCATAGTACGAACTCAAGTCAAAATGCCCATAAGATCAAGACTCTAAAAGCACTTCTCTCTTGAGCACAATCGGGCAATCACAATAAATTTCCATACAAAGTGTCTAACTAATCTCCAAGAGATATCTTTAGCTTTTACACGTTCTGGGCACCAAGAAATATCAACAAGAGATGAAATCCAAACAAAAAACCAAGCAAATGAAAAGCGCAAGGAGAAATCTATGGCACAACTCACTTGGACAAAACTTAGATGTTCATTTCACTTTGAGAAATCCATTGCACTTTCTGCAAGAAGGATAGTCACATTGTTGAGTTATACTTCCATACAGTCAATGTTGAGATGAAAGAGAAGATGCATGCTTTGAGGTTCGTTAGAGAAGTTCCCTCCCCTGTGAGTGTCTCTAGAGTCAGGCAGTTTGTCTTTTTTTTTTTAGACATAGGTCTAAGTTTGTAGATGACTTCTTTATCTCTTTTGGTGGCTCTAGGTAGCGTTTTGAGTTAGGATATCATAAGGATAGACTATAGGTAGCATCTAGACGGAGAGAGTACTGGTCTTTTGGTAAGTCGATTCGGAGAGGTCTAGGTGGTTCTCATATGCATTCTCATGATTATCTTGCTAACCATTTTATTCCTACTTCTACTACTGTTTCTAGACATTATGTGGATCAGCACTGGATTCACAAGTCTCTTATCCAGTATTGAGGCACAAATATTTCCTGCTTATGTTTTGTAGGTTCGGCGAGCAAGAAAGGAGGACGTGTGGCTTATTGATTCTGGATGTTCTTGACATATGATTGGAGCTTCTCAATGGTTCTCCTTCCTCACTCGTGTATTCGGCAAAGAGTTGATCATGTTTGGGAATGCTTCTACCGGGACCACGATAGCAAAAGGCGTAGTGTGTATCAACAACAATTTTATGGTCAAGGACGTTGCTTTACTATGTAAGCTAAGTTATAATTTGCTATGTGTTTTTCAGCTTATTGATGAGTCTACAAGTAAGATTCAAGAGTGTAGAGTTCTAGATTCCTCGGGTAAGTTTATCTTTGGGATCTCGAGGTTTGAGATGATCTTTAGTGCTAATTTCAGTATCTTTTCTATCTTTAGAACTTGGTGTCTTGTGGCTTCTAACTCTCTTGACTTAGTGTTGTGACATCGTAGGCTTAAACATACAGGCTTCGATCATTTAACTAGAGTCGGTAGCAAAAATCTTATTAGAAGATTATCTAGGCTTAAGAGTTCTAGAGACCTAGTATGACACCCTGTAGACATAGTAAGATAGTTTATGCTTCTTATCCATCTCTTACTTTAGTGATGACTGATAGTCCTAGACAGCTCTTGCACTTCAACACAGTTGGTCCATCTAGAGTTTAATCTGTAGGAGAAAAGTAGTATGTACTTATCATTGTAAATGAAAACCCATTTTCTTTATGTCTTTTTTGGTTATTTATTGCATTTTGTTCCTAGCTTGCATTCTGCAAAGCAGAAACTTATTTATGTTTGTTCTTCCGCACTAGTATCCGGATTCAACAAGTTGGCCAACGGAGGAACTACAAGAGTAATTAAAATAGTTGGTGTTAAACATGGAGACTAAAGAGAAGTGATCGATGACATTGGATAAAGAAACAAGTCTTTATAATTGATCATATTGAATCTAGCTTTCAAATGCAAATATTTTGTTTTCAAATATAAGTGCATGCTTGTTATTGTTATTTACTTGAAATGCTATGCCAAATATTGATTACTTAGCTTACCCACAAAATTGATGCATATTATTTTCCTTCCTTGATTATTGTTAACATCTTTCCCATGTCTTCCTAGGATACCCATAACAGTAATAACTCCACCCTGAGTTAAACCTTACCAAATTATGGTTGGGTTAGATATGCTTTAGTGGTAAGATTGAATGCAACAAGCATTGTCACTGAAACTTGAGATATGATAGGTAGTGGTAACAGGGGTTACCGCTAAAAACAGGAAGGTGTTTTATAAAATGGTGGAAACTTGGACAGGTGATTGGTATGAGACTGGTGCAAGGATTACATAAGATCTGGGTTTGTTGGTTTGTCTCGTTTGAGTTGATTAAGGACTGAATCTATGTTCGCTCATTTCTACGCCCAATCCTGCATCACAAGTCTAGTATGAGATAGACCTAACCAAGTAATTTGCTTAATTTCGGTGTAAACTCCTACACAATTGTAGCTAGGTTGGGGATGGTCTATGACGGTCATTGCTCAAGTGGAATGTGGTTATGTTTAGAGTGAACCAGAATGGCCACTATCCTTGTGGAGTGCAACAAAGAGAAGGGCGAGAGACTCCCTAACAACAGGGGTCACTTAGCGCTGAAGGGTTATACCTACAGAGTGGGGAAAGCATAAAACTAAACAATGTAAAAGTCTTATTATAATTTTCTCAGTCACACGTCTATGAAAGCATGTAATGGCCAATATTATGTGTTAATTCTATCTTGTGGGTAAAATTGTAAAATTTTTGCAGAGTGTTATAATTTAATTGAATAGTCGTGCCCTCGATCATAGGTAAAGTGTAGAAATATCACAGTGTGTAGTTTTTCCAAAATGGTTATTGCTTAATGGTGCTTATGGATATGATATATTGGTATAAAAATGGATATAGAATATTTTGTATGGAGTGGACATGGAGAATAATTGTGAAGAGAGTTCGCTCCCATGAATTTAATTGAAACTGGACATTTTAGTTTTACTTAAAAATGGCTAAGTTATAGGTTTGAAAACTAGTTATAGTATGATATTTGGCAAATTGCCATCATGCTAAAAAACATAATGCCATCTTTTGGTTAAGCCTTATATATAGATATTTGCCCCTATAAATGCATTCTGCTATATGGACTGGCTGAGTACCTAGTATACTCAATCTTGCTTATTTTCATCAGAATCAATTCCAAAAGAAGAAATAAGGCTTCAGCTTTGTGTTATGGTTACAATCGCACTCAAGCATTCCGTGGGGATTTCTTTGATTATTCTGAATGTAAATTAAGTTTTGAGTTTGAACGTCTGTAAAGTTACTAAAGTTGACTGTTATGTCATATTTTAATCGAGTTAATCCTTTTTAAATGCTTGTGGGCAAACATGATACTTTTTCCGTTCGTAACTGAACACTTTGGGCTGTTGCGGGAAACCTTTTGGCCTTGTTCAAAAAATGAGGTCGTTACACACTGTGCTATGGAGGGTTAGAGACTACTACAATTTAGACTAGAGAGAAAGTTATGCCCTAAGCTTATCTAGACTTTATACTAATAAATATGCTACATCCTGTACTAGAGCCAACGCTGTCATATGCTTGGATCAGCCATTGTCTGTAGCCATGCACGTATAGCATGCTTGTTGTGGCACTCTTTTAAAACTAGAAGTTTTAATTTTGTTGTAACGAGGCATGTAACTCAGGGCCTGTTTCAATTAGTTTTTGGTTTAAGCATGTGGCAGTGACTTTTAGTTAGAATTACACTGTAATAACTGTTAGTTTTTTTAAAAAAAATTAAAAAATATGTTATATCATCATAGATAATATAAAGAAATAAAGAAAAAACCAAAAATAAAAAAACTAAAATTAGAAGTTAACTGTTCTACCTAACTTCCGAGTTAATAAATCAAAAAAAAACTAGAAGCTGACGCGACATATGGTCCGCTGTAGGGTCTAGTGGGTCGTAGACAGCTCGTATGTGAAACCTATTTGGGCAGCAGTGTATGCCCTCCTCTTTGGGCCCACCATACGGAATGGCCATGTTTCGGGAAGCACCATGTGAGGTCTTCGATCCTGTTGCATCTCTGTCACTGTACTACTACTGTACCGGCGACTGTCTACGGCTGCCCCTAGCTTACGTGTAACCTTCGTTTGGATTTTATACGAAATAATTTGATTTCAATCGGAGTCTGAAAAATTTCTTGCGTTTGTAACGGAACCTTATTTTCTATGTTTTAACATGACAGCTACTTGAAAGTGTTTTGTTCGGGAGCTTGAAGGTGTTTTTTAAAGGCCATAACAAAACCTACGAGCGGTAAAGATTCCTGTATTAACGAGGTTCCATAATCCGTACTGTAAAGCGCATAGTACAACATGACACATCCTAATTGGCTAGTTGAAAAAATAACACAGGCACAAATGACTCGTTAAGGGGTGTAGAGTTATACTAATAGCAGATACCTTTTGCATTGTTTTACAGGGAAAAAACATGTATTTAGGACATCCACAATGTTGCAAAAAAGCAGGCCATATGGCTTTCGTGGCCACCTTGGGGTCGGCTTCAAGCATTGCAGAAAAAAATTGCATTGCAATCTTAGCTTCAAGCCAACCTCAATCTTACGAGCTGGTCACAAAGAATAAAAATATAATCGATCTCTCTCCTCTCTCCCATACTAACACTCACCCCTGGTAGTTGTTGTTGCCACCAACACACTCGCCGGGGAAGGCATCCTCGTCGACTGCTGACTTCAAATCGGGGGTGCCGCCTTCTGATCTGGCCATCGGGAGATTGAGGAAGCGGCATCACCTCAGATCTGGTCAATGGGATGTTGGGGAAGGGGCCTATCTTAATGGGACTATGGCCCTATACGTTGTGGAGGATTGCAGTGAGCTATATCGTAGACCTTAAGGCCGACTTAAGGTTGTGTTCAGCGTTGCAATGAGAAGTCGTGTTCAGCGATCAGAACACTGTAGCATGTGACGAAAACACTGTAGCACTTTTGGCTTTATTCATTTTTTATTTTTTAGTATTTTTGTGTTTTATTTTTTTCCCGTATTTCTTTGCATTGTCCGCTCTAGATTAGTATGCCGTTTTTTATTTTTATATTTTTATATATTTAATTATGCCTAATAAGTCAACTCAGTTACAGTAAAAAATCAGCCAACTACAGTAAAATTTCAGAAAAAGCCAAAAACCATCACTATTCCAAACGCCCTCTAAGAAACAAACGCTGGAGATGCCTAGGAAAAAAGAGCCAAATCACCATTTTTCATGTACCATGTGCCAATGAACCACAAACAAAAAGGCAAAGGAGAAAGAATGAGAAGAAAGTACTTGATGTTATACATGGTCAAATGGACCAAGCCAACCGTATCGGTCCGAAGCACGATACTATCGGTCTGATGTAGACATCGTACGATATGAACAATAAATAGATCAGTTTAGTCTGATTGAGCGTGCTATGCTTGGACCGACATATTATGGTACGCACAGTAAATCTCTTGTGGTAGTGTAGTAACCTTTTTGTGATAGTGCAGTAAAATTGCTTTGCAGTAGGTAGTAAAATTACTTATGTTATTATATTCTCCTAAGCGTAGATAGATAACTTAACAATAAAATTAATTACAAATGATAAAATTACTTATAGCTGGTAAAATATTTGCGACCATGCTCAACAGATCATCAATGATCTATTAGGCTAAGCATGCTCAGATTGGCTCAGTATGACTTGACCTCTCTCCGTATCATGTTAGGTGTGAGGGCATTCATGTGAGCCAACACGATAAAGCATAGTAACTTATCGAATCTAATCGGACCATGTCCTCTTTATACCCGTGCCAGACGGTCTATTTGGTCTGATGTGCCACTGATCAGACGAGAACTCCTTCCCTCCATCTCAAGCAAGCGAGGTCAGCTCAAATCCAAACGTAACCAAACAGAGCACGCTGCACGCGAGAGCAGTTCCCATTTCCGGCCATCCAACCCTGAAGCAACCCGAAAGCACCCCCACCTCCGTTCCCTCCATGGCAGCCAGCCTCCTTTACTCCCCTCCTCCGCCAACTATGACATCAACACCCACCATAAAAGATTCACACCTCCACAGCTATCAAGCCTCAGAACTCAGAAGGGAGGTGGAGGAAGGATTCGGGTCTTCTTGGCTTGTTCGTTGTGTTCTTCTTGGAGGAGGTGAAGGGGAGGAGGAGGGATGGGGCGCGGCAAGATGGAGATCAAGAGGATCGAGAACTCGACGAACCGGCAAGTGACGTTCTCCAAGCGGCGGGGCGGGATACTCAAGAAGGCCCGCGAGATCGGCGTGCTCTGTGACGCCGAGGTCGGCGTCGTCATCTTCTCCAGCGCCGGCAAGCTCTATGACTACTGCTCGCCCAAGACCACGTCCGTGCTCTCTCTCTCTCATGCTTCTTGGGCTCTGTTTTCTTTGGAACTGATCACAAAGATGCAAACTTTGGCTTGATGTTAGGCTGCCAAGGATCTTGGAGAAGTACCAAACCAACTCCGGGAAGATACTGTGGGATGAGAAGCACAAGGTGCGTGCTTGTCCGGTCTATTTTAGCAATTTGTTTCAGTACCAGTCGAATACCAAGGTCTAAAAAATGGAATCTTGGAAATGTTTCAGAGCCTCAGCGCGGAGATCGACCGGGTCAAGAAGGAGAACGATAACATGCAGATCGAGCTCAGGCCAGTGTTTCAGCTTAGATTTTCCATTCTTACTTGCACGCACTTCGGTGTTTGTGTGTGATGCGATTGTGGTGGTTTGTGCCTGGTGATGGTGTAGGCATTTGAAAGGCGAGGATCTGAACTCCCTGCAGCCCATGGAGCTGATCGCCATCGAGGAGGCGCTCCAGAACGGCCAGACCAACCTGCGGGACAAGCAGGCAATTACTGGCTTCAGAGTTTGATGTTGCAGCTTGCAAGTGCTGCATTTTGGGGTGATGTTTCTGTTTCTTAAGTCAGTTTTGTTTTGTTGTTCTTGCAGATGGACCATTGGAAGATGCACAGGAGGAATGTATGAGCTCTGGATTTGGTTCTTGTCCTCTGTGCTTCTTGTGTAGATCATGGAGTACTTTCTTGAACAAGAACTCCTTTTGTAAGTTCTGATCGTTCACTGCCTTTGTGATTGGCTGCAGGAGAAGATGCTGGAGGACGAACACAAGCTGCTGGATTTTAGGATGGTAATTCACTGAAATTATAATTTTCCACACCAAGTTCCCTGCTTAAGTTCAGATTTCAGTGAAGGGTAACGGTACTTTTCGCTTTGCTGAAAACAAACCTGAAAGCTGAGAATTTACTGAATTTTCCTCCTGTTTCCAGCACCAGCAGGATGTCGAGCTGAGCGGCGGCATGAAGGAGCTGGAGCTCGGATACCATTATGGCAGGGATTTCGCTCCCCAGATGCCGTTCACCTTCCTAGTGCAGCCCAGCCACCCCAACCTGCAGGAAGACAAGTAGGCTGCTGAGTCCTACCGAGCCACTCTGAACTGAAGCTCTTTCCCTGCTGCTGCTCACTTGCATTTCTTCATGCACTGTTACATGTATCTTCCTTAATGTTCATGTCTGTCTGGATCAATGCTGTCTCTCAGTTGCTTTGATATGGTCGTGCACGCCGCTTTAGTACTTAAGTAGATAGTTAAGGTCCATGTCAAACTGCTACCGGCATTAGAACTGAAATGGGTAAATTGGCATGGTTGTCTTAATTTCTGTTCTTGTTGCCAGAGAGTGAATAGTATGCCTTGCTGATGATCATTAAACACCAGAATAACAAAGTTTGATGCGAATGCCATTTATACCGCTATTTGAATAGATTATACAAAAAATCAATTTTAATCAAGAAATGCTGACACATTACTCTAGACTTCAATTGACCAGTACTACATCCCTTGCCCTATAGTTCTTAGCTAGACCTTGTGTTCCTAAATCCATCAGCAAACATTGCCTCCTCCATCACCTAAGCATGTCCCCATTATCCATCAACGGGCCACCGAACGCCGGTGAAGCACTGAAGTTGCTTCCGGCTTCACTGAAAATGATGCCGTGCCCGTACGGCAGCGGCCTGTCCGGCAACTCCGGTATGTCCATGTCCCCTTCCAGCATCTTCACAGCCTCGGTGATGGTTGGCCGGAGCGCCACCATCACGTGAGCGCACAGGATGCCGACAAGCACAAACCTCTCCATGACCCCTCCTCTCGGGCTCTCGCCCGACGACAACGCCTCGTCGAGCACCTCCCTTACCTGGCCAGCCTTGACGAGCGTCCATGCCCAGTCGGTGATCAGCACGGGCCCCGCCGGAGCCGTCATGTCAAGCACACGCCGGGCACTCAATATCTCGAGCACCAGCACACCGAAGTTGTACACGTCGCTCTTCTCTGTCAATTGCCCATAGAGCGCGTACTCCGGCGCCAGGTACCCATGCGTGCCGGCAACGCGCGTCGTGAGGTGCGACTGCCCCTCTCGGCTCCTCCTGGCCAGTCCAAAATCCGCCACACACGCACGCATCTCGCCGTCGAGCAATATGTTGGTCGCCTTGATGTCCCTGTGATAGATCGCCGGCTTGACGCCATAATGCAGGTACTCCAGCGCCCTCGCCACGTCCATTATTATGCTCCGCCGCTGCGCCCATGTCAATGCCGGCCGCTTGCTGCCTCCTTCCCTGTCCCGGAAGATAAACTCCTCGAGCGCGCCATTGGGCATGAAGTCGTACACGAGGAACCTCTGCTTCCCTTCCTCGACGTCCCCGTCGGCAATGCAGCAGCCGCGCAGCGACACCAGGTTCCGGTGCCGGAGCTGGCTGATGATCTCCACCTCGTTGGTGAACTCCTCGTCCCCGCCCTCCACGTCCGGATCGAGCATCTTCTTGACAGCGACCACGGACCCGTAAGCGAGAACGCCGCGGTAGACAGCTCCGAACCCACCGCGACCGACGAGGTTGCGGTCGGCGAAGCCGTCCGTCGCCTTGGCCAGCTCGGCAATGTCGAATAGTATCGATCCGGTGTTGGGCCGCGGATGCGACCGCCGCTCCTCCGACCCCTCCTCGGAGATCCTGTGGTTATTCTTCTTGCTCTTGGTATGCCTTCTTTTTCTCCAAATAAAGAATGCGAGAAGTGATACGAGCAGGACGAAGGCGATTGGGATGGTGGTGGCGTAGATGGCTGCGTTGTTGGACTTGGGAGGCGGGGAGGGAGGAGAGGAGAGGCCGAGGCCGAGGATGCAATTGGCGGTTGGGAGGGAGGTGGGTCCGGCGGTGTTGGAGATGCCGGCAGCGTACATGACGGTTAGGTAGAAGCAGTTCTGCGATAAGGTGGCGTTGGCGGCGGTGAGGCGGGAGCTGGCCTCGATGCCGGCGAAGAGGCAGCGGGAGCAGAGCGGCAGCGGAGAGAGGTCGGGGCCGCAGGCGGCGTCCAGGGCAGCGACGGACTCGTTCCCGACGACGGCCGCATACTCCGCAGCGGTGGTGACGCCGGCGCAGAAGGACGGGGAGGCAGCGAACTGGTCTGGATCCGGGAAGCAGGCCGGGACGAGGGAGGCGCCCGGGAGGGAGACCGGCGGCGCAGCGATCGCTGCCGCGAAGTCCGCGAGGCAAGCGGCGGAGGCGCCCGCGGACGGGACGCGGAAGTGGCCCGTGACGCGGAGTCGCTCCGCGAGGCCTATGCCGAGAACGGACAGCAGCGTCTGGCAGCACGCCGTCATGTTGGGCGCGCCCTGCGCGCACGGCGTGGGGTCCCACGGGAACGTCGCCACGTAGCCCAGGTCCAGCGGGCACGTCCCGTTGCCGCCGCCGCCCGCCCCCGCCACTCCCTCCGGCGAGCGAGCGATCAGCAGCAGCAGCAGGACTAGAGGGAGAACCCTGAGGAGCGCCGGGCTCGGCATTTCCGCGAGCAGTTGGTGTGCGGGGAGGGTAGGAGCGGTGGAGCAGGAGAGCTCACGTCGGACAGAGAGAGAGCCGAGGGAGAGTTGTAGTAAAATGGGGCGGCTACGCCAAGCTTGAGTGTATGGATTAATTTATAGGTTGCGCGAGGATTTCGGTGCGTTCCGGGGAGTATGACTGGTGGGCCCCGCTTCTCTCGGGAAGTGGTCGTGCGACGATCGACAGAGACGTGGGGGAGTAGGCAGGTGCCGGCCGGGTCGACCGGAAGGTCGCTGGAAACGAGGGAGGAACGGAGGCATGGTTATTGTAATCGGATCGACATCGAACCGGTGCCATCGTCATCATCGGCTCGCTCGGTTTGTTTATCTTTGGCGGGTATTTTTCATAACTTGCCTGTTTTTTTGTTTATTTATAGTTTTTAAATTTTTACTATTTACGAGAGATATTATGAAGAGAGATAGTTATAATACGATTTTGACTGTTACAGTTAAACTTAATACAATATGTCCTATAATTAATTTTTAAACCCTATTTTTTTTTAAAAAAACATCATTTAAAAAAGAGTTAGCAAAGTACAAAAGCCATAAGCACTAGGCTGCGTCGAACCTAGCCATTAACATGTGAGTCTGCAATTTGACATGTCTAGAGCTAGAACTAAACGATCACATTCAATACAAGTAAATCATCGTTTATCGCAACATTGTGATGACCACCATGGTCGCCAATGCAATAAATCCTCCGAAGTTCCTTCGCGTTCTAGAAGAGATAAAAAAAAGTCTACAACAAGAAATGACAACCCATAAATACTTTAAGATGGCTTATTAGATTAACCCATGTCTTTACTATTATAAAAGAAGGAGTTGGTGGTTGATCCGCTGCTAAAGACTTCGATCATTGTGAGATAAAATCCAAGCCGCCTATCCGTAGCCCCTCCCTCCCACCCCGCGCCGCCTCCCCCTCTCTCTATCTCTAGCACCGCCTCCCGCCGCCTTCCTCCCCTCGCCTCCCGCCTCCTCCTCCCTTGCCGCCTCCTCACCCACGTCGCCGCTCGCTCTCCCCGCCGCCCGATCCGCCTCCCCTCGCTCCCCACCTAGCCATTACCACACGCCGCCGCCGCCGCCTCCCCTACTCCCAACCTCGTGAGTTCGCTACCCACCCCGCATTCGCCGCTCTCTCCGCCGCTTCCTCTCGCGCGAGCCGCCTCCATCGGAGGGGAGGGAGACAACCAACCGATGACATGGGAGGAAGATGGCGGATCCGGCCCACCGCCCGATCGAGGAGATCTAGACGCCATGTCGCCCTAAACGACCGCTCTCCTTCCCGACGCCGCCTCCCGCCATTCAACCGCTATTCTCCGCCTCCGCCGCCGCCCCCGCAAGTCCTCCGCCTCATTGCTGCCGCCTATCCCCTAATCCATCGCCTCCGCCGCTCCATCCTCTCGCTCGTGCCTCATCCACCCCGCCCCACAAAATCCTCCTCCCCATCTCCTCCGACCGCATCCACCCCACCGCTTACCCCGTGATGATCCAGTCTTGATGCATTAGATTCTGTGAATGAAAATTGCACTTGGTGCTGCAAAAGGACTTGCTTTTTCGCATGAAGTAAAGCCGCCATTTATCGGGATTTCAATACATCAAACATATTGCTAGACGAGTTTTAAGTCTTTGATATTGTTAACATCACATGCCATTCGCTCAAAACTAAAATTCGTGTTGTTACGTTTTGGATATGTATAATTTTGAACAAACTTAAATTTGTTCAAGTCCTCCCTCATGGACACTGCTTGATATCATTGATCTAAGTTATGTTATTGTCTACGCTATGTTTTTGAGAGAGAATGGTTTCAAGCATGTTTTGTTTTTAGTTGTGGTGATAGAGCTCTTGAGTCATATCCCAGATTGCTCTCTTTAATTTAATAACTCAATACAATATATCATATAATCAATTTTTAAACCCTATTTTTTTTTAAAAAAACATCATTTAAAAAAGAGTTAGCAAAGTACAAAAGCTATAAGCACTAGGTTACGTCGAACCTAGCCATTAACATGTGAGTCTGCAATTTGACATGTCTAGAGCTAGAACTAAACGATCACATTCAATACAAGTAAATCATCATAAGCTTATCGCAACATTGTGATGACCAGTCATGGTCGCCAATGCAATAAATCCTCTGGAAGTTCCTTCGCGTTCTAGAAAAGATAAAAAAAAGTCTACAACAAGAAATGACAACCCATAAATACTTTAAGATGGCTTATTAGATTAACCCATGTCAATCTAAACAAAGATCATAGTTGTGGGGCTAGTTGAGTGGCAACCACAGCAGGAGAATAGCACGAGGAGCAGGAGCAGATTAGGAGTAGAGCATCTACTGGAACCCGAGCGGCGAGGACCCACGGCGAGGCCGCAGGTCATGAGCACGACAAGCCCAACGAGACATGTGCAGGAGCTTGAATCCCACGAGAGAAGTTGGCGAAATCGCGCAAGGAAACGAAAGGGGTAGCACCAAGGTAGTACAGGGAGTCGAGCGGTGGCGGCCAGTGTCGAGATCCGCCGTCGCTGGTGGTAGATTGGTCCGCGGCAATTTGGGCGATGCAATGAGATGGGGAAGGCAGAGGAGAGTAGCCATCATGAGAGTAGCGCGTGTGTAGCAGAGTAGAGAGATGTAGGCCTAACAAGGTCATAAACAAAAAGCCGCTCGGTTCACTGATAGTCGGCGGGTCAGTGGTTCTATCAAAATCGGTCTGTTCGTCCGGTTTTTCTGATCCAATTGCATAGACAATTTTTAAAGCAAACTAAGGGCATCCACAATGTATAGAAAAGGAGTTCTTAAACTACCTTAAAGTTGACCTTATACATTACAGGGTTGACCTTGAGCAGATCATAAGCAAATAAGGCTTAAGACTAGTCTTCAAGCTAAAGACCTGACCATAAGCATTAAAACATAATTTTTTTATTGAATCATGTGTTCTCCCTTCCTCCACCATAAGCTAAAGGCCAGTTTTTTTATTAGGATGTGAACCCATCTTAGTACCCACAAAGATCATATATATTGTAGCAGATTGCATCAAGCTATGTCACCATACCTTAAGAGTGTCTACAATATATATGGAAAATCCGATTAAATATGTCACCCATTAGGACTAGGCACTCCTAACAATTTTTAACACAAAAGCTAACCTGGATCTTATATATTGGAGATGTTCTAAGTCGGTGTTCTTTTTTGTTATAGTTTTTTTTTGTTTAACCAGCTGTCCAATCCGGTTTTAATACTGTGAGCAGAGGAGGAAGTGGCACAAAGGAAGTATCTGACACAATGGTCGTGAGTTTGTTGTTTTGTTGTGGCGTGGATTATGGTGGTACGTAATGACGTGTCAATGTGGATTGGTGAGTTTTTTTGGCGAATCAGGATTTAGGAGTCGATGGGTGAGATTGATGGGCTCTTAAATTATCACTTCTGATGTCCTATCCCATTTGTTTACAAAATGCAATTATTGTAGTTTAAAGCAAATGAGGTGTCGAGAGGGTAAACAATTAAAAGATTGCCTTGTGTACCACTTAACTAAAAATTTGAGGGATTTAGTTATTTTTTGGCCTATTAGATTAAACCAACCTATCCTGATTAGTTGATATGTGTTCTACCTCTCACCCTATTCCCCAGGAACACAACACATTCAATGCATAGCTGTGCTTCCACCGCCCCTCTCTTCCTCTAAGGTAAGACTTCGGTACTAGTGGATCTGAGCCCTAACCCGACGATGGTGCTGGAGAGGGCGACAACAAACCCTCGGGAACACGGATCTCCAAGCCGATCCAAAGGTTATAAATTCAGTTGGTTTTACAATATTTTTTAGTTGACTAATATATGAAAAATCCGATTAAATATGTCTTTTTTTAGGAGTGCCTAGTCATTGTTAGCTTTTGTGTTAAAAATTGTCAAACTTTTGACCCTCGAATTAGCATCCAACATATCTCCATCCTTTACCTCTCCTAATACACTCATCTCCCTCGGTATATCATAACCCTAGCTCCCTTCCCTCCACCTACCATCCTCCTTCGCGACCACCACCCCTTCTAGTCAGTCATATCGCCGTAGCCTTCCCAAATCTAACTCGGTTTTTCAAGACCTCGTTGCACCATTTGTAGATGTCCATCCCACCACCCTTCTCTAGACCCACGGTAGCACCGGCCTCCTACCAGAATCTTGATGGGCTTGATGAACCAAAAAAGTAAACAGTGCTAAAGTCTCAGCCGCTTACCTTCGCATGAATCGTGATGCAAATCAAACGGCACCGATTTTCATGAAGAAAATATAGATGAACATTTCTTATTAAAAAAATAGTCTATTATGTTTCAGATCGAGAATAAAATGATCTGTAAACTAGCCAAACATCCCTGTACCTTTCTTCATGCTTGTTCTGGACCTGCTGAAGGGGGAGATAACATCACGACAGTATATTCGTCGCATGGCAAGTGGCAATTAGTTTACTGATTAATTACACGTTGCACAAGAGCTGATCGACACACATACAATGTCTTTGGACCGCATGGAGAGAGATGCCCAGCCGATCCTGCTTCTGAAAAGTGAGGCTGGTGACATCTTTGGTCCCATTTGCTAACAGAAAATTCTGCCTTTATTCCCCCTAGGTAGCACTTAGGTAGGGCTTTTGTTTTTGTATCTTTTGACTTTTTTTCCACCATAGATAATTTATTTTACTTTGTAAAAGTTAGTATTTTTTGATATAATTAAATTTTAAAAATTTAAAAATAAAAAACAGATTA
Organism: Melocanna baccifera; assembly: GCA_036346265.1. Lineage (NCBI taxonomy): Eukaryota > Viridiplantae > Streptophyta > Magnoliopsida > Poales > Poaceae > Melocanna > Melocanna baccifera. Next base: position 20,379,415 of record CM070688.1, read on the forward strand.
ACTTATTACAGACAATGCAAAGAAACACAGAAAAACAAAAAAATCTTAAAAAACTAAAAAGTTAAAAAAATAAAATTAAAGAATAATAAACTAGAAGCTAAAGACAGAAGCTGAAGCCAAAACTCATCATCTGATTTGATCATGGCTCCAATGAAGAAACAGCTGTTGTACCGAAAACCAGAGCGTGCGGCTGCTGATTTGCATGCATGGACGAATACCGTACAGACAGCTTACCACTACAGCGTTCTAAACTTCTGATCCGACGGCATCGGACAATAGTGCAAAGACGTCGACTTTTCTGCATGTTTACATGGCTGCGCAGGTGGCTGCTACATTTGCTTGACCTGCGCTGCTGCAATAATTCGGCGCTGGCGATCAAGGAAAGCTCCGGTCCAAGCGTAGTAAAAAAGGGAGAAAAGGAAAGAGCTAGCATCCGACTCTGACAGAGACAAAAGAAGTATCCTTGGATCAGCATTTGCATCCATGCATGCGACGAAAATTTTCTCAAATTTGTTTTGACCTCTCCACATCTTTGAACGAGCAACAAAGACCACATCACATTCGTAGGAGCCGGCTTAGCTCGCTCCTATCTTATCTTATGGCGTACCATGCATCGTTTTCTGGCCACGCTTATGTTACTAATCACTTATCAGCAATTACTCCAATCTCCACTAAGAAAGCAGTTGCTAGTCCAATCAAGTGACATCCCACAGCATTCATCGGATCTTCGGGTCAAACTGGCACAAATGGGAATAAAAAGAAAAGGAAGGCCATTTATGGGTTCTCCAAGATGCTGACACAGTGAGCTTCGAACCCTTTTTTGTCCGTGCCGAAATGTTTGCGTGATTGCGTCGTTGTCGGCTTATCCTTGAACGAACGAGCTCAGAAGCTTCGCTCTGCACAGTTCTACACGTGTTCTTTCTCGACATCTTGGATGACGGCGGTGACTTGCTTGTGTGGGCTTAATCTGGAGCACGCGTGTCGAACTAAAGAGTCAGACGCTCCAGCTCACCTGCCACGTTGACTGCACGCAGGCGCCCTAGGGCCAAGGCCTCGCAGCTCTGAAACGGCTGCATGCAGACTTGCATCCGGTCTAAATCTGCGGCGGAAAAGAGAACCCAAAACTGCAACGCAGGATTTGTCCTTTTTGCCCCATATTGAGCGGTTTGGTTGGCCCATCTACCATAAGTATCAGCCGCGGGATTCCTCACCACCACCAGTCCACGTATCACCTTTTACAAATAAGTCCTCCAGATTTTGATAATTACGTACAGGTTCTTAGTTCTTACAAATAGGTCCTTGAATTTTTACGAAAAAATCCCTACGCTTCCTTTACCTTAATAACGCCTCGCGGTTTTTGAAATTACGTACAGGTCCTCGATTCTTTTAAAACAGTCTCTGCTTTATTACGGAAAAACCCCTGCACTATTCTTTTATTGCGAAAAGACCCTCAGTTTTTTTTACGAAAAAGCCTCTTAACTTTACTTTTACTCCGAATTTTCGGCTCTTTTAATTCAGTACACACAGTGACTGACGCGGCGTGACGCCGCACCTACGTGTCTAGTTTACTTTACTTTCTACTGCATGTTTCTATCCTCCTCGCTCCCATTTAATTTTTTTTTTTGAATCTTGGTGCACTGATTAATGAAAGCTCCTGGTTTCCCCTGTAGAAGCTCCTGGTTCCAGCTTGGGCGTTGGCTGGTGGTGCCGATGAATTAATTCTGCATGCTGCGTGATACGATGAAATGAAAGGCACCGATCGATCGACCACGACTAAACGGTCGATGCATGCGGTAAAGGCTAGCGATAAGCCACTGATGTTATACTGCATGCTAAATAAATATACTACTATCCCAGAGTCGCCTACAGCACAGGGTCCTTTCGGTTATAACTACTAGCATAGTACAGCGCGCTGTGGCACGAGCTTAGCCGTTCGCCACTAGCTAGTTGCCAGCACCGGCACGGTCGACGTGCGGCAGGCAGGCGCGCCAGCTTTTGGTTCTGCGATTTGGCGACGTGACCGTGTGCTGCAGGAGGAACATGCACGGCGATCGATCGAGCAGAGGAGGGATGGATGGAAAAGCCGGCCAGATGCAGCAAGCACATGGATCGTACTGGCAATAAAATCCGTTCAGATCCAGAGATCCAAGATGTGCGTGTTGAAAGAAACGTATCCATCTCTATCTCCAGAGATCCAGAAATCAGCAAGGTATAGAATCTGTCCTTTTTAGCTACGGTTTATAATTTTTAGCTGAAATTTTTGAATTTTAGTTGTTTGCGATAGAGATTACGGAGAGAGATACTCGCTTGCAATTTTGGATGGTACAGATATTAGGCTTTTAACGTGTACTACAATTAACTTGTAGACTCTATTTTAAAAAAAAATACTCTGTTTGAAAGTTAGATACTATAGCAAAAGCCAAAAACCGTTTTGAGAAACTGAAAAGAACATGCTACATATTTTATCTATTCAATAGATATTATTAGGATTTTTCTAGAAATTTTTAGCAATTTTAACAATTTTCTGCTAATTAATAAGTGATTTTCAGAATTACTAAATAAGTAGAAAACAATATGCTGAATAAAGTAATTCCAGAAATATAAACAATACAAAGAGCTAAAGAGGCTATAAACTAGCTCATATAATCTTAAAATTAATTTCTATAGAAAGAAATTTAGTCTGCTAGACTTATTTGTTGTTTTGACGAACTTCGGGTGTCAAAATTATAATCATTTTTCTACTTTCAGCTCATTTTTTAATTTCTCGAATTTACAGGGGCTAAAAAGAAAAATCACCACCGACCTAAAAATTTTCTTTCGGACGTTCTATTTCTTTTTCCCGATTTTGGATCAATTCCTCCTTTTTTCTTCCATTCTCCCGGTTACGACCCACACCCTTATTTCGACCCAACCTCACTTCATTTGAACTGGGCCTATCCGACCTGCTACCAGCCCAGCCAAGCACAAGACCACGATACTAGGGTTTTAACCCTAGCCTTATGAGAACCCCTAGCCTCATGAGTGGTGGCGCTCATGTGGGTATGGGCGATGGCTGGGGCTTTAGGCGCTGACGTAGGTGCCCTGGTGCTGACGCGGGACAGCGGCAGCCGATGTGCAGTATCACCTGTTGAAGCGACCTTGGCCGGCGGGAGATGGTTGGGCGCAGGGCAGGCGGCTGCCTTGGATGGTCATCTCGGGCGTTCGGGTGGAGGTAGCTGGAGTCACTTCTGGTGCTCGGGCAGAGGTGGTTGGCGTTGCATCGGGCGCTCGGGCAGAGGCGGTTTTCGGCGGCCGGTGCGGAGGAGCATCTCGGGAGTGACGGACGGTGGCTTTAGGTAAGGGCGCGGGAGCGATGGCTGTCGACTTTAGGCGAGGCGCGGGAGTGATGGCAGTCGACCTCGGGCAAGGCGCGAGAACGGCAGCGACAGCCAGCGGGGCTGGTCGCGAGTGGAGGCGACAAGGAAAACTGGGCGCAGTAGTGCCCAGGCGTGGTGGTTTGCGGATGAGTTCGTCGGTGGCTTCGAGTGCGTCGATGGTATCTCTCTCACACTCTCAATTTTGATGCTCTTAACCTCACATATGGTGGAATCACACATCTCACTTTTTTATGCTCCCACTGAATTTGGTTATGTCACTCTCATCCTCGCATGAATTGTGGTGTATCTCCGGAGCAATATGTAGTTTTAGAATATCATTGTATGTCTTCTTAACCGAAAGAAAAATCCCATGCTCGGTCATCTTCTAATGTGTCATACTGTAGGGGCAGAAGAACTGAGGTATGGATATGGATTGAACTGTGGTGTACGCTTCTCTATAAGCCTCTTATCCCCTTCAATAGCATAATTCATAAGATCATGCACACTAAAAAAATATTTATGTTGAAGTACAGTGCGATCTTAGAATTCAATCCTCCTTTGAAGTATACTTTCTCTCTTAATACACTAGTGACACTAGCCCGATGTAATGCATCTTGTAACTCAAAGTAATATTCTTGAATAGTGTTACTCTCTTGCGTGATACTCTCTAGATGGTGAAGCAATTCCCACGCATAATAGGATAGCACAAATTCTCTCCTTATGAGTGCCTTCAAATCTGACTACGACTTAATAAATTCTTTTTCAAACTGTTGTTGCCACCAACTATAAGCATAATCTTCAAATTCTCTAGTGGCACGCATCACCTCTTGGGCTTTAGAAATCTTTTGAAATTTGAACACTTTCTCCATTTGCCATTCCCACTCAAGATACTTTTTTGGATCTTCACTGCCATAGAAATGATTAAAACTATCTTCTTGTTGTGGATGAAGTGCACGCACCACATCATTCACAATGTTGACACGTAGTACATTCATTTGTTGGTTCATCTCGATGCGCATATATTCATAATGCTCTTTCAAGGTGGAAGAAGTGGCGGCAAACTCATTGCGCAAAGTCCCTCTCAACGTTTGGAATTGAAAACGATTTACCAGGGGTATGCTCTTCTTCTATATTATCGTCTCCACCTGCCATAGTTAGTGACACAAAGAATACACAAATACTACAATATATATACGATATGTGGAGTTCACTCTATCTCACTTTTTCCTCATCAAGTAAAGTTCTTACCTTTTCGAAGTGAATTGAGACCAAAAGAAACTTACACTTGGTGGTGGCTATAATATCAAGTGATGATTAAGCGGATTTAAAAGTGACCCACAATTGCATGGCAAAAGATATTTAGTGGAGTTTGGTTCGGAAGTGTTTATCTTACATAATTTGAATTTCACGATGTTGTTGAATTAAGTAATAATCCAAACTTGAAAACTCTTGCCTATGTGCTGATTCAAGAGATATAAGTGAAGTATATAAACACACGCAATGATCAATGCGACTTAATACAAACAAAGGAATGAGCTAAAAGAAACAATCGACAAATATTAGCTTGTTTTGCATTAAGTACTAGGAGAGACACTAGCCAATTGTAATAATATGAATTTAAGAGCACAAGATTGTTCAAATAAATTAAATATACAATCTGAATTTATGGACTAAGATTAACTCACCCAAATTCGGCCAATGCTTTCTTTTCTTTTTCTTTTTGCTTAAGCTGTGGCTCCTCTTTTTATCAATTGGCTACTTTTTTACTCTAAGGCTGAACTAGGTTTAATTGTTTCTTGATTCTACGTAAGTCCAAAGTTGTTCAGTAATGTGAAGATAATTCTAGAACATTCCTCAAGTAATTATTAAAGACTAGTCTCAAGGGTTAAAAGATTTAAGTGAAAATCTCAACAGACGCTCGGCATTCAAACCATAACAAACTTAAGATGGTCCGAACGTGTCTGAGTAGAATTCTTTGCAGCGCACAACTTTGTGATGGTTAGGGTTTCTTGCGGCCGAATCAAACAAGAAAGAAAAAAAGGAAACCTAGATATATTCGGATATGATATTCTTTAAGATGCACAAAGATCTTACGTGAACAGCCAGATCAAGAATTCAAATAATGAATTGAATATTCTCTTTTTTTGAATGCTAATTGAAAGATCAACTAGCGGGTTTTCAAGAAAATTGGAATGCAAAGATTAAGCTACGCAAAAGACATGATGATCTGCACGTAAATATAATTTCTAATGCATCAAGACTTAATAAAACTCATAAAAAATAGATACAAAACTAGGGTTTGGATTTTTTTGTTTCAATTTTTTGGCTATATGGACTACAGAACAGGAAGTAATGAACTGAAAAGTAAAGAGCTAAGATCATACCGAGTAAACCACGCTCTGATACCAAGATGATACGGGGTCGTCCGATCTTCTCAACATAGGATGGATACTCGCGGGAGTCTTGATGAATCACAATGATCCTCCAATGGCAGTGCAAGGGATGAACACTCTTTTATCCACCAAAATACATTCGTGTCGATTTCACCGACCACTAAGTGAAAATCTATCGAGCACATAATTCCCAACGGAAAGGCTGAACGATTTTGATTGAAGAAACTCCCTAATTCCTCACGAAACTTAAGCACGAATAATAGTAGATTTATTCTTAAAGGTGGTCTGTGTTACATGGTCAATTGAACATCTATTTATAGTGGTACATAGACCCTTGCTTATGGAAAGTTTTCAATACATAGAAAGTAATCAAATCATATATAATTCTATCTATGTTTCTAAAATCGAAAGATTGTTTTGATGATTCCAACATGCACAAAAGGAATTTTGGGATGAGGTTATATTCATTGGAAAGAGGACGAGATAAACTTTCAATGCTGTACTCACACATTTAAAATGGACTCTTGATGCGAAATCTATGAGCATGTAAAATTGGTCTTATCAGGCTGAATAAGTATCGGATTGTTTTGATGATTCCGACGCGCACAGAAGGAATTCGGAGGTGGGGCTGAATCCATTGGAAAGTAGATGACTTCTTCTTTTTTGTGTTGTATTCGCACACCTTAAACGGAGTTCGTATGCAAAAGTTATGCATATTTGAAATCGGACCTATTAGGCTGACTTCGAATTGAGTTAGAGGCCGAATTGGATTCTAAAATGTGTCCCACTGGAGTTGTTCCTTGAGCTGACACCAAAGTGATGTGGTGACTTTTGTACTCTACTTGCACATGCTTCTCTTCATTTTGTACTCCTTGCGCTTGATCAGCTCCTAAGTTCCTGAGTAAAAGAACATTACATGCATCAGGTAGCGGTCTTTCTCCATTAAATAGTTATGTATTCCTAAGAAAGTGTTTACTTGATAATTTAGCTGTCGTGCACGTGCCCTTGTATTGATTCAAGTTGATAAGTCTTATTTGTATCCAAAAGTGTGATATCCTTAATGTTAAGTTTATTTTCCGCAACTCTAACTCTTCTAGCAAACTTTTGTAGTTCTGAAGTACTTGTTGAATTACAATGAACAACATAGCTAGGATGTCCTCATTAACACCATAATATAGTCTTTATTAATTCTCAGATATATTTACATGGTACAATGCCTCTCTATTTATAGTCTAAGCCACCAGGGATAATTTTGGTATTTGTCTACACCAGAACTTTTAGATTTCGTAACAGTATTATGATACTCTGCTATTTGCAACTTTTGTGAGACTTTTCGAGGACCATACGTGGCTGTCTCGTGCATGTGGGTCCCACTCGCTTCCAAATAAACCCTTACTATTGAAGTTTATTACTATTAGTATATGTGTGGTTTCTATTTTACATTTGGCTGATGATTTTTGATCTTAACGTGAACTCTTGTGTGAATATGCCAAATACTGATAAGTTGATAAGTCGTTTTATAAAAGTTGTCTCGATAAAATACTTTAAAATGGTCATAAACAAACTATTGTATTTATTTATTCAGAATAAATTATAAATTGAAAATAAGAGACTGACGTCTGCCTGTTACTCTTAGCCATCAGCACGCCGCTACTGACTTCCAAATTCCTATCAGCACCTTTGACCCTTCACTTCTCACTAAAATAAAATAGAAGGCGGCTCGTAGGATGGAATTAGCCGACAATATCTAGCGTCACAAGTTCATCCACGTAGACATTCATTCATTTTTTATTGCCTTTACTTTGATCGAATCACAATACATACAATACTCTGGTCTACACTATGTGTAGAACATATAACTTGTTAATTCTATCTAGCTAGGATTCCTAAGGAATGTTGTGTTCTTACCGTTGCATTTCTTCTCTCTCCTCCTCTGATTTTGGCGGGTCAAATAGAGGGATTAATGTCAATCGAATGGAATCTAAGCCAGCCAAAGTGACTGTATAATATGAAACCTCAAAAGGTGATAAAGGAGGGAATTAGCTAGGTTTAGTACTATAAAGGCACGGTTCATATTATTTTTGATTCTAGTTTCTGTTTAAAAAATTTAAAAATCAATACGAATATCTGATTTTTCGAAACAGCTTATCCACTCGTTTCACTACCGAAACAGCTTATCCACTCGTTTCACTACCATCTTGCTTCAGAAATAAAGCAGGGGTCATAGATGCACCACACATCTTACTTCTCTTGCTTCCATCAAGTGCATGCATCTCTTCTTTACTTTTTACACTGCTCATCTCTCCTTTCAAAAGCTATTTTTTTAGTTATTACTATTTATTTTTATTTAAAAATTATTAGTAAAAACTAACATGAACACTCAGTAGTACCATGATTAATGCTGTACATGTGTAAGCTATGGTGAATGGTGATGTACGTAGGCGTTGCACTCACGAAAGAAAACTTGAGAAAGCTTTTGTCTTCACTTTTCTGTCCGTATCAAAATTTTGTTTAGTAAAAGCTGTTGGTGGGCGTCTGAAGACAGAAGAATGCAGGTTGGTGTACTAAATAAAAGGTTAGGCTATCAAGATTCTAGCTCCTTGCATGCATGCATGCATGCATTCTTGTGTACCATCCAAACCAAATATCAAACATTCATGCATTACTCATAGTCGAATGAATTCAGATGTTCTAAGCTCGCAGCAACACCTCCAAGACTAGAACATCTTAGCTTTGGACTACAGGGGATCAAAATTGTCAGGATCTCGGTCCATTTCATAGGATGTTATGAGTTACGATCTATATATAATGCTATATGGGGCGGCTATTATTTCAATCCCGATCTATACGTAAGAACCATCTATTAAAACACTGGTAGACCTAATAATCTTCAGAATTATAAATTTTGAGGTAACGTGAAAATGATCATTCCGGGTCCAGACACTGACAAGTGACAACCTCGTAGGCACGTAGCTTTCAGGCTTTTTTCAAGTGCAATGTGCTGGTAACGAGATGATTATGCTTATTAGACGTCTCCAGCAATCATGCCCCGTAATTGCAGCCTAATTCGCTTCCTAATTAATTTGATTGGCTAAGCAGACCTTAGCCGCCTCTCTTAGCTAGCTAGACTCCAAACTACTATTGGATTGTTAATTTTTTGTCTTCACTGCTAATTAATGGACTCTCTTGTACGAATTTAAATTACTCCTACCACACCATTGCTTTGCTTGCTCATTGCAAAGCATGAGATGTCTAGCTAGACTCTAGGGTTAAGCTGAATGGGTTAGTTGCGATTAGCAGGAATTATGGAGCAAAGAGCAAGCACATGTACACATTAACATCGTTTTAGTTGTGAATGTTTCTTAGGTGGGAGCATGTTGCGTGCAATGTATTTCTTACGTGGGAATTACGTGCAATCTAGCTTAGGGTGCAATAACGGTGTACTCTAACTAAAAGATCATGAAAAATTCTGAAAAAATTTATTTACCTCATTTATATATAAAATTTTAAATTCAAATTCTTCTACGTTAAGGGTAAAAAAATAGAGAAAAATCCGACAAATTATAACTCTAAACACCTGTCAGATTTTTATCCTTTTTTGTTACTTTTAACATAGAATGAATTTAAACTAAAATATATATGGAGAGAGAGAGAGTAAGTTTAGATGTACAATCTTTTTTGAAAATTTTCACAAATCTTTTGGACTATACCGTGACTACACCCCATGCTAGATTGCACAAACTATGTTCCCTACATACATATATAGGCCTAGAAATGTTAAATGATAAAAGAAAGAGTAGGGCGACCCACAAGGCCACAAGTGCCTGCGCTTCTGTGCAAGCTAGGGCAATAAGTTTGAGATTCAATTACCACACGAAGCCCTTTTTTCTCAAAAAAAGAAGACAAATAAAAAGGAATATATCTTTGTTTCAATATCGATCTTTTATTATATATATATATATATATATATATATATATATATATATATATTATTTCTTATATTTGGGGAAAACTCTCAAGACTCTCATATGATTATGCAGAGTAAAGACATAGAAATTTTTATACAGATTCAAGTTTTCTTCTGAGAGAATAACAACCCTACATCCTGTGTGGCTATTACGAGGAAAAACTTACATGTGTGAATAGTGTGAAAAATCTAGCACTGATTTCAGAACTCATTGCCCATCATCCCCTCCCATATTCTTCTCCAACATCAACCCTTATATCGGCGAGGACGTGGTGGCAATTGTCTCTTGGTAGAAGATGTCATGACACTTCAGGAGTTAATCGCTGGATGATGGTTATTGTCAGAGAGACGTGGGTAGCTATTCACCATAGAATGGTTGTTGTCAGCGAGAGAGAGAGAGAGAGATTGTGTGCGGTTATTGAGCTTAAACACATGTTCTTACTACCTTGTCAGACAAACCCGTTGTGAGGGTAAGTTAGTTGAACATAGAAGAATAATAAGGAAGTCGTAGCATAACTTACGACTAAAAAATCATAGCAGATCTTATAACTAGATAATCGTAGTAGAATTTACGACTATAGAGTAGTCACAGTAAGACTTATAACTACTCTATGAAGTTTATTCCTTATTGTTAAGAGGTATATTCAGAAAATATGATGACGTAATAAATAGAGGATTATTATATCCTTGTCAGAATATATACATATATAGGAAAAATACATTCTACTCCCAGGTGTAATTACTCTCACCCATGATATACCACTTAAGCATATTTAACATATTCTTTTATCATCTTAGGTATACTTATATACTAATTCTAATACTCCAATACCAACCACAGGAAAAAATTGCATGGGAGCTAATAGTTTTTGGCATATTGTGCTAATACATTTATATTCGTACATAAAAAAGAAATATGTTCAGATAAACTGTGCATACAACCTTAAAAAATATACATACTATATAGATGGTTTTATTTACTCATATACTACATGTATATATACTCCGTTGTGTGAGATACTCCTTATTCTGCAAGATATGGCATAGAGAGTAACTACACCTAGAAATAGAAAAAATGCTTCAGAAAAATACATTCTACTTCCAGTGTAGTACTCCATTATATATATATATATATATATATATATATATATATATATATATATATATATATATATATATATATATTGGTTCTATACTCTTATGAGTACATACGTCTACTTATTAAATACTATTTAAATAAACAAGTTATACATTTTATCCTTTTAAATATACTCTAATAATAATTAAAAAATACTCTAAAGTGAGTTCTATGAAAAATTAAATCAAAATCCACTTTATAGCATAATTTATGTATATACTCCTTTTATATGAAAAATAGTATATAGACAAGAATAAAGTATCCCGATGAAAATTTTTATGTATATTCCTTGCCCTTAGGAGCCACATTTTTAGGCAGCAAAAATGTGCGAAACCAACACCACAAAGTCTTCCCTTTCCCTGCGGTGCAAGATCCAGCCGGAACAAGATCATGAGATGATCCCTATCTCATGGCCGTGAGGAACACCGAACATATTCTCGGTGGAAACAAAAGGATGGCCGAGAACCCGTGGGGTACAAACACCCAAGGACCTCCCTTCAATGACAGTAGTATCATACATGTGTGCATCATGCACTCATGCATCTACACTCACCCCCTTAAGCTAGCACCCCTATAAAAGCCCAGCCGGTGTGCATACATTACACACCACACCATGTTTAACCCCATCTATATCATACACTAATTCTACCCTTAAACTTCTCTTCTTCAAATTGTTGCAAGAGGAGAGAAGAGGAGACTTTTTTGCAAAGGTAAATATATATTGCGTGCATGCCATATTGGCGTGCAATGTACTTAGTTGTGCACTGTTGCAATCTTATCATATCTTCGGTAGGCATGCTTGTTTTCATAAGCCAATGCGAGTCCAAATGTGTGCTACTTAGCTTAGTGGCGAGATAGAGAGTGAGATGCAAGTGGACATGTGCCTGGAGAAACGACCCTGGGTCCAACCATTATATGGTCAACCACGTTTTGTTTTGTCCTATTGAAGTCTTGCTTGGTCCACTCTTTTGAGAGAACCTTGGTCTTCAATATGGGAAATTGGTTTGTAAAATATATAGCTATACATGCGTGGAGTCTGTGCTGGATTATTGCACTGTAAAACTTTCTTTTACTAAAGTATATAAATTTAGTACACAGGAGGTATTTTTCTCTCGAGAATTGCTTTGGCTATATATTTAATCCATGCACACGACCACCTAAATCAACCAGGCTCCGCAGATATCATGGTGCAATCAGACAAGACAACACATCAACAATCTTCATACAAATCCCAACAGACAAAAATCGACCCAATACTTTTGCAACCCAAAAATCGACTCATGCTTTTTACCTGGTTTTTGACTTTAGCTTTTTTCAGTAATCATTATATTAAACTAATAGTTCTTAGCCTAAAAGAACGTCCCCTACGAATAGCAAAGCTGTGTTGATAAACGATAAATTACGCATGCTATCGTTCAGCCATCTGTAGATGTACTATGCAATATGACCAAGTGGGCGAGCCAGAGACGAATTCTTCAGACAAGGGAGGTGGGTATAAATTGCCTCCTCCCCCACTCCCCGTCTTCCTCGATATCTCCGGTGGAGTAGTAGGCTATACTAATTAGCAAAGCGCGCGCTTGTATTGGCGGGCCGAGTAGTCGCGCGCGCACCTTCGAATTCCACGCGAAGTCTTCGCGCTCTCCCGGCTAATTCCGTGCCTCGATCACTCACCTTGCTAGCTCGCTAGCTCCCTCGTCGATAGCTATATATTGCTGCTTAAGCATTAAGCCTATGTACCGCAGCTAGAACAACAGCTACTTCTACTGCTGCTACGATATCGAGCTGTGTGCTCTGGCTGCAGTCTCACTGCTCGAGTGCTGTGACAAGTGCAGAGATGGGGGAGAACGGTGTGGCCAAGCAGCAGTGCTACCCGGCAGCGGCGGGGGCGGCCATGGAGGTGTCCTCCGTGGAGCTCGGCCACACGGCGGGCTCCAAGTGCTACGACGACGACGGCCGCCTCAAGCGCACCGGTAAGGAGCTAGAGCTTCCTACGAACGCATGCCATTGTGATTAATTGTGTTTGTTGTGGTTTTGAAGTTGGTGGTTTCTTTGGCGCTGCAGGGACGATGTGGACGGCGAGCGCGCACATCGTCACGGCGGTGATCGGATCCGGGGTGCTGTCGCTGGGGTGGGCCATCGCGCAGCTTGGCTGGGTGGCCGGCCCGACCGTCATGCTGCTCTTCTCCTTTGTCACCTACTACACCTCCGCGCTGCTCGCCGACTGCTACCGCTCCGGCGACCAGACCACCGGCAAGCGCAACTACACTTACATGGACGCCGTCAACGCCAACCTACGTACGTCCATGCATGCACCTGATGCACATTATGCAACGATCTCTCTCGACTCTCGCCCATGTAATTCGCAGCTGCATGCATGCAGAGCTCACTCTGTTTTGTTGCTTGTCGTTTCGTCGAGCAGGTGGCATCCAGGTCCAGATGTGCGGCTTCCTGCAGTACGCCAACATCGTCGGCGTCGCCATCGGCTACACCATTGCCGCCTCCATTAGCATGCTGTGAGTAGCAGCTCGCAAAAACCATGTGAAATATGTGCTTCTTGGTAAGTGTTTACTTGGTGATGAGCTTAACTTGAATGGCGATGCAACACCATCACAGTGCGATCAAGAGGGCCAACTGCTTCCACGAGAAGGGGCACGGCAACCCGTGCAACATCTCGAGCACGCCGTACATGATCATCTTCGGCGTGGCGGAGATCTTCTTCTCGCAGATCCCCGACTTCGACCAGATCTCGTGGTTGTCCATCCTCGCCGCCGTCATGTCCTTCACCTACTCCACCATCGGACTTGGCCTCGGCGTCGTCCAGGTGGTCGCCAACAGAGGCGTCAAGGGCAGCCTCACCGGCATCAGCATCGGCGCCGTGACGCCCATGGACAAGGTGTGGCGCAGCCTGCAGGCGTTTGGCGACATCGCGTTCGCCTACTCATACTCCCTCATCCTCATCGAGATCCAGGACACCATCAGGGCGCCGCCGCCGTCCGAGGCCAAGGTCATGCGCCGCGCCACCATCGTCAGCGTCGCCATCACGACGCTCTTCTACATGCTCTGCGGCTGTATGGGCTACGCCGCCTTCGGCGACGACGCCCCGGGGAACCTCCTCACCGGCTTCGGCTTCTATGAACCCTTCTGGCTCCTAGACGTCGCCAACGCCGCCATCGTCATCCACCTTGTCGGCGCCTACCAGGTGTATTGCCAGCCGCTGTTCGCCTTCGTGGAGAAGTGGGCGCAGCAGAGGTGGCCCAAGTCGCGGTATATCACCAGGGACATCGAGGTCCCGCTCTCCTCCTCCGGCGGCGGACGGTGCTACAAGCTGAACCTCTTCCGGCTCACGTGGCGGACGGCGTTCGTGGTGGTGACGACGGTGGTGTCGATGCTGCTGCCCTTCTTCAACGACGTCGTCGGGTTCCTCGGTGCGCTGGGCTTCTGGCCGCTCACTGTCTACTTCCCGGTAGAGATGTACATCGTGCAGAAGAGGATACCCAAGTGGAGCACGCGGTGGGTGTGCCTGCAGCTGCTCAGCCTCGCCTGCCTCATCATCACCATCGCCTCCGCCGCCGGCTCCGTCGCCGGAGTGATATCCGATCTCAAGGTCTACAAACCGTTCGCCACAACCTACTGATCTGCGACCGTCTCTCGCATGTGTTAGACATATAATCGTGCATGGACGCACGTAGCCGTGCATGGCACTGTAGCTATATACGGTTACGTATATACGCGGCAACGGAATCACGCCATGCAAGGCAACGGACTCATGACTTCCTCTATACATGGCAACAACCAGGATACGAATAGGATTCATTTTCAATCTCTTGTTTAGTTTTCCTTCCGGTTGTTTCGTTTCCTTCCGATTGTAACAATCGCTCCATATATAACTGCCTGTATGGCCAATGGAAGTTTTATCGCGTGAATACTCTCCGCTTTCATGGTATCAGATAGCGTCGCTCCTCCTGTGACCTCCCGCTTCCGCATCCAATCTTAGCTGCCGTCGCTGCATCCCTGCGCCGCCATGACCGGCGACTCAGCCGAACTCGAGCGCCTACGTAGGGAGGTCGAACTCCTTCGCCAAGAGGCCACCCAACGCGCTGAGGATGACCGTCGTCGTGCTGCGGACGAGCAGCGTCGCGCTGATGAAATCACCGCTGCTGATCGCCGCCGCCAGGAGGTCGCCACTGCCGAGGCTGAACGCCGCCGCCGGGACGCCGAGGCTGACACCGTTGTTGTCGCCAATCTCCACGCCCAGGCAGTCGCCGTCATGAACATCAAAGCCCTCGTGCCCATTGTCCTCGAGCTCGGCTCCACCTCCTACCCGAAGTGGCGCGGTCTCCACCTCATCACCCTCGGCAAATACGCGCTCACCGATCATGTGCTTTCCAATGCTGTCTTCCCCGATGACGCTCCGTGGCATCGCATGGATTGTGTCGTGATCTCTTGGCTTTTTGGCACCATCTCTGCCAATTTGCTCGAGAGCGTCATGACCCCCGACACCACTAGTCGACATGTTTGGCTCGCCATTGAAGACATGTTAAATCGGCAACAAAGAGACTCGCGCCATGATCCTCGACGCGGAATTCCGCAACTTGGTTCAAGGTGATATGACTATTTCAGATTATTGTCGCAAATTGAAAACTATGGCAGATCAGCTCGGTCATCTTGGTGAGCCCGTCCTCGATCGCACTCTCGTTTTGGCTACACTACGTGGCCTGAACGGGCGTTTCACCCACATGGCTGCCCTTCTCAAGCGTCAAAAGCCGTTTCCATCGTTCGACGACGTCCGCAACGACCTTCTCCTTGAGGAGATCACCCTTGCCGATCGGCGCACGTCGCCGTCGACCGTTCTTCTGTCCACTGGCTCTGGGTCGCGCGCCCCCACCTATGGTGGCGGCGCCCCTTCTCGCAGCACCACCGAAGGCTATGGTGTCGCGCTGGCATCCTCCCGCCAACACCGGCGGTGGCTTTGGTGGCTCGGTCACTTTCGGTGAAACCGGCCCAACAACCGCCGCCCGTCGCAACACCATAACAACGGCGGCGGCAACGGCGGCAGCAGCAACAAGGCGGTGCCACGCCGGCACTCGGGCGGGTGGCGCCGTCTGGTTCAATCCGTGGACCGGCCTTTGTGCGGTCGGCACGGCGCCTCGCCTCTGCGGACCACCACGGTGCACGCCCGGCTAACCAAACAAAGCGGCGCCTCCTCAAGCCACATTTGCGTCGCGGCATGCCCCTACGACGCAGTCCACCATCCAACGCGGGCAGCACTGGTGGACTGCCCCACGACGCCGGTGTGCCATATGGCTCTGCCTATGGCATGTATGCGCCCCAGCCCAGCCTCCCCGGCATGCCTGCTATCCCGCCACCTCCTGCGGGCATCGCTGGGGGCTGGGACCAGACCGCGCTCGCCAACGCCTTCAGCACGATGCAGCTTCAACCTCCTCCATCGACAAACTGGTACATGGACTCTGGAGCTAGCAACCACATGACATCGGACTCCGGTAACCTATCCACCATTCATCCTCCCTCTCATGCTTCTCCTTCCAGCATTATAGTTGGCAATGGCTCCTTGGTTCCCATCACCTCTGTTGGCTCCACACACATCAATGCCCAGCACGGCCCGTTCACTCTTCGGGATGTTCTAGTCACACCACAAATCATTAAAAATCTTATTTCTGTTCGTCGTTTCACCATCGACAATAATTGTTCCGTTGAGTTTGACCCGTATGGCCTTTCTGTGAAGGACCTTCGCACGAGGAGCGTGATCACCAGGTGCAATAGCACTGGAGACCTTTACCCACTGCTGCCGCTTCCTTCCCATCCGCAAGCCATGATCGCCACCAGTCCCACCCTTTGGCACCGTCGTCTCGGACACCTCGGCGCCGAAGCTCTTCACCATTTAGCTCGCTCCACATCTATCTCATGTAATAAAGGCACTTTTGATACTCTGTGTCATGCATGTCAACTGGGTCGGCACATTCGTCTACCTTTTTCTTCTTCTAATTCTCGTGCCACTCAGAATTTCGCTTTAATTCATTGTGACCTTTGGACCTCCCCTGTTGCTAGTGTCTCAGGTTACAAATATTATTTGGTGATTCTTGATGATTGCTCGCATTTCTTTTGGACGTTTCCTTTACGCTTAAAATCGGAAACTTTTTCCACTCTTTCCCATTTTTTTGCGTACGTCCAAAATCAGTTTGGCGTCTCTATTAAAACCATCCAGTGCGACAACGGCCGCGAGTTCGATAACCTATCCGCTCGCACTTTCTTTCTCACTCACGGCATTGCACTCCGCATGTCGTGCCCATATACATCCCAGCAAAATGGCAAGGCTGAACGCTCCATTCGCACCATCAATAACGTCGTTCGCACTCTTCTCATCGAAGCAAGCATGCCGCCCCAATATTGGGTTGAAGCTTTGCAAACAGCCACCTATCTCATAAATCGACATCCCACAAAGACACTTCAGTTCTCCACCCCATACTTTGCATTATATGGCTCTCCACCATCCTATGATCATCTCAGGGTCTTCGGATGTCGATGTTACCCGAACCTTTCTGCTACCATTGCCAACAAACTCTCGCCGCGTTCCACGCTGTGTGTCTTCCTTGGCTACTCTTCCGAACATAAAGGTTACCGGTGTCTTGATGTAAGCTCCAACCGTGTTATCATCTCTCGTCATGTCAATTTCGATGAAGCCTCATTTCCGTTTGCTGA
Source organism: Melocanna baccifera (assembly GCA_036346265.1). NCBI lineage: Eukaryota > Viridiplantae > Streptophyta > Magnoliopsida > Poales > Poaceae > Melocanna > Melocanna baccifera. Next base: position 20,396,986 of record CM070688.1, read on the forward strand.
TATGACCGCTGTGCCCCCGCCGACTGACTTTGATTTTTTGTTCGAGATGGATTGTGTACCCCTGCCCGTTGGGCAGCCTTCTGTTGCAGGTCACCCGGCGCCATCCGGCTCTGCTGCCCCTGTTGGCCCCTTGCCACAGGTTGTTGCCAGCATGGCTGACCCTCCATCAGCGTCGCCGATCCCAGCCGGCCCAGTGCCTTTTCGGCCCGGCCACGGCCGCTCACTGGCGGCGCTGGCTGCTCCTCTCGGCGTTCCTTCTGGCCAGGCTCCAATCGGTCGGCAGCCGGCCACAACCGCTCTTCCGCCTGGTGCTGCTGGCTCTCCGCTCGGTACTGCCGGCCGTCCAGATGCTCAGACCAGCCCTGCTGCGGCTCCTGCTGGGTCTTCTGTTGTGCCTGCCCCGGCTCCCAGTTCGGCTGCCCCTGTTGCTCCCCTCGCACAGGCTGCTGCCAGCCGAACTACAGGCCCTCCTCTCGTCGTTCCTATTCCTCCTGTGGAGAATGATCATCGCATGACCACACGTGGAAAGTCCGGGTTTCGATTTCCAGTGGATCGTCTGAATCTCAACACCACGGTCCTCTCTCCACTTCCGAAGACTTATCGTGGTGCTCTCGCCGATTCCAATTGGCGTACTGCCATGCAGGAGGAATTTGATGCCCTGCTGGCCAATGAGACTTGGACTCTCGTTCCTCGGCCACCAGGTGTTAACGTTGTGACTGGAAAATGGATCTTTCGCCACAAGCTTCGTCCGGATGGTACTCTTGATCGCTACAAGGCTCGATGGGTTCTTCGCGGATTCACTCAGCGCCCTGGAATTGATTTTGGTGAAACTTTCAGCCCCGTGGTCAAGCCAGCTACTATTCGCACAGTTCTGACTCTTGCTTTGTCTCGCGACTGGCCAGTCCATCAGCTTGATGTGAAGAACGCGTTCCTTCATGGTACGCTCTCCGAGACAGTCTATTCTGTGCAACCCTCAGGTTTTGTCGACCCTGCTCGTCCTGATTTTATTTGCCGCCTGAACAAGTCTCTCTACGGCCTCAAGCAAGCTCCCCGTGCGTGGCATACTCGGTTTGCATCACATCTTCTCTCCTTGGGATTTGTTGAGGCCAAGTCAGACACGTCACTCTTTATTTTTCGCCGTGGCTCCGACATGGTTTATTTGCTACTCTATGTGGATGATATTGTGCTCACAGCCTCTTCAGCAGCTCTCCTTCGCCGTATCATTGCCGCGCTTCAACATGAGTTTTCTATGAAGGATCTTGGACCACTGCATCATTTTTTGGGATTAGCTGTGACTCGACTGGATGGTCATATGCATCTCTCTCAGCGCCACTATATTCTGGAGATTCTTGAGCGTGCTGGCATGTCCGAGTGCAAGCCCTGCAGTACCCCGGTTGATACTCATTCCAAGTTATCTGGTGAGGGTGAGCCTGTTGCCGATGCCACCGACTACCGCAGTCTTGCTGGCGCACTTCAGTACTTGACATTCACCCGACCAGACATTGCTTATGCAGTTCAGCAGGTTTGTCTGTTTATGCACGACCCCCGGGAGCCTCATCTTGCACTTGTCAAGCGTATTCTTCGTTACCTTCGTGGTACTCTCGATCATGGGCTTCTCCTGCGTCGGACTTCTCCCTCTGATTTAGTGGTGTACACTGATGCTGACTGGGCCGGGTGCCCCGATACACGGAAGTCAACTTCTGGTTATGGTGTTTTCCTAGGTGACAATCTCATTTCTTGGTCCTCCAAGCGCCAGCACACCGTCTCTCGCTCCAGTGCGGAGGCTGAGTATCGTGCTGTGGCCAATGGTGTTGCTGAGGCGAGTTGGTTGCGTCAACTTCTGGACGAGCTGCATTCTCCGATTCGCCGTGCCACTCTTGTCTACTGTGATAATGTCAGTGCGGTCTACCTCTCCACAAACCCGGTTCAACATCAGCGCACCAAACACGTGGAGATCGACATTCACTTCGTTCGCGAGCGTGTCGCCCTTGGCCACGTTCGTGTTCTCCATGTGCCGACGGCGACCCAGTACGCGGATATCTTCACCAAGGGACTTCCCACCTCGGTATTTACAGAATTTCGGTCCAGCCTCAACGTTCGCCCGTCTACCGTTTCGACTGCGGGGGAGTGTTAGACATATAATCGTGCATGGACGCACGTAGCCGTGCATGGCACTGTAGCTATATACGGTTACGTATATACGCGGCAACGGAATCACGCCATGCAAGGCAACGGACTCATGACTTCCTCTATACATGGCAACAACCAGGATACGAATAGGATTCATTTTCAATCTCTTGTTTAGTTTTCCTTCCGGTTGTTTCGTTTCCTTCCGATTGTAACAATCGCTCCATATATAACTGCCTGTATGGCCAATGGAAGTTTTATCGCGTGAATACTCTCCGCTTTCAGCATGCATGCACAGATCGTACGTCCATGAACAGATGACGTACATGTTCTCATGTTATTGTTGCTTGCATACTGCCGGTGTGCTACCGTTGCTGCTAATTTTCATTGCTACCGTTGCTGCTAATTTTCATTGTTTGCGATCCATCATATATTGTAACACCCCGTGTTCTTAATCCGTCTTCGTTGCTAACCTCGTGATTTAAGCTCAGAATTAACCATGTAATTAATGAAGAAATAGCAGTCCGTTTCAATTGTTAAAATGTACAATAATTTAATCAAAGCAAAAGATGATTAAGTAAAGAGATAATTTACAACATACAACCGAGTTTACAAATTTTACATGCATAAGTTTACAAATTTTACATGCATGTCCAAATGTACAATGATTACGGTTACAATTGAGCTCATTGCATACATAATAACAATTAACCAGATATTTCAGAACCTTCAATGAGCACAAGCTGGAGTAACCAGCAATATTAATTGCAAGGAAAAAACCAATAATAAGATAGCAAAATAGGCACAACAAAATAAATCATCGAAAGACAAAATTACCGTGAGAACTCTCAATAGGATAATTAAAATGGGTGTTTTACTCATCGAGATACTAGACCGTCTGGGGCCAGTTGGCATCACTTACAGCCGTAGGGTTTCATCATTCGGTGTTAGAAACAAACGTGAATCCATTCTAAATTCTCTTTTCACTGCTAGCAAGCCTAGTAAAAATAGGATTTACCGAATTACCAAAATCAACCCCACTGGTGCAATAAAGATCTCCCCAGGCTTAGCATGGCACTCGGCATAGAGAGAAAGAGACAAGGCCAAGAGAGTAGCCACACAGAGAGAGAGACAGTGTGTGAGAGACTCGAACATTTTCACCCACAATTGCAACCAGCATGGCCACAGCAAAACCCACAGCCAACAAGCAACTCCACTGCAGATCCACTCCATTTCCCCCCAAAAATCCCCAACCATTGCCAAGAAGCATGGAGTGAAGCTTGCGACTAGACTAGAGGAGACCGGTGCCAGGAGGAGGAGAAGCCATTGAAGAAGAAGAGTGGTAACCCTAGGAGGAGAGCAACCAAGCAAAGCATAAGCCAATTGGGAGAGGACCGAACACTACTACAGAAAAGTTCATCACAGACGGTTCAAAAACGTCACCTTAGACGGTTTTATGAACCGTTTATGGTTATGGGTCACTAATACTCTAAGGGCATCATATACGGTTCTTAAATAGATCTGTCTGTGAAAATATTTTTCACAGACGGTTCTTACTATAAACCATTTATGATAGTCTATTATCACAGACGGTTCTAGTTAAGAACCGTCTGTGATTGCGATCTCCCGTCGTCATAAATAGACCTCCTTCGGTTTATCAACATTCTCTAAATTGCACTATAAAACAGTACAATCATAAGAGAATGCAGATGAACCAAAGTAAGTCTATTTATGAGAACAAGATCATCGTGGAATTGTTCATTTTGGATTCCTGTTGTTTTTTCTCCTTTCTATCAATCATCACAAGAACTAAGGTATCAACAATTAATTTTCATACGCATGAGCATTAAGATTTATATGACCGAAACCCTAGCCATCCAACAATTTTGTAATTTCATATAGAAGCTTCAAGGAAGAGAGGAGAGGGGATCGGATGGGGGAATATATATATATATATATATATATATATATATATATATATATATATATATATATATATATATATATATATACCGATATATATATCGATGGAGGAGGCGGTGGCGTGCGGATCGTTTCATTCGACGGTGACACTGCACAAGACACTCTTACGACAAGAGTGCCTTGTCCAGTGTACCGTAGCGTCACAACTAGAGGCGGAGGAGCTCGGGGAGGTAGTCAGCGTCGTTGTGCTGGGGAGGCGAACCTAGCTAGCAGGTGCTGTTTTGGTTTGGAGTGTTTGGGGGAGACGTTTGGGTAAAGGGCAGCATATATAAGGGTATTTGGGTAGTAGAACCGATCAATAGTCGAAAGTTTGAATAAAGGGGTGGCAAAATTGTGCGAAAAATATCACAAACGATTTTTAATACAAACCATCTGTGATGAGTTAATATCACAGATGGTTCTCAACATAAATCATCTGTGATATTATATCTTCACAAATGGGTGGCCTAGATTGGCCCGCGTCGCCACCCGCGCCATCCTCACCTCTCCTACTCCGCCCTTTCCTCTGACCAACGAGTGAAAGGCCGAGATTCGGCCATATCCCGCCCCGGTGCATCCCCGCTGCCCCTACTTTTCCATCTCTCTCTCTTGCCGACGGGTGGACCCCACCTGTCAACCCTTTTGCCCCTATGCACCCTTCGTTTCTTCTCTCCTTCCCTTTCCTTTTCAGGCCACCACCCGAATTCCCACCGGTCCATCCTTCCTTCCCTGCCCCTCTCTTCGGCTTCGGTTTTCGCACTGCTCGGGGAATAGATCGCCTAATGCCCCATCCCCTTTCCTTCCTCGTCTCGCCCCTTTCCTTTCTCCTCCCTCTTTTCATATCTCCGACCACCATCTATGACGAGCAATCTTGCTGTGACCACCCCTCCTCGACCCCTAGCCTCACCGCCCTCACCTCCCCCTCCAATTTCCCCTCCGGTTCTGTCAAGCTTCCTCTGCCACAACGATGACGCACACTGGCAAGGAATTTCGACCAAGCCCTACTGCCTCCTGCCTCAAGGACACCGCCACCAGCTTCATCGCGTCTCGGCAAGCACTATCTACCTCTCCACTGAGCTTGAACACCACCGGAGGACCCAATGCGCCAGGACCCGAGCACCGCCGCCGCCAAACCTCATTGCTATCCCCTTTTCGACCATTCCCGTTAATGCAACCATGCACCAGTGCACTCCCCTCTCTATTGCACCACTCGCTAGCCGCCACTGCTTACTGTAGTGCCAGCTACCCTCGGGCCCACAGTGTCGCTCACTGTCGGTGCTAGCACGTCATCACCTGAGCCCATGCAGCACCACATGGCGCTCCACCTCAGCACACAAGCGCCACGCCGCGTGTCGCCCGCCTTGTTAGATTGCATGCCCACGTGGCATGCCACCATATGACACAGGTCTAGGTAGCATGCCACGTCAACACCGAGCCACCCACAGGCCATGTCAGCGCCATGTGTTAGACACATGGCAACCACATCAGCAAAATATACCACGTCACCTGCCATGTGTACGGCTGACATCAGCATGATGTCATAATCTAGATTTTTCTTTAGAAATTTAATTTGATCAAAAATTAAATTCTTTGCTAATATCATAATTTTGATTTTTCTTTATAAAAATAATTCCAGCAATTATTTGCTGATGTCAAAAATATTTTTTCTTTAGAAAAATAATTCTAGAAATTCTAGTTTTTCTTTTATTTAGGATTTAAACGCCCGGGAGCCCATTTTCTTTCATCCTAATTCTGATTGAATCCATTCAAATTTTAAAATTCATCTAAAATCAAGATCTACCCAAATTTGCAATGTTTGCAAATTTTGGAGTTTATTTTAATTTCTTTTGAATTAGGAATATTATTTTCACGTGTAGATTGCGACAATTCTGGAGAATTTTACGATAACTATTCACATCAAACTATAGAGTAAGGCAAGTCACACACTCTTGATCATGTTGATCCCAGTTTATAAATAAAATTATTCTATTTTTAAATTATATTGCATGTTTAATTTTTACGCTCTGTATTTTTAATTCAGTTTTTTTACTTTAGTTAATACCCAATTGTTATGACTTTCTTCACTTTGCAAATTCTTGTACCTTGTCACCTTAGATTAAAATTCTAATTACTACATTAGGTTGACTAGAGAATTTTGTAGCAAAACATTAGGCCTACATAGATATATCTTCAGGTTGGGACAATTTTTTCACATGATATGATAAGCTTTTAAAATGTATTATTGACTTTGGTAAGTCAAGAAGGTCTATAAAATATTTTAAAGTAAAATATAAAACTTGGTTTAGACTTAGGTCATGGATAAGGTGGTGGGTGCTTGCTAGTATACCTTGTAGCTCGGTGGCTCAACGTGGATATTAGGCACCTGGGGGAAGTGGATAGAGTCTAACTCAATTAAGGACTAGTCTATGAATTACTGTTACAAAGTCCAATCGTACTATCACAAGACTGGTATTAGACAGTTCTGGCTAACTAATTAGCGGGTCCTAACCTGATTCTTACTATAGGCTGAGTGTGAGTGTGGCGTAGGCTATAGAAAGTCTCACATGGCATAAGAGGGGATCTTGATCTAGTGAATTCCTTATTAGGGTGAAATCTTAGTGGAGGTGTAACCAAATTAAAGGTTTAGCTTTGTAAAGGTCTTATTATGGTTACTCAGTCACACACCCAAGGAATCGTGTAATGGTCGATGCAATGAGTTAGTCATATCTTGTGGGTAAAACTATACAACCTCTGCAGAGTGTATGAACTATCCTAAATAGCCGTGTCCACGGTTATGGGCATGTTGAGTAAATTTTTTTACGGACTAGACTTTGTTTTTTATAAAATAGTTTTAGCTGGAAATGTGGTATTTTTTTCGGAGAAAAATGGTTCAGGTGGGATGCCCATAGTTAGGTTAGTGTTAGGTCAATGCCTACACTACCGTTATTGTTTTAAATTACAATCTTTACTTACAGTATTAAATTCAGCAATTTTAATCTATTTTATTGTATTCCATTAAATGTTGTTCATACTCAAATAACCATATAAGCCTTTCTTTGTTGCCTTTATCATTATATTATTTTTTCAATGTGACTTGTGGAGTACAAGTTTGTACTCACCCTTACTATCATCATCTCAGAGGAGGACGACTTTGACTACGGTGAATACCAAGATGAGTAAGCCATGTCTTATTGTCATGTGCTTGTGGGCAGGTTTGGGCTTCGCTTTTATTAGTTTGCTTCCACGGTTTTTTCCTTTGTTATTATTGCCAATGAGCATTGATGTAAACTTTGGTCATAAGATCGTACTCTTTTATTTAATAAAGTTTATTATTTATGCTTGATATTTATCCATATTACAACTATGTGCACTAATTGATCCTAAACTAGTGCAATTTACACAGAGGATCCGGAGTCATCGCTCCAGGGTCTGACACCATCACCATCAAGGGACCAACACGCACATGCATCATCACATTCACATGTATCTCACTGAAGCCATAGCATCCATACTGGTAGGCTAGAGTAAAGGAAGGACAAGCTAAGGAGGGGAGTACAGTATACCAGAGGAGAGCCAAGCCACGATGTCAGTGTTCACAACTAGCCACCGCCAACGCCCGATGGCCACCCCACACTCCCCAGCGTGTGAGGAGAACCCCGAGCCCCGCATGGCAAGCCAAATTGGCAACTACCTTCCCCATCTAAGCCTCGACCATGATGAAAAGAAACTTTGAATCAAAGAGTAAATAGCATGAAAGGCATGAACTAAAAATAAATCGAAGGGAAAAACATGAGTAGTGGGAGGAGCATTGGATCCCAACGGTCGGAGTTAGATCCATGATACCAGACCCAAATCTAGCCGACGGAGAGTTGAGGAGGTGACCAGGGAGCCGACGGCATCCGAGCTACATAGGGGCGGTGCCAGGTAGAAAGGAACCAAGTGGTGCGGTAGAGTGCAAGGGGGAGGGGAGCCAGTTAGGGAAAAGGTTGGTGGCACGATGCCATGGGGTTGGTAGCCTATTGGCCAAGGGTCCACTTAGGGAGGCGTCGGCATTGGCGATGAGAAGGAGTCGACCAGAGGAAATCGAGGCAAGGGAGACTGAGTGGTAGAGAAGGGTGTGAGTGAATGAGGAAAGGAGAGAAAGTCTAGAGAGTTTTGGGCCAAGCCTAGTTGCCGGCCGAGTAAGGAGAGAGAGGGAGTAGAGAGTATATATACTTGAGTACTCCTCCGATACACATATAATTGCATCCGTAATCAATTAGGCAGTATGTAACTTGCAAAACTTAGGTAATAACTATTCGTAGATACTAAACTGAAATAACTCGACATGAGTAAACTAGCACTAAGCTTTAGTATAAGATAGCATTTAATAATAAATTCAGCAATTAGAAAATTTGACATAGGGAATCGCCATGGGAATACATCGACCTAGTTTATCTTTTATGTCTGTAAATTAAATTATAGCATTCACATTAAATGCAGGAAACGAACCAGATCTAGGGAAGTATTTCACCTGAGCGCACCTAAGACTGAGACTTACGATCAACTCGCAGGCAAGCATGCATTTGAACATGTGATCGTATTATCTTCAGTTAAAACAAAGTATTTACCTACTAAATTGTTATCACCTTGTATCAAATGAAATCCTGTTTAATCCAGTTGAATGCTATGTGAAAGAAATGAAAGACAAATAGTAGGCTCAACTGATGGAGTAGTTGACCTGTAGTATAAGTAATTGGTGCGTAGAGGGTATCTTGGGAATATGATAAAGGGAAAGGTTGGGGTCCTCTGCATAGGGGTCAAATTTAAGGACATACAAGCTTCACTTGTGTAATCGATCGTATCGGCCGTATCAACCATTATTACATCAAGGACAGGTAGGATCAGTAACCCTATCAGAGTTACTAGGCACTCTACAACCGGATATGTAGATTTATTGAGGAAGAAAACTGAGCGAGGTATCGAGGCCATAAAGGATAAGCTTGGCTCATATATTTAGCAATGTGGAGTGTTGGGTGAAGGTGAGTCCTCCCCGACCAACAACTAGCTAGTCTACTAGGTGCTGGGTGAAGATAAGAAACTGTATCAGTCTAACGACTATGATTAGTTGGGTGAAGATATAATATATTGAGATAGAAGGAAAAGTCTTGTGCTCTGATTTTGGCATCTCATTTAAGAAAATACAAAGAACCATTTACTACAAAAATCAGGGTGACTATAGGTAAAGTGGTATAAACCTGCACAGTGCTGATTAATCATAAATTCATGTATGTCTCCTGGATTAGAGGCTACAGGAACCAAATAGAGGTTCTATCTGGTTATACGAATGCTTTGTAGATTTTTAAATTTACAATATGATATTCTTTATCAACCTAAAAATATTTATTTTCAAGATGTTATGAGATGAGAATGGATTCACTAAGATATTGGCTTGTGATCATAAATGTGCATTTTTGCTATTAATGCTTACTAAGTATTTTGTATTTATTCTTACCATTATCCTCCTTTGTTTAGATATTAGCCAATCTGAGATTCCACTTGGTGTGAAGGATACTTATCCTGAGGAGTTCTATATCGAGTGAATGGAGATGATCTTGAGTACGACCTATATGAGGTGGACGTCTTATATAAGACCTAGGACAACTAGAGTAAGCAGCTTGAGCACGACCCTCAGGGTATATGTAAATAATGTGATCTTATATATTTTCTAGCACTTGTGTAATTATTAGTTGGACTAAATTGTTTCCATTATTATTGTAATATACTATCACTTGTGGCCTTGTAAAATACTTTAGCCTTGTATATTAATGCTATTATAATATTATGGATAATATCTAATTATTGTTCTGCTACAACATTATGATGGACTTATTATTTAATGAAATAGTGTTTCAATGAATAATAATACGTTGACTAGTATTGTTAACCTTTGGTAATGACTCAGTTCGCCATAATCATGTTAACTGAAAAGGGTCGAGCGAGGGGAGCCAAAATAGTTTATTTCCAAGTCAATTACGGCCTGTGTTTGTAATTACGTAAATGAGAAATACACGTTCTTACGACAATTTCTCTCTGAGTGTCTCTCCTAAAAAGCGAAAAATGGATGGATGGATTTGTGCGATTTTCTTCGTGGGCAGCACAAAAACAGTGGAAAAAGGTTGGAACTAGAGCTTGAGTAAATATAAAAATTAAATGTTTCTCTTGCGACGATGCTTTTTTTATCTTTACGAGATTCTTGTATATATACACAGCTGTTAATATTTTTTTTTGGTTCTATTAGAACCACGGAAAATAAATATGGAGCTTCCTCATTCCCTAAACTGGCAAAAGGAGAATCTGCAGTGCAGTGAACGATAATACGGGCGGCTCTCAGCTCTGATGAAAAAGCCGAAAGCAACAAAAAAAACATCAAAAATTAAGGGGGCGTTGGTTTTAGCGATGGTTTCTGGTTTTTAGCTAAAATTTCACTGTAGCTGATTTAGCTTTTTGGGTATAATTAATTTTTAAAAAAATGTAAAAATAGAAAAAACATGTTAACCCATTAGGGACAATACAAAGGAACACGGAAAAAAAAGAAAATACAAAAAAAGCCTAAAATATCTAAAAAAATTCAGAAAAAGATGAAATACTGAATAGTGAAAAAAACAGAAAATAGAAGCTGAAGCCGAAAAAAAGCCGAAACGAGCGGGGCCTAAAGATGCTTGAAGCGGGACGACAATGCAATCACATGGAAATCCATGTACTGGTGGCCAGTGGAATCTGTCAGCCCATGGCGACATTGTGGATCAGGGCCTGGAGGAATCCATCGTCGTGCTTCATCTTCTCAGGAGAATGGAGGATGCGACTTAGGGGTATGGAGAATGAAACGAAATCGATTTTTACAAAAATTTGCATTCTTGCTTTTCTTGGATCTTTGCCTCCCCTTGGCCCTTCCCAACCCAATTCCGCGTCCAACCCAACCCAATCCAGCCCAGGAACCTTGCCGACACCGCCTCAGTTCATTGCTCCCGCGCGGTTACTGTGCACCGTCCGAAAAATCGCACCATCGCCTGATATTTGCTCCACCTGTGCCTCTCGCGCCTTCCACCACCTTCCACCACTGAACACCCAAGTCAAGCCTCCGTACTACCCTCCTGCCACCCTTTGACAGCTTTTGGACAACTCAAGACCGCGCGTCACTCCGCCCTGTCCAAAATTGGCCGCCGTCGCCCGTTTCTCCCCTCCCAAGCCGATAGCCCCTCTCTCAGCCGACTTGACCGGCTCTGACACCCTTGACCACTGCAACTTGCACTCCAAGACTACCCAATGCTCATCCCCTGCTAGATGAGCTGAATTCTCCCGAAGCCCTGATCTTTTCCCCATCGCCGACGCAGGACGAGCCCGAACTGCCTCAATATGGCTATTTAAACCCCATGACCCCCTCAACATCCTAGTGCACACCAACAGCAAGCCCCAACTGCCCACAATTGTCCCCAACCTCGTCCTACCGCCGGAGACCACCCAAGAGCCCGAGGTAAGCACAATTTTCCAATCCAAAGCTCTAGTCGATTAAAATCCAATTGCATCCGTGTCTAGCTTCCTTGAGCCCATAGAAACCTCCCCAAAGCAACCCCTTGAGCCCTCAATGCCTTCTCCGTGCTGGCCACATGCGCCATCGCCGAGCCATAGAGGTCCACCGTGGACAGCTCAAATCCGGCCACCTCTTACCAATCCGCCACCACCACTAGCTTCACTGAACCCCAAAGATGGATAAATGCCAACTCTACTGTCCCGATAGCCCTTGCCTCTCTCTGGTGCCGTGAAAAACCCGTGCGGTTTGCGAAGGCCGCCGCCGGCGATCGCCGGAGCCGCCGGTGGTGAGAGTTCCAAAAATGGAACCCCCGAAGTCCCCTCTACCCCTTCCAACGTACCCTCAGATTGCGTCGCAAAACACCAAGAGCCCTCCGATTGTCGCCCTCCCTTTCCTCTGTTCCCGCTCGCGCGTGGGAGCTGAAGGAAGAAGACAACCCTATAGCACGTGGGTCCGGCTGTGAACAGTAATCGACCCGCATGAACAGTGCTCCCGAAACCCGTTACTGTTCACTCGAAACCCAAAAAGTGAGTTTATACCCATTTTCGAGGTCCGCTTCCTGGTGCCAAGCCCCTGTAAGCCCAAAACCTTTATTTTAAAGTTTTTGTCCAAGTTTATTTTTGTTTTTCGGTCCAATTTCATTCCTTCGAAAGTGGGCCTAATTTTATTTATTTTTACGCTAGATTCCGACGCTGCCAATCCATCGACATAGGAGGAGGAGGTTCCAGTCCCAGCTCAAGATTATTCCTGAATCGCAAGGCAAGTCGCATTATTTTTGATCATACTGAGTCTATGTCCTTTACTTATTTAAATACGCAATATTTTTTATTATATTGCTTTTACGCTGTTATTTTATGTACAATTATATTCAGAATATCATGTTCTTAGTTATAACCTACCACCGACAAGGAAACCAATTACTATTTTGCTGGCCACATTCATTTGACAAACCCTAGTACATAAAATATAGAATTACTTGTACCAAATGGTAGTATAGGAACTCATATTTGACACTGTTGAGTGATCCGACACTTGTCGGTAGGATTTTGAAAAGTAAAAGGAAGTGGACGAAGTTTTCACGAGAAGCCACGAGTTAGCTGGGTCCATTGACCTTTGTCCGAGAAGGAGGCCTAAGTGAGGAGACAGCATAAAATAATGCTGGCCTAGTGTCAGTGGATACTAGTATATGTTATGGGTGATGCCTCAGCAAGAAAATAAGGACAAGACCCTTATGCCAAATAAAGAACATAGTGACCGCTCAACCGCAAGCGTTGATTCGTATGCCAAACATAGTGACCGCTCAGGATTAGTAGCTACTCAGTTCAATTGAATCTTTACACCAGAAAAGAAAGAAAGAATAATAGTAAAGGTAATGCGTTACAACGGTAGACTCTCACGGATCGGGTACATTCACTCGATGTTGGCCAGTCAGAGGTGCCTAAAGAAGTGATCGATCAATTGTCTATCGGGTAAAGAGTATATAAAGAACTGAGTATGCGAAAACTCTTGTTTTCTTAATTTAGTTATGAGGATTAAGGAATTTTGTGGGTAAAGCTGAGCAGCTCTGCAGAGTGAAATAAAATGGTATTCGAATACGCCGTGCTTCCGGTTAATGAAACTGTGTTTATTTGGGTGATTCAATAAATGAAGCATAAGTAGATTTGGAATGATTTTGATAAAATGAAAATGATAATAATCAAGTTTGAAAACCCCTTTTATTAAGAAGTCCTTAATTTTCTTGATTTAAACTCAAAATGTTTACAAAGACAAAATTGCATCCACGTAAAATAATAAAACCATTATTCCATGTTCATTGAACCCCTTTGCATGTAGTTATTCAGTATTTTCCTGTGCGACTTGTTGAGTACGGTGGTTGTACTCATACTTGCAAAACAACATAAACAGAAATCGCACCGCAAGAAATCGAAGTTTTCGAAGAAGCAGGTGAAGACGGCGACGCGATCGAGATAGCTGACGTTTGGTTTTAAAGGTTGTTCTCCGCTCAGGCCTGCCTGTGGCACCTTTTAGTTTTATGTATTGTAAGGGCCGTGGCCCGCTGTAAGACTCGTCTGCTAAGCCTTTATATTGTAATAAAGCTGGTTTGTTCCCTTTTAAAGCATGTGTTTGTGATGATATACACTCAATTACAAGACTGCAGCTGAATGAGCAGGCACAGGCAGATGAAATAAGAAATACCACCTCTGGAAACGGGGGTGTTACAGAGGAGTATAATTTGGTATAATGAGAAATTACTGTTAATCCTTTTTAAAATTTAAATAAAACTTTGTCGTAAGTAAGATTCATATATTTGGAACACTCTAAAACCTATTTTACATTAATTAAAATCCTAAAATGTGTACCTCGCAAAAAAAAAATCCTAGAATGTGTAGAACTTTTATGACTAATACTTATAAAATATTTTATCAAACATGATACTTTATATATTTATTATTAATAAATATTTCATAGAATTATGCTCCTACTATCTGCCGAAATTTTTCTATTTTAGCCCTTTTTTTAAAAAATATTCACATTTAGACCCCTGACAGTTTTAATTCCATTTTTCGACCCAAAAGTCGGCGTCGTGGGACACGGCGCCGAGATACAACGTCTCGGCGCCGTGGTCAATGGCGCCGAGGTCGCGTACCCGCTCCAGCGTGCCGGCCTGCGTGGCGCCGTGGTGGCACCACCTCGGCGCTGTGGGTCTTGGCGCCGACCTCGGCGCCGTAGGTCTTGGCGTCGACCTCGGCGCCGTGTGTCGTGGCGCCGAGCTCGGCGCCGTGGATCTTGGCGTCGAGCTCCCTAAACCCTAAACAGCGAAAAAATCCCTCCCGGCCCCGCACCCCGCCGCCCCCTCTGCCCGATCGGCCCCTCTGCCCACACCCTTCCTCCCGCCCCGCCTCCCTCCCCCTCCCGGCCTCCCCGCGCCTCCTCCCCTCCCGGCCTCCCCGCCGCCTCCCCTCGTGGCGGGACCCGCCGCCTCCCCCTCCCGGCCTCCCCGCCGCCTCCTCCCTTCCCGGCCTCCCCCGCCTCCCTCCCCTCCCGGCCTCCCCGCCGCCTCCTCCCCACCCGGCCTCCCCCGCCGCCTCCGCCCACCCCTCCCCTCCCCGCCCTCCCCGCCGCCTCCCTCCCTATCCCGGCCTCTCCCGCCGCCTCCTCCTCCCCTCCCCTCTCCCCCGACCGCCCTCCTCCCCTCCCCTCCCCTCCCGCCTCCCCGCCTCTCGGCCGCCCCGCCGCGGAGGACGTGCTGACGCACCAGCGGCTGCTGCATCTATTAGATTTTTGTTATTGGTTTGGTAAGTTGCAATTTTTAATTTCTTATGCGTTAACCTGCAGAGTAGATATATCATACCGAAGAGTAGAGCATGTAAAGCTGCTATTTTTATGGGTTAACATATAGCTTTTCTTGGCTTACTAAGTTAGCATATATTATACCTTTCTGTTTGTATGTGATTGTTCATGATTTCTGATGATAATACAATTGCTTGTTTTGTTTTGTTTTTGTTAGCATATATTACTCTCCAAGACTCAATTGCTTCTTTGTACCATGCAATATTTGTTAGCATATATTGGGACTTCTCTTTTGTGATGATAATACACTTGCTTGTTTTGTTTTTTTTTCTTGTCATTGAGTATCATGCAATATATCTTACTCTCCAAGACTCAAGAATTGATTTTGTGGCAATATGTGTAAAACTCTCACGATATGAAATGGCTTATATGCCAACAAGGGCATGCAGCTCTGCAAGTTTTATGTTGGGGTATTAGTAAGTCTGCCAAAATGCTTCTTTGTACTAGTTTGTCACACGCAAACCACTAGTTTTATAGGATTTTGTTACCGCTAACAATTTCTCCTGCTGACTTTTTTCTGAGTTTGGTCTATGTTCCATTCATTTAACTGTGATTGACAATCTTGACAAAATCGCATGTGCGTTGAGTGCACGTCTTGATAATGAACGTCAGGAGGAAGAGTTTCAAGCTCGTGAGGCAGCTCTTAAGACCAAAAGTGACAGGAAGAAGGATGTAGCGGAGCCATCTTTAGGGCGCGACAAAAAGGGGAAACAACCACGCTACACCCAGTAGACAAAATGTAATAGACCCAGCAAGTTATTTTCCCTAAGGCATGCATGTTAGGACTAGTGGTGGAATTCTGAACATTAGCAGTACAGAGTTCCATGGCAAAACAAAGATGCTCAACAGAATGGCTGCTAATGAAGTATCGATTCACATCAAACCTTTACACAAAGAAGGCCTTCGAATCTTGCCAGAAGCTAAAAGTCTTCACCAGGATGTCAATCAAATATGTGTTTTTATAAGTTTAAAATCTCAATGCATTAGATCATTGAGACCTGTAGCAAGAAACCAAAATCTTGAATGTGTATACTTTGGAGGGAACAAGAATAGCATCGCAGGAATCGCATATCATCAACAATTCTACGATCAACCGTAACAACACATTAAACAGGGGTATTTGTGTATACCTTTCACTAGTATGGGAGCCGAGCGAGATCAAACAAGATAACCCAGCCCTCTCATCAACTCTTGTAATTACTAATATAGACAAAAGTGAGGAGGCTGATATCATCGTCTGCATTGCAAGACCATCCAGTGAACATTCATATCCAGGAAAGGTTACTCAATACTCATTGATCCCATCGGTTATGCACAAACAAAATATTCAGATCAGATACTTAGCACAATAACATCAATCACTAATCCCCTTTGTCAACTAGAAACAATCACATTGAAACACAGATACGTCATTTTTCGCCTATTCTCAACACTTGCATGATTTGAAAAAGTAGGTGAACTGCATTTTTTAACAAAGAATTACTCAACACGAGAATTTCTCCCAATAGACTCAAAACTAAGTAATGATCCAATTATCCAAAACTATGCAAAATCACCAAGGTAAACAGCACAGGGGAAGCTGACAGAGAGAAGAAATATTTACATATTGGCAACCCGTCCCAAATTAAGCGGTCATCATCTGGCTGAGCCAAATGCTGCTGCTACATTCCCAACATAGAAGAGGAACCACCCAAAGATTCCAAGGGGGATTTTTGCCCTTTTAGGTTTCAGCAGCTCGGCGCCAAGACCCACGGCGCCGACCTCGGCGCCACGACCCACGGCGCCGACCTCGGCGCCACGACACACGGCGCCGAGGTGGTGCCACCACGGCGCCACGCATGCCGGCACGCTGGAGCGGGTACGCGAACTCGGCGCCGAGACGTTTTATCTCGGCGCCGTGTCCCACGGCGCCGACCTTTGGGTCCACAAATAGAATTAAAATTGCCAGGGATCTAAATGTGAATATTTTTCAAAAAAGGGCTAAAATAGAAAAATTTCGGTACTATCTGATTCTATAACAAAAAAACGATCCTAGGTAGGATCGTGATCCTGACAATATTGCTATCGAATGCTGCCGGTCATGAATAAGTTCTCTGTTGCCAAAAAAAAAGTTTTTCTAATCTTGGTTTGTAGATTGTTGTGTAAAGATAGGAGTTCTACCCCAACACATACATCTACAGTCTACAAACTTAATACGTAGCTGAGCCAATAAGAAAAGATGCCGTCCCCTATAGAGGAAGGAATGCAAAGCAAAGAAAGCACGCTGCATTCAGAGCGTTTCTTGTAGGTCGTAGCTGCAGCCATCGCTCATGCAACCAACGAATTCATCTGCTACTTGACGGAGATCGAGAAAAAACTTGGAACACTTGCATGCAAAGAGATACACAAGTAGACATTCACAAGTAGTAGTTGCATACTTATATGCATTAAGATCCAGAATCCACTCTGTGTCCACTGTGAGGAGTATCGAGACTTTTTTTCCAACTAAAATACAATCTGGTAGAGCAATACCTTAGTTCGTGTTGAAGTTGGAGCACAAGTTAGACATTTGGCTATATAACACCAAGTAGAAAGGGAATATATTAAGCCATTAGCAATTTGGTTTTGATATGAGTTTTAAAATAAAATCCCTAAATAATTGTAATTCAAAATAAAATTAAATAATCTAAACCTGTCATTATGAGTTAATGGTGAGTTTTGATAATTAATCACAATCGATTTGTGGGACTAATATTTTCTATAAGTTGGTGAAATATGTTATGTCTTATGATGATGAAAACTTAATAGCATAATATGTTGATAGTCATGAAGTTAAGATTCTAACATGGTGGATGGCATTATGTATTGATACACAAAAAGACAAGGACCTAGACTTGGAGAAGATATGTGTGTTATAAACCAAAAGGCTTCAAGCTACGCAAGGCAAAGGTATAACTAGCATAAACTAATGATATATTTCTTAGTCATTTTACCGGACTCGGTGTTTGGTTGGGAGATCGGCTGGCTAGTACAAGTTATCGTACTATTAAGAGGGGTCTTGACTAGTAGCTTGAGTAGATCATGTGTTGATAGCTCCCTGTGTTTGCTCTAGCTCTCCTTGGTATGACGCCAGTATTTGTGAATGTATTTTACAAATAGATGAAACTCATGCATAATCCATGTAGTATGTGACAAGAGTTTATGGATGTGTTTTGCAAATGATCGATCTCCATGTCCCTATTCCTTGTGGCATAACTCAAAGTTAGCAAATGTATTTTGCAACTTTTCGTGAGTCATGTTTTAATCCTTGGTTGTATGGTACAATAAATTTGTGAATGTGTTTTGCGAATTATTGAAGTACATGCATGCTTAAGTCTTGCTGGATTTTTAAAACTGGTCTGATGGCCATATGTTGGTCGGTCTAACCATTGGTTATGGTCAGACCACTGGTTAGATGCCAGTTGTTATTTTCCAGAAGGCATGGCTTGTTGATCTCTGAAATTTTAGTGAGGCAATCTAACCGCCATGTATCAAGCGGTCCAACCGGCTTCATTGCTGGTTGCTTTTTCCCGAATAGCATGGTTTTGTGCACCTCTCTAGAGTTTGTGGAGTGATATGATCGGCTCTTGTTAGCGGTCTGACCAGCCCCTGTGTGGGCGGCCTAACCGGCGACCTTTATAATAACTAGTTTTCCAGCCATTACAGGGTAGGCTGGTCTAACCAACCATCAATTGGTGGTCAGATCGGTTATGACTTTTTGTCGAATCTTGCTCCAGTAATGCAAGATTCTTAGTGTGTGTTATAAATACCTCATTGTGGTTAGTTGGACAAGAGTGTCTATGACTTTATTCATTTCCTTGAGCTAAGGTTAAGCACTCTGACCTCTTGTTTGTATTTGTTGCACCTAGTGAGCTTGGACAGGCAAATACTCGTATATGTGTTGCACTTGATGGTGGATTAAGTATCAATCGAGTTTTGGTTCTTGATTTGTTCAAGTGAGCATATCTGACTTGTTACTCTTGGAGATTGTTGTCTCCTAGATGGATTGAAGGAGTCATACCGGCGATCTTCTCAAGGAAACTTGTGAGAAGGCCTGGTTATTATGAGTATTTTGGTGCTCACCATCTTCAGAGTAGAGAAAAAGCAACCCTAGTGAATTTGAGATGTTGGCTTAATTTGTGGACCCGATCCGATTTATTTGGATTTACCTCAACGTGAATTAGAAAAGACCGACAAGTTTTCAAACATCACGGTAAAAAGATTGTGTGCCATTGTGATTCGCTCTCTTGTGCTTATTTACTTTATACAATTTACATTCTTATAATTAAATTGATTATTTATCACTATAAGATTACAAACATTGATATAAACTTAGGTTGTTGATGCACTTAATTGAGACTAGTCCATTTAGACTTTAATTGATCAAAATGATTTGATTTATACTTCCGCATATAAAATCGATTTTATCTAAAAAGATTTTTAAAACGCTTATTCACTCCCCTTTAGTTAGTCTCCTCATCTTTACACATACCAACATCAATGAAGTGAGAGTCACCACAGTTAGTGAGGAAGCTAAAATATTGAGTTAACAAACGTCGAAGAAAAGGAAAGATCAACATGGGGAAAGAGGACATCAGTATGTACAACATCATGCATATATATATATATATATATATATATATATATATATATATATATATATATATATATATATATATATATATATATATATATATATATATATATATATATATATAGACACACACATACATGTATATATATATATGCATTTATTCAGTACAAATAGAAGTACGGGCGTACAAAAACAAATAAGCAAAGAGATCAGAGTAGAGATGGTGCTGTTGTAGAGAATAGACTTAGGGCCACCGGAGAGAGCATGATAGGTGTCTCCGGCAGGAATCAATGACGGTTATATGTATATGCGTGTTGATATCGCAATGGTCAACATTAAGCAATAATTGAAGAGAAATAGAAGATAATCACGTAATAGAGCATTGTGTTAGAAGGAGTAGTAGCTAAGAGAGATCGATCAATAATTGGGCTTGTTGTTAGAGGTTGAAGTAGAAAAGTTGTGGTAGTGGGAAGAGATAAAAGACACACATTTTGATGGGACAACCATCGTGTGAGGGAAGATAAGTTAAGGTAAATTACCTTCGGTGCATCAGTATTTGTGCAAACAAGGTACTGTAATACTATATAAACTAATAAGATAATTTGCCATATGCATAATTAATATATTGCTTGAGATTAAATAGAGATACATATGCATGCATACATTTTAGAAAAGAGTAACTAATGAAGGAAAATAATGGTATGCAACTACACGATCAATGCATGATAAAGAGTAGTTACTTTTCTAAGAACCCCAACAACTTATTGTGCTAAATGATTTTCTTCTATCAAAACTCACACTTTAATTAAGTTACTCAAGTTGAAAAATACGTAAATATATTCTCAAACATCTAAGTTGTATCATTTAATACTACAAATTTTAAAATAAATTTAGTCGTACAAATACACGGACCACCATACTAGTTTCTTTTTTAAAAACGACATACGGTCTGTAATTCGGTTTGCTTTTGATACTTCACTATTGATGAGTCCATCCATCTAAACGGAGAACGTACATAGTACCGCGGAAAATTCAACTGTCTATCCAGATGAACTTCCATCCCCACAACATCGATCACTACACAGAATCGCTAGAGCCAGAGACTGACGTATGAAGCGTGGAAGAAACGGCGATCGATCAAGGCAGAGATAGGAATCTGTATCCTCCTTTGGTTGGAAGGGACCTCAGTGCCGTGCATGAGTCGGACCAGACGTAGGAGCACGACGATGCGCACACATAGTCAGGAAGGACTATTTAACAATAGTAAGTGTTAAATAGTCCATAGCCTAGCTTCCTTCCAAAGTTTTTTTTGTTTTTAATTTTTTAATAATTACTATTTATTTGATTAATAAAATATAGTTAAAAACAAGTCACAGAAAAAAAAGGCTTTTTAGACTTACGCAACTTCACATCAAAAGCTCCAGTGAATTACAACCTGTTCTTTTTGGCTGCGGTTTATAGGTTTTGGTTGAAATTTTTGAATTTTAGCTGTTTGCGACAGAGATTACGGAGAGAGGTACTCGCTTGCGATTTTGAATGGTACAGATGTTGGGCTTTTAACGTGTACTATAATTAACTTGTAGACTCCGTCTTTAAAAAATACTTCGTTTGAAAGTTTAGTACTATAGTAAAAGTTAAAAGTCGTTTTCAGTAGTTAAAAAACTACTTAAAAAGAATAGGCTCTTAGTGACGCTGTGCAGTAAGTACTATTTTTTCTATCCTCTTCTGTTGCACGCGCTGACCGCGTCACCCGCGCGCGGTTCCTAGCTAGTTCCTACTCCCACACAGCGCTGTTTATACCGCGATCGATGGTCCACGTCGTTGTGGGCCACTACTTATCCTTCGTTCTTGAATATCTTAAGCGTGTAGTGAACCACGTGGATCACGAGTTCAGCTGCGAGTGTGCGTAATTAGGGCCGACAAGCGCGTTGTAACATTACGAAATTAACCATCTCGAGGACATATGAGTAATTAGATAATATATAAAGGATACATGAACATAGAACAGTTAGATTTTTAAAAGAGATGTTGTTTTCCTGAAGTAAGTGGAGAGTTGTTATCGGATTAGATCTTATGCCGTGATAAAAAAGAATCATGGGGAAAGGTGGGCAAGCCCAGAACCTAAATCCCTAACCGCTATAGCACCTTTCTCTTTTCCAGGCGCTAGAAAAATCCTTCGCCAGTTGCCAGCGCTAACGATTTTGTTCCTTCACCATACGCCGTGCCTGCCATCGCCGCGCGTCGGTAGCCATCGCTAGTTCTAGCCACGCGCCGGTGTTGATCGCCGGCGCTGTCGCCACCGCGTCTGCGATCGTCTGGTCCCTGCGCATGTGGGTGCCGCACGCCAAGCCTGTGCATGCGCGCCGCACGGTTGGCAGGTGGCGGGAAGCTACAGGGCGCCAGGGGAATCCGGGGAAGGATTAGGATGGGGAAGAGAGAAAATATGGAATAGATCGTGATCTTGTCATTCGTCTCTTGGATAACGATATGGGTGTTTCTCTGCTTTACTAATTTTTTTTATTAGAGATTAGATTCAAAGTTAGAGAGGAAAGAAGCGAGTGTTTAAATGCTTATATCAAATGTTTAAATGCTGAAAATGAATTAAAAGAAGATATAACCATTACATTGTATGTTGAGTATTTATGATGGAAAAATGTGATCCACAAGAGTGGGATGGGGTCTCCATATTTAAAGGACAGGTTTGTGGTCCTTGTATGAAAAAGAACAGGCTTAAAGTTCACGCATGAAAAGAACAGTCTTGAGTTGAACCGATGGGTGCAACACTCTATTATATCGGTACAAGCAAAAATTGAGTTAAGATATATGCATTACATTCATGGAAAAGACAGATAAGATATTGAGACATGAGAAGAAAAATTAATGAGAATAGATATGTGAAATTAAGCTAATGGTGAAATAGATATGAAATATTAACTATATTGTTGCCTTGTTTATTATTCTATTGTATACTTTCTGCATCGTGGACTTACTCTTACTTTGTCGTCGGTACGAGTCCGAACAGTAAACTTAGAAACATCCCCGGGTTGGATACAAAGACCACCGCTGGGTATTCACTAGAAACATCTCTTAACTTAGAAACTTAAGAGAAGCACAAAACCACTTAGCGTATTCACTAGAAGTGTTTTTGGATTACAAGAGTGGCTTCCCTCTCCCATTACAAGATATCCTATTTATAGTGGAGAGGGAGGAGGTTAGTGTAATTACAACTTTATCCTTAGGGTTTGGTCTATTTTTAGGGGCATTTCGGTTATTTGCTTCACGTGGGCCCTGCCGCATTCGGGACCCTTGGGTCGGTCTGGGGTCGGCCCCAGACCCTCCTGGTGTTGGCACGTGAACCCGCCGATGTTGGCCTCAAACCCTCTCCAATGCTTGAGAGCTCATCTACCCAATAACCCCTCGGGAGGTCAAAGAGACAAGTATGGAGCTTGACAAGATAATGCCATTGGCTCTCTCCGTGGCCCCATTGGCCTTCGGGTTGGCAACCAATGTGAAATAAAGGCTGATTCCTAGGCCCACGCAGAATTTGCGAAAGGAGGCTACGTCAAATTGGGTTCCATTGTCGACGGTCACCTTTCTCAGCACTCCGAAACAGCATATGATATTTTTCCATATAAACTTCTAGACCGTCGTAGAGGTTATCTTGGCTAGTAGTTCAACCTTAGTCCACATGGAGAATTAGTCAACGGCCATTACCACAAACTTGTATCCCCTGGTTTGTGGTTTAAATGGACCAACCAGATCAACTTCCCATCGAGCAAGCGCCCATGATGGCAGTATCAGCTGCAGATCATTTGCCGGAGAGTTTGAACCATGCCCCATCCATTGTAGGCAAGACACGTGCGAACAAGGGACTATGCTTACAAGGAGGTGGGCTAGTAGAACCCCTATCGGAATGCTTTTGAGACCAATGCACGGGGTGCGAGTGGGAACTGCAGAGCCCCTGGTGTATTTCATGAACCAGGTCGACACTCTCGTCCTTGGACACACATTGGAGGAGTGGCTGGCAGACACCGCGCTTGTAGAGGGTGTCATTGTATATGACAAAGCCCCTAGTGTGATGTTTTAGTCTTCATGCCTCGGTGGGATCCGTAGGCTCAACTCTGTCAGTGAGATATTCGATGATTGATATCCTCCAGTCTTGCTCCCTAATGGTATGCACCTCCGGGAGCCCCTTCACCATTGGCTCCACCAATACTTAGTAAAAGGTACCCGCAAGCCTCTCTGTTTGTGTGCTAGCAGTCTTTGCTAGAATGTTTGCCTCAAGGCTTCTTGGGCCTCGGTCGGTGGTTGCAGGTTCACTCGAGCTCTTGCCCTGGCTTAGCTCAGCTTGAAGGGCTTCGACCTCGGAGGCCTCGGTGTGCGTCGCCTTCCGTGCTGACACACGCACTTCCTCCAATTGGCTCTTTAGCTCCTTGGCTTCTTGCGTCTCAATGGTCGGCAGGAGTCACACTTTGGCCCATGCCCACTCGAGCTGTGCCTGGAGCTCCCCCGCTTGATAGGCTTCGGTCGCGGACCACAGGGCCTCAGTCTGTGCCTCTCTCAGCTGCCTTCGAATGTCCTCCAACTCTCTCTCCACTTCCTCATGGACCCTTCGGAGGTCGGCCCTCAGGAAGCAACGGTCTCGCCGGTGACTCGAGCCTCCGTAGATGTGTTCGGCCGCACTCCCAACCCCAGGGCAGCATGGGCTATGACCCGACTCGACTTTGGCCTCAGAGGGGGGTTCGCACCCCTGACCTCGGTGGCCTTCCGCGCCTTCCTTTTCTTGGGTGACATGGCTTCTTGGTCAATTCCTCACGGATGACACCAACTATCGTCAGTACGAGTCCAGGCAGTAAACTTAGAAGTACCCCTGGGTCAGATACGAAGACCGCTGCTAGTGTAAAGAGACTCAAGAGAAGCACACAACCACTTAGCATATTCACTAGAAATGTTTTTGGGTTACAAGAGTGGCCTCCCCTATCCCACTGCAAGGAGTCCATTTATAGAGGGAGTAGGGGAGGCTGGTATAGTTACAACTTTACCTCTAGGATTTGGCCTACTTCTGGGGGTATTTCGGTCATTTGCTTTGCATGGGCCCCATCACGTTTGGGACCCCAGGGTCGGCCCAGGATGGTGGGTTGGCATGCGAATCCCGCCAATGTTGGTCTCGGACCCTCTCTGAGGTTGGTGCGTGAACCCCACCAATGTTGGTCTTGGACCCTCTCCGAGGTCAGTGCGAGAACCCCACCAATGTTGGTCTCAGACCCTCCCTGAGGCCAGAGCGTGAACTCCGTCGATGCTGGTCATGGTTGGTGCGACCATGCCCGAGTAGTCACGGGTCCGAGGTAGTGCGGGGACCTTGCTCCAACATATTTTATTGTTGTTTTTATGTGAATGTTGAAGGCGACTTGCATAAGTGAAAGTAGAACATGTGATCTTGCACTTATGAAGCTCTTCACTCCACCTAGCGATATATCACTTATTGTCATAAACAATTTAGTATTATCCATACAAGTATTAGTTGATAAATGTTTTCTTACCTCTTTATGGTTCATAATCCCGCTATTTGATGTGTTCATTGGTCTAGTTTTATAATTGATTCATCTTAGTAATTATTTGATTCATCTTAAGTTCAATTAATTGACTACTGTGTTGCTAAAAATTTCATTTATGATTACGTTGTATGATTATTTTTGAAGCCTACTTATTGGCAATGTGTAATTATTGGTTAAATTTGATAGTGGTGATAGTTGTGGGTGATATTCTGAGTTTTTGTTAAGCCGAGATGTTACATGTGTACGAAGCTAGCTAGACAGTCAAAAGGGTAACAGATTAAAAAACAAAATAATCCCTAAAATTTACTCTCGTCGGTTCATAAACATAAGCTGTTGTTTTAGACATTAGCATGGTTCTTAAAATACAACTTTAACTACTAATTACTATTATAATATATTTGTAAAATTTAATAAAATTATAATATTACGATAGTATTTTTTGACATAAATCTACACGTATAATTTTTCGGTATCTAATCTAAATATTTAAAAAAAATTCGATAGCCAAAATTTTCCAAGTTTAACACTTTCCAAAACTTTTTTTTTCGAACGGGGGAGTAACTGATGCGTGGCTTGTCAAGAACCAAGTTGTCAGCATCAGAGTATCTTCTGCGATTGGACGTGGCTTGAGCAACCCTCTCGATCCAAAGGAAAACCTCGTCTCCAAACCCTTGGCACTAGCTGGCTAGGTAGCAAGATAAGACGACCTCTCGTCTCGTCTCACCGACACGCCTCTGCTTTTGGGGACTGGATCAGGAAAGGAAGTGATAAAGCACGGACTCTGTAATGCATTCCGGCAGCCAGAGTTTAGTGATTTAACGGCAAGAATGGCAGGAAAAAGGAAGGATCCGAGAAGAATCTCCGATCGAGCATAACCACCACCTCTCCGTTTTGCGAGATTCCAGATTCCAATCCATGCGCTGCCACTAGTCGTTGCACTCCGCCTTTCAGAGTTTCAGTGCGGTGGTGTGGTGGCGTTGGCCTCGGCCGCTGTGCTCCTCTGCCGTCGCCGTCACCGGAAAAGAAGAAATGATATATCTCCTCTGCAGCTCTTAAGAATGAGCGGCCGTGGAGAACACTACACACTACGGCCAGTTGGCCGGTCTGCGCTCGGAGAATGTACGCAGCTGTTACGTGGTTCTGTGCGATAGGCCTCTGTTTTACTGTCGATTAAGACTTCGTTTCTGATCTCATTTGGGTTTTTTGTTCCAATGTTATTTATACCCTCTGTAAACTGTCTGATAGAGGTAGATATAGAAGTAGAGTCATATATATGTCTAGAGTGTTCTGTAACTTTTTCTTATACAGTGATTCTTTCGATTTGTACATCCGTAGTTTTTCATCCATAAGGATTTTTTTATGCTAAATCTCTGTCTTATATTTTTAATTATTCTTTATTGATTTTATGCTTTATCTTATCAATTTTATATCAAATGGCACATTCGATCATAACAGCGAGGTTTGCGGGCTCATTTAGAACTATCGATAGAAAGGGGTGCATATATTCTGCGGCCAGTGACAGGGGCGATCGATCGATCGAGTTCGCTTAATTCGATCGCAGACAGTAGACGGCTAGTAGGGATAAGATTTATGAATTCCGACTGCAATAATGGACGGCATGCACAGGCCGGCGTCTCATCTCGCAAACAGGGACGTGGTTTCTTGAGATGCTGCACATCTATCTACCTCCCTTTCACTGCATGGAATTAAATACCTCAAGGGTAGCATCCGTCAGTAGAAAGTTCTCCCTGATCTTGCGACAGCGTCGCAGCGATAGGAGCGTTTCTTACAAATCCTAACTTGCCAGTGTTCTGTTCGGTAGAATCGATTCAGTGGCATGCATGTGTAAGCACGCTCTTGACCGCAACGCGTACGTGCTTGGCTACTTGCGGACCGGAGGTTACACCAAAACATTTCTGATCACAGGTAATATCAAATAGCAACTGCTGAATGCGCCGCTGGCCAGTTCCATGACAAGACAAGCATAGCACAAAAAAAGAGCCACCTTTTTCTTGATTTGAAATCTTAAACCGTGGCCAGAGAATGTGCGATCACGTGCCAAAGCAGAAAGGACTACTCAAAGATTAGCAGAGAGCAGCAGTGTAAATTGGATCGAATTGTTATGGACGAGAAAGCGAGAGCCAGCAGCGAGGTGGGTGGGGAATCCGGAGGAGCTGGAAATCTGGAATTAATCGGGGAGGATTGGCTGCTTGTTCTCTTCTTATCTCATCACTACGAGATGCTGGTGTGTCCTTGTTGCTTGCTGACTGATGGTGTCTACTAGTGGTACTGCTATGCTACTACTGTGGGATGCGATGAGATGAGGCGGCATTATTGTCTGAAATGGAGACAGATCAATTGAAGGTTTGAAACACTAGAACAGAACATTTCGACCGCGCAAACCTGGGCTCGTTGCTGAAGGAGGACGGGTAGGCTACGCTAGCTATAACATTTAATTTTATATCACGTTCAACCAAAAACATGCGTATAAGGGAGTCATGGATAGTGTAAACGTGGGAGACGAGAGAGGGAGATTGATGGACGCAGCACACGCACAATTGGTGCTGGCCGGCTCTATATATAAGGTGATTAGAGGTGTTGCTATACAACTCCTATACAGAAAAGGAGTGTCTCTATACAACTCCTATACACCAAGGATAGAAAGTACAATGCTATCTTTGACACTTCATGAGTCGAATCGGAGGTTCCTAACGCAAAGACTGGACCGAAAGTCTTCAAAGGACTGAACTGGCAACCCCTTCGTCATGATGTCGGCGAACTGGTGGGATGAGGGCACATGGAGAACGCGGAATTGACCGAGAGCCACCTTTTCGCGAACGAAGTGGATGTCAATCTCGATATGCTTCGTGCGCTTGTGCTAAACGGGGTTGGCCGAGAGGTAGACGGCACTGACATTATCACAGAAGACAACCGTGGCGGAGGAGAGGGGAGAGTGAAGCTCCCCGAGAAGTTGGCGGAGCCAGCAGCATTCGGCGACGGCGTGGGCGACGGCACGATATTCGGCCTCCGCACTGGAGCGGGACACCGTGGCCTTGCGTTTGGAGGACCAAGATACCAGATTGTCACCGTAGTAGATGCAATAGCCTGAGGTGGAGCGCCGGGAATCTGGGCAGCCCACCCAATCGGCGTCGGTGTAGGCCGTGAGGGAGGGTGACGAAGAGGCGTGGAGGAACAAGCCAAGGTCCATGGATCCCTTGACATAACGCAAGATGCGTTTAATCAAGGCCATGTGAACATCGCGCGGCGCATGCATGTGGAGGCACACCTGTTGAACGGCGTAGGCGAGGTCAGGCCGGGTGAGTGTGATATACTGCAGGCCCCCGGCGATACTGCGGTAGTCGGTGGCCGCCGAGTCACACAGTGGGACACCGTCTGAAGCGGAGAGCTTGGACTTGGTGTCGACGGGAGTTGCCGTTGAGTGACACTCAGTCATGCCAGCCCGTTGGAGGAGGTCGATGGCATACTGGCGCTGGGAGAGGTGAAGCCCTGTAGGGGTGCGTATGACGGAGATGCCGAGGAAGTAATGAAGAGCACCCAAGTCGGTCATGGCGAACTCGTCATGAAGGCGAGAAGACAGCTGTCAGAGAAGATGGGTCGAGGCGGCTGTCAGGATGATGTCGTCGACATAGAGGAGGAGATAGGCGACATCAGCTCCGTTGTGGTAGATGAATAGCGACATATCCGAAGTGGATGAAGTGAAGCCGATGGAGCGCGCGTAGGTGGTAAAGCGGTGATACCACGCGCGCGGTGCTTGCTTGAGGCCGTAGAGCGACTTGTGAAGACGGCAGACGTGGTCGGAGCGGTCGGGGTCGACGAAACCGAAAGGTTGTTGACAGTAGACTGTCTCATTGAGGGTGCCGTGGAGGAAGGCATTCTTCACGTCGAGCTGATTGATAGGCCAAGACTTGGAAATGGCAAGGCTGAGGACGAGACGGATGGTGGCTGGTTTGACGACCGGACTAAATGTCTCGTCGTAGTCGATGCCGGGTTGCTGAGAGTAGCCGCGAACCACCCAACGGGCTTTGTGTCGAGCGAGGGAGCCATCCACATGAAACTTGTGTTTGAAGACCCATTTGCCGGAGACGATGTTTGCGCCAGGGGGACGGGGTACAAGAGTCCACGTCTGGTTGTGGATGAGAGCGTCATACTCCTCGCGCATGGCAGCGAGCCACTGGGGGTCCTGAAGAGCTGTGCGGTACGTCTTCGGGAGAGGCGAGACTGAGGCACAGGTAGCAGACAAGTTAAGGCGAGTAACGGGCTTGAAAATACTGGCCTTCGCTCGAGTCGTCATCGAGTGCGACGAACGGGGCGGAGCAGCAGCTGGTGTGGGCGCGATGGAGGAAGTGGCGTGCGCTCCGTGGCGGGGCCTTCCGGTCCAGAGGTAAGCAGACCCGGCGCTAGCATCGGCCCAGCAGCCTGGTGAGGAGGTGACGAGCCCGCCCCATTGGTCGGTGGAGATGATGCTGACTCAACCGGTGAGACACAGGCCTGAGTAGGCCCAGGCGATCCAGGCCGGGTGGGGGGTGCTGTGATCCTGATGGTGTGCGACGATCCTGGCACCGCAGCGTGATGCACCGGTGGTATGTCGTCGTCAGCTAGAAGAAAGTCGAGTGTAGAAGAGTCTGGTACGGCTGCAGCTGCAAAAGGAAACACTGTTTCGTCGAAAACAACATGACGAGATGTGATGACGCGATTGGTGGAGCGATCGAGACAGCGATAACCTTTTTGAGAGTTAGGATATCCAAGAAATACACAGGCTGTGGAACGAGCAGTGAGCTTATGTGGAGAGGTGGCGGAGAGGTTGGGGTAACATAAACAACCGAAGACGCGAAGGTGGGATAGGTCAGGTGGTGTCCCAAAGAGTTTTTCAAAAGGTGTAAGAAAACCTATAGGTTGGGAAGGTCGTCGGTTGAGTAAGTAAGTGGCTACAGAAAGGGCCTCGGCCCAGTAGGAACAAGGCATAGAGGCTTGCAGAAGGAGACATCGAATAACATCATTGGTTGTACGTATGGAACGTTCGGCCTTGCCGTTTTGTTGGGAAGTGTAAGGACAGGAGGTGCGAAGAAGAATACCGTGGGTGGTAAAAAGAGAGAGGACGGCAGAATTGAGGAACTCACGGCCATTGTCGGTCTGGAAGCACTTGAGAGGAAGGTTGAACTGTGTGTGTATGTAGGGAACGAAAGTCTGGAAAATAGACAACACATCAGATTTATGACGAAGCAGGAATGTCCAAAAAAAGTACGAGTAATCGTCGACAATAATGAGATAATAATGGAAGCCAGAGTTGCTCAAAATGGGAGAAGTCCATAAATCACAATGTAGTAACTGAAAAGGAGCGGTGGTAACACTATGTGATCGAGTAAATGGGAGTCGAACATGTTTGCCCAAACGACATGTATGACAATGAGTGACATGTGGATTAGTTGGAGGGATAACAAAATGTTTCTGTAACTGAATAAAAGTGTTTCGGCCGGGATGTCCTAAGCGGAGATGCCAGATATCCGGGGAGGTGGTAGCCGAGAGAAGAGCATGCGGAGGACGGATGGTGGCGGCGGCCGGAATGGTGTAGAGGTCGTCGTCGCTATTGGAGCGTAGAATCACGGTCCCCGAGTGTAGATCCTTAATGGAGAAACCAAAACGGTCAAACTCAATGGAGCAATAATTGTCACGAGTAAATTTACGAACAGATAGAAGATTCTGAACGAGAGACGGGACAACAAGGACATTGTTAAGGGCATATGTGAAAGGAATAGGGGGAGTAGCAAGGGAAGTTTGACCGATGCGAGTGACGGGGATGGAAGAGCCATTCCCAACAGTGACAAAAATAGGTAGTGGGGGAGTCCGGGAAGAGAGGAGTATACCATCTGATGAGACCATATGTGAGGTAGCGCCGGAATCCATCACCCAACAACCCGTCTGCGGACCCTGCATGGTCAAATTGTTCATGGCAGCAACCAACCCAGATTGATCCCAGCTGGGCTGGCTGGACGGCTCCACGGCGGAATGAGCAGCAGCGAAGGCCTGAGGGGGCGTCGTCTGGAAGTTGGGCCGTGGTCCAAGCAGGCCAGGTGCGCCAACCGGCCTCCAAGGTGCACTCCACGACTGCTGTGCAGCCCAGGGGTTCACGGCCCATGGACCGAACATCCACGGTCCAGGGACAGGGGCAGTAGGCTTGTGTCCTCCATTGCGGTCACCTGCGCCGCCTCGCTCGGTGCCTGCGCCGTTGTGCCCTCTTCCGCGGAAATCACGCCGGTTCCCCTTGCCTCCTCTCCCCCTTTCCTCTGTTGTTGAAGCTACGAAAATCGGAGGGGGGAGTCGGATCTCCACCAGCAGCTGAAGACGGCGCGGCGAAGAGGGCTGTGTCGCCGCCGACGTTGGTGGTGGCTGGATGCCGCATCTCGGCCAGGAGGAGGGACGAGCGGGCCCTGGCAAAGCTGGGAAACTGTACTTGAAGAGGGAGGAGTTCCGCTTGTGTTGCGAATCGGGAGCTGAGGCCCCGGATCAGATTGAGTACCAAGGTGCGGTCCGATACTGGTTCGCCGAGATCCCGCATGGCGTCGGCGAGATTCTTCAGGCGGCGACAGTACTCCGTCACCGTCATGTCTCCTTGGTTGAGGCTGCGAAATTCTGTCTCCAGGTAGATAATCTTCGTTTCCCGATTGTCGCGGAAAATAGACTTGGTGGCGAGCCAGAGTTCGCGAGCCGACTGATTGGGCTCCATGACGATGTCGAGTACCTCGGCGGAGATGGAGCAGTAGAGGGCGGTGAGCACCACGAAGTCGTCTTGAGCCCAGGCGCCGGTGTCGGCGGCGGGAGTGGGCTCGAGGACGTGCGGTAGGAGACCGAACTTGCCGAGGAACGCAACAAAGAAGGTACGCCACTTGGTGTAGTTGGGGGTCTTCAGATCGAGGACGACGGGAACGTGCGTCTTGACGCTCGCGATGCTGAGTGCAGAAGAAGTCGAGGCAGAGACACCAGGTGCGGGCGCCGGGGTACTTGCGGTGACGGTGGTCACCGGGGGCGTCGATACCACGGGAACAGAGACCCCGCGTGGCTGAGATGCCATCGGGATGACAACTGCCTGAGTGGCTTGTGCGTCAGCTAGGGCAGCGAGGAGTGCGTCCTGATCACCAGCGGCGGCGGTGGCTTGGGCGGCTGCGAGAGCGATGGTAAGATCGCTGAGGGCGCCAGCAAGATTGCTGGGGGCGCCGTTGGTCTCCATTGGAAAGAGGCAGCGGGAAGAAGACGTGGGAAAAAAAAAGGAAGTAGGCAGATCAATTCTGCTCTGATACCATGTAAACGTGGGAGACGAGAGAGGGAGATTGATGGATGCAGCACACGGACAATTGGTGCTGGCCGGCTCTATATATAAGGTGATTAGAGGTGTTGCTATACAACTCCTATACGGAAAAGGAGTGTCTCTATACAACTCCTATACACCAAGGATAGAAAGTACAATGCTATCTTTGACAGATAGTTACCACTAGATGCACTGCGCAGCGGAAGAAGAGTTGGATCAGCCCGGTCCAACGTAGATGCGCGTCGATGAAGTAGAAGCAGTCGATCGTTTCACGAACTGAACGTCTCCTCCTTGCGTCCTAGCAATAGTCTTGCGCTTCTCGTTGATCAGCCTGGAGGCAACAACGGCGGCGCCTCCACAGAGTCCACACGTTCGGGATGGAACGCCGTACTTGTGGTGTGCTAGCACCGCGCGCCCGGCTAGGGTTTCGGGATACGGCCGAGGGGAGGTGGCGGTCAGGGTTTTTAGGATAGTAGCATCACCCACCTGCAGCCCCGCCTCCACATATTTATAGAGTATACTAATGGGCTTCTACGTTGTAGGCCCATTAGAACCCTAATCCCATATGGATCAATACCCCTTTTAACCTATAAAACCGAATTGTTTATGATTGCCTCTTAGGCACATCACTAACAGTTGCCGCTGTTGTTCCAGCTTGGCCGACGCTGATGGGTACATGCTGCAATGAGGAATCGAGAGCGACTGCGCTGCATGGAGAATTGAAGGATGGGGTTTTTGTTACTCCAAAATCTTAGGTTGTAATTCGTAAGAAAAGTTTATCCTCTTTTCCTAATTGCTTAAGGTCATGTTCTAAAAGTGTTGTTACTTTTAGTTAAAATGGATTAGTTGAAATAGAACTACAGTGATTATTAGCTTTTTCTTAAATATTCAATTAAAGAAAGAATAAAAAAACACTATTATATTTCTACAGGTAATATAAAGAAAAAAAACTATGTTACGAAAATAACATGCTCCTAAGACAGGAGACATCCTTTTTTGGAATTGAGCCTAAATTTGCACTTTATGATCGTTCTAGGTGTTTCTAGCATTGCTATGCTCTAAATAAGGACTCGATAATCGAAATCCGTAGACCCGAAAGATGAACCTACTGCACAAACAGTAGTAGCTCAGGCTCCCCCCTTTTATTGTTGACTTTTTTGGTACAGCACGAGTACACGAACACAACTACTAGCTTTCACGAAAACAAGGAAAAACACAAACGTAAAACGAAATCCCTTTCTGGCTTCCAGATGGCCCAGCCCCACCAAACTCCTGCCCTAGTCTTGTCGAGCTCCCCCGGCGCCACGCCGTCCGGCAGCTCCCGGTCGAACATGCGCACCAGGTTCGCCAGCTCGAGCTCGACGGCGGCGAGCCCGAACCGCATCCCGGGGCAGATCCGCCGCCCCGCGCCGAACGGTATGAACTAGAAGTGGCCGACCCTGAAGTCCACCTCGCTCTCCACGAACCTGACCGAAATTAATGAAACATGGAACAATGTTATCGTGCAAAATCATAGCCGTATCGATAAGATTTGGCTAGCGTTGCAACGTGCCGGGTCGAGTTTTCGCACCTTTCGGGGAGGAAGTCGTCGGGCGCGTGCCAGGAGGCCGGGTCACGGTTGATGGCCCAGGCGTTGACGAAGGCGCGCGTGGCCCTGGCGACGTGGTGGCCTAGCACGGTGGCGTCCTGCATGCACTCGCCGGGCAGGAGGAGCCGACGGCCTTCAGGTAGGGTGCCGTTGTCGCGCCATTCCGCCGGCCAGCGCGGCCCGCCGGACCTCGTGTTGTAGCTTCCGCGTCGCCGTGGGTTCTTTGATCAGCTTCGACATGGCCCGCAACAGCACGATGTACGACGTCTCGGTTCCCCCTGCAAACATGTCTTGCGCCAACGAAATTCCACACCTATACTACTACAAAATAAACTATACTAGACACCTCATTATAGACGGGTTATAAAAAACCAAATATGTTGTAACTATAACAGATGATTTTACAAGCATAACTATGTTCCGTCTGTAATACACAACTATCGCATACGATTCTTGTTAATAACTATCTAGTAGTTCATAGACTGTTATTAATACGAACTGTCTGTGATAATTACAGACATCACACATGGTTTTTAATTAGAACCGTATGTGATAGTTCATAGATGGTTATTAATACGGATTATCTGTGACAATTGCGTATTACAGACGGTTTGAAAGGTGCTTCGTCTCTCCGATGTGTGTGTCTTTTTGATCGTTTTGATTCTCCGAATTTATTCCTTGTTGTATAAAATTAACCGTCCACCACCAAAGATTAATCCCTACATCACTGATCCTATACGAGCACTTTGCCGGCCGGCTGCCAATCTTCCTTGTCTCTTAAGAACAAATAAACGACTCCCTACTCTTCAATGTCGCCGATATTGATGGCCAATCTGGTCATACTTTACGAGCACCTCGCCAGCCATACGCTGACGGATGCTGCGGAAGGACACAATGCTAACAGTGTCCTTCCTTCTATATACAAGGATTTGCTAAAGCAGTTGAAGGCCACCTTTCGTCGTCTTGACATCTTCTTTCGCCGTGTCTTTCAGCTGGTCTTACGCTTTTGACAAGCTAATCTCGCCATCGATGTGGTTCTCCATAATGATATTGCATGTCTCCAGGATGCTTATCATTACTTAGAGTGCTTAATCGAGGCGGTAGACGACCAAGTCAACCTTGCCGAGACCCCTCAAGAAAGGGAAGTGAGCCTATGGGCTCAATTCGACTTGATTGTTCAGTTGAAGAGTGTTCGAGAGACATTCGAACGAGCGCATCAGTAGGTGGACGCATTTCAGACTTCGTTTGCTGATGATCCCGAACCGTCCGATGCCGACCACGTCGCCTACGAAGCTTTGAAGACGGAGATATCACGATACCTCCACCACTATAAAAACTTTGAAGAAGTTATGTTTCTACTTTTTTATCTTTTGTAAGAAGTGACTGGCCACGCTGTTTGGCCATATGTCCATACAAGCAGTTGAATTTGTATTTACTATGTTCTATATATGTAAACGGTCTTACTATAACGACATGGTCGACAGCATTACTGACCGGTA
This sequence comes from Melocanna baccifera, assembly GCA_036346265.1. NCBI lineage: Eukaryota > Viridiplantae > Streptophyta > Magnoliopsida > Poales > Poaceae > Melocanna > Melocanna baccifera. The sequence continues at coordinate 20,432,571 of CM070688.1, forward strand.
AAAAACAACAAATTAATACATATTTACTCCTGAGGCATTACCAAACTTACATTTATGTATATGAGAATGTGTCATATATATATATATATATATATATATATATATATATATATATATATATATATATATGAATTTGTATTTATGTATATAAAAATACATTTAGAACAATCTATAGTGTATTATCACATATGGTTCTACTTTAAAACCGTTTATGATGTATATTCATAAATGGTTATTAATACAAATCATCTGTGATAATTATGTATTACAGACGATTCATGGTTGGACGTGTTTGGGATATGCCATATTATTAATTAATACGTAGCCAGACCGATCCCAACAGATTTATTTTCATTGTGCTGCATTGAAAGAGGCGACCGGCTTTGGTGAGTTTAGTGAAAGCATACCGCTTGTAGATCTAGCTTTATAGATCAATTTGTTCTTAGTGATTTAAGATTAGTATTTTTTTCTAATTATATGCTTTATAGTAAAGAGAGATGATACCAAGATTTAGATCTAGCTTGATAGTTTGCTCTAATTTAAGGATGGATCACTACTCCTAGTTTATTTCAATATATTCTTGATTTAGCTATGAACAATTTATTAAGGTGAATAACAATTATGTGTAAGTATTAGGCTAGCTAACTATAATAGTATTAATAATCTAATTTGATACTAATTTATTATATGTATAGCATAGATCGATGGACTAAAACTGGATATACGTTGAGAACTATGTGAGTGAAGAATACATTAATGGTATTTTTGTTTTTAGAAGAGCGGGTGGGCAGGATATGTTGAAGAAATGGATAGAATATATGTATTGTTTATATATTGATTGTGATATTCTAAAGATGTTTACCAACTCAACGTAGATCGAAACTCACTTGCTTCTAATTGGTTTCAAAAAAGAGTATATATGCTGAATCAGTCACGGTGAAGAGAAGATTACATAAAAAGATAGTTATAACATTGTCGGGGGAAACAATGATATACCGGTTGTAGACTATACTTTCGATGAAGATAGGTCACACGAGGATAATTTGGATCAAATGTTATGCGATGTAGAAGAAAACTATAGTAAAACAGAGTTTGATAAATTCGAAGACTTGATAGATGAAATCGTCCTACCTTGCCAGCAGCACGCCCACGAAGTCCTCCTCCTCGGCGTCGCCGTCGTCATCTCCTCTACGCCACCCGCTCCTCCCCCTTCCCTCGTGCTCCTCAACCACCTTCTCGAGCAGCTCGTCCCACCGCCTGAAGTTCCTCCACGCCCTCGCGCCACTGACGGACAGCACTGCGTCCGCCCACGCCAGCGCGAAATTTTTTTTCTTTTTAGCCCAAAATTTGAAAGTTTTTTACAAATAGACTTCTAAGAAAAAGATTTCTAAAAATGGATCCCCGACACGACGCTAAAACACATGGCACCGTAGGTACATAGCACAGCGCCAAAGCACGTCCACCACGGCGGGAGAAGCGGCGGAGGAAACGTGGCTGTTCTTGATGGTTTGGACCAGGACAGCGACCTCTTGCTCCCTCGTGGCGTTGTAACAGTGGGAGCGGGCGGCGCTGGGGACGTGCGCGGAGCAGAGGCGGCGGACGTGCCGCCAGTGCTCGCTGTGGGGCACGAAGACGAGGTCCCGGAAGCCGTACGTGAGGATCTCGGCCGTGCGGAAGTAGGGGCGCGTGGCGAAGGCGTGGTCGTGCGCGCGCATGAGCGCGGCGGCGGCGGCCGGGGAGGAGGCGACCAGGCGGGGACCTGGCCGAGGCGGAGCAGCAGGAGGTGGGGCGCGCCGTGGGCCGCGGCGAGTGCGCGCAGGGCGCGGTGCGGGAGCGCGCCCACCTGGTGCAGGTTGCCGATGAGCGGCAGGCCCCGAGGAGCAGAAGGGAGACGCCGCGCGTTCCCTCCGTCGCCGCGGACCTTGCCGAGGAAGAAGAAGCCGACGAGGAGGAAGGGGAGGTGGAGGAGCAAGGAAGACTGGAAGAGAGCTCGATGGTTAGTGCCATGGATGGTGTTGACTTTTTTCACTGAGGCTTGACTCTGAGTTTTGTGCACGCGCTAGCTCAATGGTGAAACACTGCTGACTCAGCTAAAACCAATTATTTCAGGGAAACTGAATTCCTAAGTAATTTTCTTTTTCATATCTTCCCGTACATGTTTATGATTTCGATATTTATATGTTAAAGCAATTCTGAACTCGACTCGAATGTTATTGGTGACGGCAGGCAGGTAAGTCATTGCCTTCGCTTTCCATAGACTTGCTTAGATTGTAGCGTGGCCTTCGAATTGTTCGCATCTTCCTTTGGAGCTTATGCACAGAGGATACTTGATTACTTTAGATAGGCATCATCCGGACTTCCGGAGGTCACGGGGGTTTGAGTGAGTCTCTCATCAGTAGCGTACAAAAATACAAGTGGTAATGCGCAACAAAACAAAATTTGCCGAAGCAATTAGAACTGTTCATGTATCTAGCACTTAGCACTATTGTAATGTTTTTTTTCAATTTTGATCCTGTAATATCTATTTTTATAAAAATAACTTTTTTTTAAATTTAGAGAATATAACAGATGATATATGTCATCTGGTATGCCGGGTAGCTCGACAGGAGACAAGTGAAGCGACAGGGGAAGCGGACGTGACACACGGCGCCGAGGCACCGCAGGCTATGGGCCCGAGTAGCCGTCGAGCTGCGCTTGGCACAGGAAGCACTAAGGGGGTGATCATTTCGGCTTTTTCACCTTTCTAGCTTGACTTTTTTCACTATTCACTAACTCAACATGATGTTTTTCACCAAAAGCCATCGCTATTCCGATCACCCCCTTAAGCAGGGTGGGGGCACGACATAGTAGCCGTAATCATGCAGACGATTAGTAGCTAGGCTTCAGCTTTTGTTTTTTTATTTCCAGTTTATTTAAATCAAAAATCATTTATAATTTATCAGTTTTTAATTTTAATTTATTTTATCTTTTTTTTATTTTATCTTATTTCTTTGTATTATTCATGATGATATAACGTTGTTTCAATTTTTTATTTTTTTAACAAAAATTAAATAACTAATACAATATAATTTCAATTAAAAACCAAAATTCGCCGCCATAAAACTTTAGTTGGAGCGGGGCCGTCGTGCACTCCATTGAGGAATTGAGGGGTGCACGTCTTAGCCGAGCTAGCGATTGCCTGCACGGCTACGGCCACTGTGCCGTGGCCCCATCTGCTCCCGGTGCTCGGCCGGGCAGCTCGGCAGGCTGCTGCCAAATAGCCTCAGCTCGGCAGCTGCCGGGCCCGCCATCTGTCGGGCCGCTCGGCTCGACTCGTGCCAAGCTACTTAGATAGCAAGTGACACGTGTGGTATAATGCATTTTTAAACTCAGATAAAGAGCCAGTTTTTACCCAAAAAAAAGGATGTTAGGGAATCAATTTTATATATAAACAAAGTTGCAACATGTTAGAAACGTGAACAGTTCAAACAATCAATTGTTCAACATCAAGGGCGTCATCAGATGTTATACCCGACTTTTTAACAACAAACGAAACCAACTCTATCAAACTTACTACCAGTACCCATCAAATGCCTAGAATCTTGATGCACCTCAATTCGCAACACCTACCTGTTTATTGTGAAATTTCCCTAATTCCTCCAGAAACTTAACTGGTTATTGTGAATTTCTTGCATTCCTAACTGGTTATTGTGAATTTCTTGCATTCCAACCAGGTCCTATGTAGGTTTGAATTGTTCTATTTTGTTTCAATCCCAAACAGGACTTCATATGTGTGTTCGTATTAAAAGTGCTTGGAGAAAATTAGACAATGATTAATGACACAATGTTGCCTTTGAATTCTTTTGTATTCTGAATGCGTATTGTATTTGAAAGAATACAACAGTTCCAGATAATGACCTCTGTGGCTCACCGCGATTTACATTTCAAAACTTGGATTCTTGGCCATTCTGGTTGTCTTACCCAGGGACGTATAACTGATATAGCCCCCAAAATTCTGTACCAATGTCTCAAATAACAAGGGGAGCCGAGCCGTTACCGCTAAATCCTACAGTCAAAACCTATGGAGCGTATCCAAAAGAATGGAGATTCTTCCCTTCCCAAGTTTAGGAACAATGGTGGCGAGTACGCATCATGATTTGAGCACACTTGCAAATACCAGAAGGTTATCATGTTGAGCGAAATGATTCTGTGGCCCTCGGTGACCTGAGTGGAATGCCATCAGCAGCAGACCTGAGAGGAATTCCTTCAGCTGCATATCCATCCTCATCCTCATGTTTAGGAAGTCGCATTGGTAAATTCGGTGGGAGACCTGTGATAACAAGGAATAAGAATTTGCCAATAGGTCTCATTCCAAGTCAAAAGAGGAGAAAATGTAGTCATACCATCCACCATATCCTTCGTTTTGTGAAGAAGAAACGTCCCAGAAAGGATAGTAACAAAACCACACATCTCTGTGACAATTTGCGTTGGATTTTGACGATCCCAATCCTGCATGCAATTATAGTCGACATTAATAAATGGTTCCGAAGCATTGCCAATGGAATATAGTAGGGGATTGACTGATACACCATTTGACAATCCAGCTTGGCCAATAGAGAATGTGTGGCATTATTATGATTCACAAATTTATTTTCGTCCGACTGGTATTCCCATATTGTGTTCAAAGCCATTCACACTGACCCAAGCATGCCCTATTTAGTCCTGTTGACAGAGCTGACTGGTCCTCACACTGGAGAAGCAGAGGATTCTATGAAGCATTATAACTATAGTCATCACCATGGTTGTTACGGTGTCGCCTAGGCATCCAGTCACCCAGAGCCCGACGCCAAGGTCTATTGCCCAACTTTTCCGAGTTAGGAGATTGACACCGAGGTCTCACACAACAGTAGCCGCCGCGCTCGCGGCCCTGAGCCCTGTCGCTCCTCCATCTGAAGCCGCCGCCGCCGGCCGGATTTGAAGCCACACTGCCTCTTCCTGAGCTACACCGATCGGATCTGGAGCCACAACCTCCTCCATCCTCTTCCCGAGCCGCACTGGTAGACTCCAGATCTGGCCGATCTGGTGACTTCTAGCATGGTGGCGAACAGAGGCGCAGAGGAGATGGGAGGAGGCGGCGTGCTGATTTGATGGTGACGGCGTAGAGGAGCTGGTGCGGAGGAAGAGCAGAGGGAGGAGAAGCGGTGGCCGGTGGTGATGAGGTGGCGCGCCGGCGGCCGATGATGGAGAGGATTTGGGGTTTGGGAGAGAAATGCAGGCTCGGGTTTGCAATGGCGGGTGATCAAGTTAAATGGATTGAGGATTTTTTTTGGTTTTTTGTGATTTAGTCCTCGCGGTTCCTGAAAATTACGAATAGACCCCTCCCTCAATGGATTTCCTTTGATTTGGACCTCCTAAGACATGGTTATTTAGATAATTTGTGCTATTATGTCATCTAACTATCGCCATGACGGACACCTAGTCGACTATGTGTCCAGGCACCCCGGTCTCATTGCGACTTGCCAAAGAGCCGTGACAACTTTGGTCCTCACCCCTGACAACAGAAGCTTACTAATTTCAGAAATTCGGTCCAAAGGAATAGGTCCCTCAACCCTTACTATAGTAGAATTCGGATATCGATCAGCGAGACAAAAAAACACAATAAACAGCAATGCCAGATGCAGCAAGGCGAAAGAGAATGCAAATTTGAGTGATCATTGGAAAGATGGTTGCAAAGTTTAATGGAGCAAGATCAAACTTTGAATGTTTTCTTTCACACAAAGATTGCTAAGTTGTATGTAGTGTTAGTTTTTTCATTCATAATCCTATGCATTTCTTATTAGCTTGTTAGTTTCCGTTACTTTTGATCCTGTGCATGGTTGCTTACTGGCCGTGCACAAAGTTTGTCCGAGTCACACGATACAAGCAGTTCATGCCGCGCATGTAGTATGGCCTCAACGGCCAAGTCCCAGTTTACTTCTATAAATAGCAAAGAGAAAAGAACCGAAAAGCTGCAGTGTTTTGAGCAGCACAAAAATCCTTGAGTGCGTGTTCGTGTTGTGTGTGTCCAAGTGAAAGTGTGAGAAGTTTGAGGCAGGCATTACTTACAATTGGTATCAGAGCCTGGTTGGCTTGATCTACGATGCTGCGCTCAAGGTCCGCGTTGTCCCGGTGCACAGACCAACGGGTCGTAGCCACATCCCAGAGGCCGCCCCGACGGGAGCAGCGGTGCTCTGGTTGTTCAGCGGGTCGTGCAGGTGGTCAAGGGGTCAACGGCTTATCCAATGCTGACACAGACCAACTACGGCAACTGGTCCCTCATGATGAAGGTGACGGTGCAGGCGTGCGGTCTCTAGAACACTGTCGAGACCGGTGGTGCTGGACTACAGGAGGACAGGATGGCGCTGGAAGCCATCCTGCGCACCGTTCCGTCGGAGATGATCTCCACACTTGTCGTCAAGGCGAGCGCCAAGGAGGCTTGGGACACTATCAAGACCATGCGTGTCGGCATCGATCGAGTGCGCAAGGCCAAGGCGCAGCAGCTTCGGAAGGAGTATGAAGGCATCGGCTTCCCCGACGTCGAGACCATAGATGACTTCGCGATGCGGCTCGCGACCTCGTCAACGGTGAGCATCCTCGCGATCCGGCCGTCTCGTAAGGTTGCCGAGAAGTTCCTACGTGTGGTGCCTTCTATGTACTCCCAGATCTCTCTCACTACTGAGACCCTGCTCGACCTCTTAACACTCTCAGTGGAAGAGGTGACCGGGAGGCTCAAGACGGTCGAGGATCGATTTCCCGCAGCGGGCACAAAAGAGCGTTGATGGGAAACTTCTACTTTCGGAGGAGTGGATTGCGCAGATGAAGAAGCGGCAACTGGGGAGGGATCCTCCAACAGCTCCAGGACAAGGAATCGGCGTCGCTAGCCGCCAGGAAGGAAGTCAGACAGCGGCAGAGCGAGTGATGGCAAGAAGGAATCATGATCCGGTGGGGGTGTGGTGCCTTCCAGGATAAATGCTGGAACTGGGGGAAAGTGGGCCATTGGGCCAAAGACTGCCGTAGTAGGCCAAAGCGAGCCGAACAAGTCCACCTCACGTACGGAGATAATGAAGAACCCACGCTCTTGATGGCTAGGGTTAACGCCATTTCCAATTCCCCACCGCCGCCAAATTCCAAGCCTCCCCGCCGGTGTCAAAGTGATAATCTTTGCATAGCCAGATCAGGCGTCACCTTCGATTCCCCACTGCCGGCGAAGTCCAAGCCACTCTGGCTAGTCAAGGAAATGGTCTTCGCACAGCTGGATCGGGTGGAGGAGCATGACGCTAGCGTGTGGTACCTCAACACCGACGCCACGAACCACATGACAGGTCTCATGCCTCCTCTGAGCTCAACTCCAGCATCCTCAGCACCATCAAGTTTGGGGACAGATCCATCGTCGACATCGAAGGGCGCGGAACGATCCTGTTTGCGTGCAAGACCGGCAAGCATCGCGCCCTCACAGGAGTGTACTACATTCCACGGCTCACCTCCGACATCATAAACATCGAGCAGATCGATGAGAGTGGGTGCTAGGTGCTAATCGACAACGGCGTTCTGAAGATCCGAGACTAGGAGCAGCGGTTGCTAGCTCGAGTGAAGTGCTCCCCCAACTGGCTGTACACGCTCAAGCTCGACGTCATGCAGCCAGTGTGACTCTCGGTGAGGAGCTCCAAGGATGCATGACGCTGGCATGCCAGGTATGACCACCTAAATTTCTAGGCCATGCGCAAGCTCGCCCAGCATGCCATGGTGCGAGGGCTGCCGTGAATCAAACAAGTGGAGCATATTTGCAACGCCTGCCTCGTCAGGAAATAGAGGTGGACACCATTTCCGGAATAGGGGAAGCATCGAGCAGAGCACATCCTCGATCTCGTCTATGGCGACCATTGTGGTCCAATCTCGCCAACGACGCCGAGCGACAGCTGCTACTTCCTACACTTGTGGATGACAAGAGTAGATACATGCGGCTAGCTCTCCTGGCAAGGACCAAGCCCCTCCGGCCATCATGCGTTTCCAGACCTCGGTGGAGGTGGAAACAGGGCGCAAGCTCAAGGTCCTCCACACCGACCGTGGAGAGTTCACCTCGGTGGAGTTTGGCGAGTACTGCGCCGAGCGCGGTGTGCAATGGTAGCTCATGTCTCCCTACTCCCCACAATAGAATAGAGTCGTCGAGCGCCACAATCAAACCGTCGTCGCCATGGCCCGGAGCATGCTGAAGGCAAAGGGCCCCTACCTAGGTTCTTGTGGGGCGAAGCCATTTCCACCGCCGTTTTCATCCTCAACTGGGCACCAACGCGAAGTGTCGACAGGATGACACCATACAAGGCCTGGCATAGCGAGCGGCCGTGCACTTCCTCCGCACGTTTGGCTGCACCGCACACGTCAGGAACGTGAAGCCACACCTGAAGAAGCTGGACGACCGGAGCACGCCCATGATCTTTGTCGGGTACAAGCCCGGCTCCGAGGCATATCAGGCGTTTGACCCTGTAAGCAAACGTGTGCACATGACGCGGGACGTCGTCTTCAACGAGTCGGCACAATGGGATTGGAAAGCCCATGATGAGCAAGGTACGGTGAACTGCGATGAGCCATTTACTGTCGAGTACCCTGCCATGCTTATACCAGGGACGACGATTACCGTGGACTCAGTTAGTGTCCAAGGAGGCCTGACACCATGCTCCATGTCGCTCGCTAGCACACGCTCGGGACATGCATTGACGCTAGGCGAGTGCGCAATGACGTCGTCTTTGGTGCGCGCGCGACACCGCTCACGCTGGGCGGAGTGCGTGGTGGCCGAGGCCTCAAGCGCAGTGGAGTTCGCCTCCCCCTCCAACCCAGCAGCAACACTCGACGCCGAACATGACGACGCCCCACTCCGGTTCCGCACCGTCGACAACTTGATCGGGCCAGCTCCAACTCCTAGGTATGCACTACGCGATTTCGACTCCAACAGTGAGCTGCTCTTCACCACGGCCGACGAGCCAGCTTCTTTTAGCGAGGCAGAGCATCATCAATGTTGGTGTAAGGCGATGCTTGAGATGAAGTCAATCAAGGACAATGACACATGGGAGCTTGTCAACCTTACTACTGGCCACCGACCCATTGAACTCAAGTGGGTCTTCAAGGTGAAGCGCGACGAACACAGCGTCATTATCAGGCACAAGGCGTGGTTGGTCGCGAAGGGCTATGTACAGCGCCCGGGGATCAACTTAGAGGAGGTATTCACCCCCGTAGCGCGCATGGAGTCCGTGCGTCTACTATTGGCCGTGGCGGCGCACGAAGGTTGGAAGGTCCATCACATGGACATGAAGTCCTCATTTCTCAATGGCAAGCTGACGGAGGAAGTGTATCTGGCTCAACCACCGGGCTTAATCTGTAACGGGGAGGAACACAAGGTACTCAAGTAGAGGAAGGCTTTGTACGGGCTACGCCAAGCACCAAGGGTGTGGAACTCCAAGCTAGATGAAAGTATCAAGCTTGGCTTCTAGTAGAGCACCTCGGAGCATGCTGTGTACGGACGTGGAAATGGAGATTCACGCCTCCTTGTTGGCGTGTACGTGGATGATCTGGTCATCACTGGGTCGAATGAGCTTGAGATTCGCAGGTTCAAGGAGGAGATGCACAACCGGTTCAAAATGAGTGATTTCGGATTCCTAAGCTACTATCTCAGAATCGAGCTTCATCAGGGCGCGGACGGCATCACCATCAACCAAACGGCCTACATGCACAAGATCTTGGAAAGTAGCGGCATGGCCGACTATAATCCATGTCAAGTGCCCATGGAGGCGCGCCTGAAGCTGAGCAAGCAAAGTAAAAGCCCGCCCGTGGACACAACCAAGTACCGGAGCATCGTCGGTAGTCTTTGATGTAGTTCGGCTACATCGACAGCGATATGGCTGGCGACATCGATGATCGTAAGAGTTCCATGGGTGTGCTCTTCTTCCTTAGCCAAAGCCCAGTCAGCTGGCAGTCACAAGAGCAGAAAGTCATGGCCCTCTCTTCCTGTGAAGCTGAGTACATCGCCACCTCCACCGCGGTGTGCCAGGGCATTTGGCTCACACGGCTGCTAAGCGAAATTTGCGGTGGCGAGCCCGAAGCTGCTATGCTCAAGGTGGACTACAAGTCAACCATCTCTCTTTGCAAGAATCCAGTGTTCCATGATCGGAGCAAGCACATTGATACGCAGTATCATTTCTTCTGGGAATGCATAGAGGGAGGCAAGATCGACATTGAATTTGTCAACTCCGAAGAGTAGCTCGCAGACATTCTCACGAAGCTGCTTGGCCGGGTCAAGTTCCAGGAGTTCCGTGCGAAGATTGGCATCGTCAAGGTTAAGTAAGATGCAACAGGATTAGGGGGAGTTTGTTAGTTTTCTCATTCATAATCCTGTGCATTTCTTATCAGCTTGTTAGTTTCCGTTACTTTTGGTCCTGTGCAAGGTTGCTTACTGGTCGTGCGCAAAATTTGTCCAAGTCACACGGCATGAACTGGACATGCGAGATGGCGCACGACGCAAGAAGTTCATGCCACACAGGTAGGATGGCCTCAACGGCCAAGCCCCAGTTTACTTCTATAAATAGCAAAGAGAAAAGAACTGAAAAGCTGAGCTTTTTGAGCAGCACAAAAATCCTTCAGTGCATGTTCGTGTTGTGTGTGTCCAAGTGAAAGCGTGAGAAGTTTGAGGCAGGCATTACTTACATGTAGAACATTTTTACAAATACAAAGGCTAAGTCGAGATTAATGTAACATGCCAAATTGTACCCATCAATGCACTATGCAAAAAAGATTGACTGCTATGGATTCCATTAGCTGAATCATTCAAAGTAAATATTGATATCAAGTATACTTCCTGTATATTATCAGAATAAACAAGATCGGTGAATTAATTTAGTATGTCAACATCACTGTTTAAGACAGAAGACAATGCAGTGTTTGCTGTACAATTATGTAAACAAATAAATTGCTCAAAAGCTGTTACCTTGAACATTATTACACTAGCCAAAATGGTCAAGGATGTAAACATTGTATAATATATGGGTGAAACAACTGCAGTATTGAACGTGTCAAGGGCCTGCAAAAGTAAACTCTGTCAAGTTGAAAGCAATGTAGAAGAGAAGACAGATGTCTAAGATATCTACATAGCAAACATTTGTATTCAGTCTATGCCACGTATGAAAATGATTCTCTTATGATCCTCATGACTATCCATGAACATAAACATTGATCATACCTTGTTCAGATAGTTCATCTGTGTTACTATGCATGCAATCACAACAAGTGTGAACACCCATGTCTGTGGATAGACTAGCTGGTTCATCCCTGAAAATGTCAGCTTCAAGGCTATTCCAAGAGCTTTGACACTCATGACCTGCCAAACCAAGCAGATTACAGAAGGAAAACTTTTATATCATAACTACTTAAGAAGGGTTTTGTCTAAACAACTACTTAAGAAAGCTTAGGTGAATACACACAAAAGAACTATTCATAATTGAAATGCATACCGATAAAGACCCCACAAGAGAACAGACACCAATATACACCATAATATGTGTCTGACCATATTGTGGGACAAAACGGATTATGAGCACAAAAGCTGCTGCAAGCACGATGGCTGCATAAATTAGAAATGCTGCAACATAAAAGTTTAAACATTAGTACTTGATAAAAAGTAATATGTCTACATTAAGTAACTAAATGATTTACATTACTATGCCCAGCGTAGGGAACACATAACGAAAACAGAATACCTGGTTCAGTAGCAAGATCCCATACTTCTGCCACGGACTCAATTTCACGCTCCGGAGGGGCATGGAGCACAATAGTTGTCGAACCCACAACACAAAGAATACACCCAAGTACACCAAATATGTGTAGCTTCTCCCGCAAAATTATATGTGCAAGAACCGCACTGCAAGAGAGACGTGCTAAAACTATCAGATTTACTGAAATACAAGCAGTACAAGATTTCAGTGTACCAGTTGGAGACCATAATAATTCTAGTTCTTACCTAATAATTATGCTAAGTGCACCAAGTGGAGTGACCAAGATAGCAGGAGCAAAAGCGTAAGCTGCAAAGTTCGCGATTTCCCCAACAATCACTAAATGACAACACAATACAACATTAGTGCCACGTTATACTTGTACAGTAACGGAAGAAAATAACTGTCAAAACATCTATCCATTATATCACGGAAAAACACCTACTTGCTATCATTCCTGCCCACCACAGAGGCTCGAGCAAGTAAGAGTAGCCACCAACACCTGTAGCAAATCAACAAAGCAAGCATAATGTATCATACAATAAAAGCTTATGACAGGTAATTTATAGCTACTAAGAAAAAAAAGAAAAATATGCTAGAAATTATTAAAAAAACAATAACATCTGACCTTTAATTTGATGGACCCTAATTATAAAGGCTTAGATTTGATATTTCGCTTAGAGATATATTACTTAGAAGAAATTTGGAAAAAAATAAGAAGAGATATTAGCTCTATGTTTTATTCAAAAGTGGAGTTTGTAAACTTGCTAGGTGGACAACCCTCCAATCCTCTCTTTCACGTATGGAAAATCAAATATACCAAATTTAAATTTCGTTCAAAAAATAGGAATTTAAATTTAGCATCTACTATTCAAACTCCATACCTTATACAATACCACATTACCCACGCAACCGCATGGGCCAATTAGCTAGTTATTGAAAAAAGTTGAAACCCATTTGGCAAGAGAAGCAAAATTCTCTATGCGCCAGTTGCACAATTCACCAACAGATAAATGCAAGGCCAATTGCACATAGCGGACGATCATCAAGAGTAGGTTAAAAGTTTTAAAGGGTTACAGGCCAACAAAAGGAAATCACTGCATATCCTTTCCGGTTGCAACAAATTCCATGAGTAAGTGAGCATTCTTCTCCCTTCTACAGTCAGTGATTGTCATATTTCACAGCCTTCTATATTTGCATAGGCGTGTTCAAATTGCTCAATATGTCATAGAAAACGCGGGAGCAAGAACTGAAGAATTGCAATGAAGAAGCATTAACCAACAAGACTACAAGAGGAGGGGCAAACAGGAGCAGCGCGCCATCACCACCGCGCCATCAATTATGCTAATAGTGATCTTCCTGGAACAACATCAAGTGAACTAGTGATCCTACAAGAACGAGTTTCATCAGACCAGCTCCAGGAACGTCCCAATCCATGCTTAGCGACCAGCCCGATCTACAAAGTGCTTACTGCTCCCAAGTCCCAGCTCCACTACCTATCCAGGCCCAACGACACCGCAGGCGAGATCCAAATCTGGCGCGGCTCAGATCTAAGCTACAGACCCGCACGCCAGCAAAGGCAGCAGCAGCACAAGAAGGCATCTTGCTGTTCGCCGGTCAGCGAGATGAGACAGAGGTGAGCAGAGCAGAGGCAGAGCTGCTGCCTGAGACCCACCTGCGCGGACGCCGGAGGCGCCGGCCTTCTTGAGCCCCTTCTTCTTGACGATGAAGCTGGCGCCGATGAAGAGGCTGGAGGAGAGCGCCAGCAGCAGACCCTTGATGTTGTCCGCCGACATCCCCGTGTACGACACCACCCAACTCCCCAGCCGCGCCCCGCCCGCTCCACCCATGCCGAGAATCCGCCACCGCCGCCGGCGCCCCAACCTCCTACCTAGTTCCTCTCCCTCCGCCTACCCCTGCGGCGGCCGCGCATGCGGCGAGATCTGGAGGCCGCTCGGTTGGGCGGTCTCCCTGTTAGTTTGCTCTATTGGTGGCTTCGCTTTTCGCCCTGTACAGCTGCTACTCTTTTTGGGCTGTGGGGGAGAAGCTATCGAATGGAGCGGCAGAGGCAAAGCTAAAAGACGACGGCGATGACGTCGTCGACAAGGAAGCGGGGGAGGCCTGGTCAGCCCAGGAGGCGCGCGTGGGTGTTCTTGGCACGCGCCGCGGTGGCTCGTGCCGTGCGAGCGGAGCGAGTTTCCCGTTTTTCTCCGCTGCGGTGGGGCGGAGTGGTTGCTCGCGTTTCTTAACGAGGATTATAATATATTGGTTTGACGAAGCCCCTGTTCAAGGCTTTTTCTTTAGTAGTGTTTACCTTTCAAAATAGAGTATCTTTTTAATACGATATCTATAAATTAACTATAATATATACTATAGCGATTTTATTTATATCAGTTAAAATCATATATGACTGTCTCTCTACAAGTTTCTTTATAAGCTATTACTATTTATAAACCAAACATAAAAGGTATATTCTTTTCAGCCTCTCAAAACGGCCTTTAACTTTTGTTATAGTACCTAACTTTCAAACGGAGTATTTTTTTTAAGATAGAGTTTGTAAGTTAATTATAGTACACATTAAAAGCCCAACATCTGTACCATCCAAAATCGCAAGCGAGTATCTCTCTCCGTAATCTCTGTCGCAAACAGCTAAAAATCAAAAATTTTAGCCAAAAACCATAAGCCGCAGCAAAAAAGAACAGGTCCAAAAACCTGTATGTACAGGCCTTCGGGGGCGTTTGGAATAGCGATAGTTTCTGACTTTTGGCTGAAATTTCACTGTAACTGACTTATTTTTTACTATAGCTGAGTTAGCTTCTTGGGCATAATTAAATTTAAAAAAATATAAAAATAAAAGCGGCATGCTAATCTATCACAAACAATACAAATATAAGAAAATAAGTAGTAGAGAGTGCACTAATGGCTCTAATGGATTTAATGAGGTCAAAAGTTATGAGTTTGGTATTGGTGAGGGGGATATTTATAACCCTCAACCATAAATTCGATTGTTGGGATAAAATTCCCAAAAAAAAATTCAGCAGGTGCGGTATTATCGTCATGTATCGGCAGTACTACTGCGCCTTGAGTTTAACGGTTATATGCAACTCATTTAATACTTCTGAACTAGCCGTTACGAACTAGTGTGGTACTACCGCACTCATATAGGCCGGTACTACTGTGCGGGCGAAAGTACCACTTGGCTTACAGTACTACTGTTTTCTAGGGAAGGAAAATTTCCAAAAAAACATGCTCTTTTGAAAAACAATATCACCATGTAAAAATCAGTCCTACCGAAATGCGGTACTACCACACATCAGATGCGGTCTAGTTTGCGGTCATAACGTTTTTGACTGAATTTTTCAAGTGCAATTTGAAATGTATGCATGACTCTTAATTGATCAAGGTGGCACAAAAATAAGTCTTTAAGCTAACAACTATGTTCCCTCTTTATAGTACGATATATAGCCTATGAATCCGGTCCTTCCACCAATCCCTGAGACCAGTAAAAACTATAAAATAATCCTTAGAGTACATAATACTTTGTTTTGAGCTACACCTATTTTTTATCGTCTTTATATGCTATTTCCATGTTGCCATCCATAATTTTGGACTAAACCTTTAAAACATCTTATCACATACATTAGTCCCTTAATACATTATTATCATTAATTACTGAAACCATTTTTAGGGGCCTAAATATTTTCAGTTGAGCTGATCTGGCTACAGTTAGCCTGTCAGGCTAGTGTTCGCCCATTTAACCTATTTGGCATGAAATTTTGAAAAAAAAAAGAAAGAAAAATCCTAGAAAATATATAAAATTTAAAAACTATAAAATAAATCATATAAATATTTAAAATAAACTATTCGTGTCGAGTTGGACTGGTCCATTGGACTGAGGTCTCGACCTAAACACAGCACAGGTTATCGGGTTGAACCAGCATGACCCGTGTAGGGGGTGCGTCATGCCATGTCTAGACCGGGTCAATAATATCGTGCTTTAGGTCGGACCGGATAGCACAACCCATTTAGCCACCTCTAGTTCCGTGTGATCAGAAGCACGTGAATATAAAGATTAGCTTGCATTGCTTCGACATTCGCGTGTCTGCTTGGTGCGTGATGCAGCCTTTTGACGTTCTACTGGAATCCAAACTCCAACGACCAACGGGATCGCTAACCTTTTGATAGCGTGTCATTGTCTATTCTGGATATATTTCACGTAGTATTTGCAAACACACTGCATTGGATGCCATCGTCTTCTGAAAACAGACGTGCATGGCTTCTTGGGATTTCAGGTCCAATCTGGCGCCAACTAACAGTGTACACACAACTGGTCACGAGAGAAGGAACCGAGAAAAGCTAAAGATGATTTGCACGTTTCATTGGATACAATCACATACAGATGCGCAGTTATTTGTCGTATGTTTGCTGGGATCTGAAATTCTGGAGAGGCCGTAATTTGATTGTTGATGACAAGCAAGAGACTTAATTGGAACAAATTTGAAGAGAAAAACAGCCAATTAATCGAGTTTGGAATAAGAGTTATACGAAAAACTGACAGAACAAGGAGCTTAGGGTGAAAATAGCACTACTACTTCTGTGCTTTTCAGCAGACAATATCATAGCAGGCCAGAACATCTGCATTCAGCACAACTTTTTTTAGTGAACAACAGGGCGTGAATACAAATTTACAATGCACAGATCAAATTCTACATAAATAAGAAGCTAATCTGCAAAAGCACTAACTTAACTAATATGTACACATGCTGAAAATGGCTACAAAATTGCCTGCCCTCCTTTGAGGGGCTCAAACTAGTCTCGGTCCTAGGCTCCGAGCAGATCATCTGGTATAAGCAGCTGTATCTAGTAAGCAAGTTCTACCTGAGCACTCGCTCAGAATCATCTCAAAGCATTGGTAAATTTTACTTCGCGCCACATTCGTGCAAGAATCTGTTCACCTTTCCATTCTTGCTGATTAAGTGAACAGTCCCCAGAAGCACCATGGTATTATATGATTGGCATATTGAAGGCAGCATTTCTGATTATTACCATCGCCTCCAGAGATCATCTGTTCTTCTCAACGTACAAAAGCAAATGGAGAAGACTTTGGATATCAAGTTTGTTGGATCGTAAGGGCCTTCTCACCCTAAAAGCTAGCTAATGAGATGAGGGACTCCCCCACTTTTAAACTAAGTCCCTTGCCCTTCCACAACCAATGTGGGACTATTCCAATAAAGCTCCACCACTGTCAATTGAAATCCTTACATTTTCATAACCTTTCAGTGTCTCTTGAGTAAAAGATTCCAGAGCTTCAAATATTGGAGCCAGACCTGCTTTCAGATCACTTGCACTTGACTCTTGGATTTGTTTCACGGTTTCCTCATGCCTAGCTCTTTGTTCATCCAATTTCTTATGCAATGCATCCAAAGCTACGATGCGATTCTCAACTGTCCTGTTATTGTCGGCGATGGGCAATGCTGTCTTATCAGCTTCAGAATGCCCAGGCAAGCCATGTTCCTTTTGGAGATATTTGAGCCTCTTTGCAAAATCTCTAGATAAATAGTCTGCTTTCAGTTTCTGCTGCTGCTCTTCGTCTTGCTGCTCCCATAACATGTGCACATTAACAGCGAAGGCCTCCATTGCATGATTTGCATCTATGACAGTACCTTCTGGTATCCTTTTCATTGTTTGACACCGATCATTAGCTGTGATGAACACAGCAGGAGCTCCAAGTCTACCAGTAGAGAATGGTGCAAAGCCGTCTGGCGTTTCCTCCTTTTCCTGAGGCAGCCATTTGACTAACCAGCCATTGAGGGTTTCAATATAAGCCTCTTGGGACAGGATCCAATTTCTGAAACAGGAACACTAGTTCAAAAGTTCCATTTCTAGTTCCAATGTAACCTTGGAGGAGTCTTACAGGTCCATTTTTAGATATGAGAATATGAGATTTAGTTTCGAGTATGGCATGGAATTGCTTCTGATGGCACTCAAGATGAATTTCCACATTCCTACAAGCCTGCACCAGAATGACAATGATTTACAGTCTGTCAGCTGATAAATCAGTTTTACAATAAAGTACTAGAATAAGTAGAGATTCTTCACAAGAAATAAATGAAAAAAAACTGCCAAGGCAATAGCTATCTGCCATGAAAACAAACACTTTATTTAAGCAAGCAACAACAAAGAAGGGCACATGAGAGATCATATTTGTTTGCATGCCAAATGCCCTTTCCAAGAGAACCTGGACCTCCTAAACTTAGGATGTCCTGATATTAGCTAATTTTAGTAGTGTGATAGCAATTATATCAAAATAAGAAATGCGACTGTAAACACTATACTAAAACTAGCTAATATCTGGAAATGTTGTGATGGATCAAACGGCATTATTTTTCTATACTATTGCAACATTCAGTAGTGATATTGCAATATAAAACATGCATACTAATGCATACTTTTAGTTATTATTTGTCAAAGCATTCCATCTTTTCCTGTTCATTTCTTTTTTTTTACAATGTAATATTTCAATTGAATAGCAGCATTTTTTTTATGAAATAACCTTAAATTAGCTAATTCTAGCATTGGTAATTCGAAAGAAATATATGAAACGTGTTCTACATGAGAACACACTGCTTTGGCCAACAAGAAACACATAAGTACTTCACAGAGCAAATCAAAACTCTCTGGAATTTTTAAAATGGTTAAAAAAAAGGAAAACAGGTGCAATGAACTTGAGAGGCATAGTGATCGTTTGAAGGTTTGACTCTTCAAGATCCACTCAGGTTGGTAAAAGTGTAGGACAGTAGGACAACACATCTCATACCCTTGACTAAGCTTAATGAGTTGTGAATGTAGCTCGTCATCTCGTAGCATGTGGATCCTCCTAGAAATAACTCAAGCTGATCTAATGGCAATGAAGATTCTGGTGAGCAATGTCCTAATTGAGGCCCGTGTGGAATCAATTTTGTATGGCTCTGCACCACTATCATCCAACTCTTTCAGACGCTTCAATTCTTTGTCATATGTAATCCTCAATCTTTCTTCCTCCTAACATAATTGAAGAAAAATGTTAATGAAACGTTCACGAAAAATGGGGCAAACCAAAGGTAATGTCACTGTTGTTCAGCAGAAATTAGTATTAATACCACACTGAGACCCTTTTTTAAACAGATCAAATCGATTGAGGCATTTTGGAGCATACAATTTTGACAGATGGAAACATTACGTCAAGTTTGACAGCATTATCATGGACCGGGGAGGGAGGCGGCGGTGGCACAGGGGGCGGGGGACCGGAGAGGGAGGCAGCGGCGTGGGGTGGGGGGTGACCGGTGGGCGGAGAGCGGACAGATCAGCGGTGGCGGCACGGGGGGCGGGGACCGGGGAGGAAGGCGGCGGCAGCACAGGGGGTGGGGGACCGGGGAGGGAGGCGGCAGCGCAAGGTGGGGGTGACCGGCGGGCGGAGAATGTGAGAATGGAGACCGAGCCGAGAGTGGACTCTGGTCTCTGGAGACCGGATGCGAGCGATTGGAGACCGGATGCGAGTGTACTCTGGAGTCCAGCTCGATCGGGCTCGCGAGTGGCTCGGGAGCGGCTCGGGCTCGGCTCGTTAGTGAGCCGATGATGCGGATACGCACGTGTCTTGTACTTTTCAGTTAAATATATTATTCAACTGGAAAGAATTATTGAGCCGCGTGAAACATTGCCAGGTGAACTCATTCCAAACTGAATATAATGTTGTTATTCATAAGAATGGAATACTACCTCATGTTATCAAATGGTGCATTCTTAGGTTTGTCAAAGGCAAAGCAATGGAGAGGCAAAAGGAAGAAAATAACCACATTAGGTGCCAAAGATATGAAGGAAGAAAACCCATGCAGTGGGAGATCACAAGGGAGAAGCCCAAGGACTTAAACTACAAGTTTTGGATAAGATTTTCAAGCCCAATTTGTACCTCCCACAAGGCCAATTGGATTCAATTCGGATTCAACTCAGAATTCAATTCGGATTCGGTTTTGGGACAGTCTGACAGACAGTTACTAAAAAGGTCATAACTTTCACAAACGGAGTCCGATTCAGGTGTTATTGTACTCGTTGGAAATATAATTTCAAGGGCTACGCAATGGATTTAGTCCCAGCATTAAATTCATCACGGATCAAAAGTTATAGCCAAAACAATATGATGGCTGTAAAATCTAGTTTCCTTTTTGTGAGAGTTCGTATCTAAAACCATATGGGGTTGAGTTGTACTAGATTTGTGGACTCTATGAATGTCCCAAACTGCTATATAAGCCATGTATTGGCAGCCTTAGGGCTCATACCACCTTTGAGAATAATTAATCTACTAAAGTTTGTTCGTGTTTATCATTGCTGTTGAAATTCTGTGAGGGAATTATGAGTGTTCTTCAATCAAGATCGTTCAGCCTTTCCACTGGGAATTGGGTGCACGATAGATCTTCGCTTGGTGGTTGGCGAAATCGACGCGAGTGTGTTTTGGCGGATTAAAGAGTGTTCGTCCCTTGCATTGGTACTGGAGGATCATTGCGATTCATCAAGACTCCCGCGAGTATCCATCCTACGTTGAGAAGATCGGGCGACTCCGTATCAGCTGAGCTGCAGCATGGGCTTGGCTCACTGAGGGAAGCTCTGAGCTCGAGCCGAGCCCATAACAAGCCCGAGTAGCTCGCGAGCCTCAAGCTTTTTGCCTAGCCCTAATCATGATTGTGTTTCTGGGATATTTTGGGAGCGTATGAATATAAAAATTCAGATTGTAGAATTAAGGCAGAACTTATTATAAAGTAGCATACCATAATTTCCTTATGAAGCCTTTTCTCCCACATGTACAACCTATCCATTACAAAAGAAAGGGTATTGAGCTCAATATCGCTGGCACTAGCTATTGTTTTACTCGAATTCTGATTTCTTTTGGATGCATTTATTGTTGATTGTTCCAAGTTCTTCGCTGGCGGCTCAGATATGGAAGAAAACAGCAAGGCGAAGGTCCGCATCATCCGTGAATGTATCACTGCATCAAGCGTAAGGACCAAATTATTTAACTACGAAATTATCTCTGAGGAAAAGGAGCAAGGAAGGTGGGGAGAATTTCTGTCCACATAGCAACATGATCAGAAGAAACCACACACATACTCTCTCTTCAATACGAACCTTAGAAATGATTTGTTAGTGCTAACTTATTAACTAAGTTGACTTGAGCTTGCGTCAGAGTCTGATGAAGTTAGTAATTCACAGTACTCTTTTTTAGGTGAAAATTCACAGTATTCTTGCAGTGGAACAGCAACTGAACATGTCCACAGCAATCAAATGATAGAGAAGCATACTCACATCTTAAGATTCTACTCCGTGACCTATACCGCATGCTCCCCACCTCAAGGATCCTGGCGACATCCTCTCCGTAGGCAACCACCGAGTTGAACTGCTCCTTTATCTCCTCCACAACCTCTGCAACATCTCTTGTCCCAAAGTTCTTCAGCGGCACATCCTCACCGACTACCGTGGATGAGTGCTCCTCTGTGCTAACCCTCTTCACTTTCCCTGGATCATCACCCACCGACACCGCCCCTCCTGTTCCCGCGTTGGCATTGCCACATTCACAGCTACACGCACTCTCCTCCCCCGACCCGAGAACTGAAGCACTATCCACGCTCTCAATCTTGCACTCCTTATACTCCATCTGTTGGCCAAACCCTTGCCAACGCCTAAGTACTCACTGTTACTGAATGGAAAACAGGAACACAACGCAAGAACATGACAAACAACGCAAGATTTGGCATTGCAAAACTTGGCAGCTTTTCAGATTTACTTCCTCCATTTATATAGTAATTAAACAAGAGAAACTGACCTACTAATTACCTACTAATTACCAAGAAAAAACTGCAAACACTAAAACACAAAAACTGCAAACTGCAAGCACTAAGCACTAACTATCAATAGAAACTGCAAGCAATAACTCAGCAAAAGAAAACTAACTTACACAAGACTTATTCAACAATTCACTCCCTAAGGCTTGTGCACTCTACTGAACTTCGATTATTCCAATTGTTTCTCGCAGCTCCTTGAATTTTTTCTTAGTTCCAATTGTCTTTCGCCGATGACGCAACTTGACGGTGACAGAGACTCTCATCAGAGCTTGCACACATGATAACTTAGACACAACTACAAGGACTCACACACACATTACATCATGCACTGACACATCTACGTGCATGATACGACTATTCGCACGTATGTAATACACCTCCTACGTGCCAAATAAATAAAAAATGCAATCGTGCACTAATACTCGTATACGAACTCAACTAAATTGCACAAAAAATGAAGACTTCTTGTTGGATTTTAAAGCAACGCTGACTCATCTTCTGCACCCACTGGAGCAAAAAGAGCCACCTCCTTCTTCGGCTTGCGGTATTCCCTTGTAAAATGCCCGTAGTCCTGGCAGTTGTAACAACGTACTTTTACCTTGTCAAAGGTGCCTTTCTTCTTCTTACTCTTCATGCATTCCTTCCACTGCTCCTCTGTGAGCAGCAAGCGGCCACCTAATTCAGTTTTATTGTTATCAATTTTATACCTCTCTTCCACGGATTTGAGACGATCGATGAGCTCCTCAATGGACAACGTCTTTAAATCGATCAGTTGTTCGATGGAGATGGCCATCTGGGTGTACTTGGAGGGAACCACACGAAGAAACTTCTTGACCACCATCTCCTCTTCCATTATGCCACCCAAGGTATGAATGTTGTTGATGAGGCCCGTCAGCCACATGGAGAAGTCATCCACGAACTCGTCTTCTTTCATATGGATCAACTCGAACTCCTTGTGTAGGGACTGCGCCTTTGCCTCGCGCACGCGCTCAACGCCCATGCGCATCGTGCGCACGGTCTCCTATGCCTCCTTCACGGATTCCTTCATCGCCAACGCTGCCAGCATCTCCGACGGTACCGCTTGGAGGATGGCTGACAATGCTATTCTATCAATCCGGTATTCTGCGCCGCCGGGATTGACAGCATCCCAAACGCCTTGAGCCTGTATGTTTACCTTCATCAAGACTGACCACTCGAAATAGTTGCTGCTCGTAATCACGGGGTAACGCACAGTCACCCCCGCCTCCCTCACGTGTTGCACCACCATCTCACAGCTGCCACTATTGCTATCGACGCCGTCGTCGTGAATCCTGGTAGGTGGTGGTGATCGCGATCCCTCACTTCGAGACATCGCCACAAAAATCAATACAACACGGCTCTGATACCAATTGTTGGCCAAAATCTTGCTAACACCTAAATACTCACTGTTACCGAATGGAAAACAGGAACACAACGCAAAAACACGACGAACAACGCAACATTTGGCGTTGCAGAACTTGATAGTTTTTCAGGTTTACTTCCTCCCTTTATATAGCAATTAAACAAGAGAAAATGACCTGCTAATTACCTACTAATTATCAAGAAAAAACTGCAAACACTAAAGCACAAAAACTGCAAACTGCAAGCACTAACTCTCACTAGAAACTGCAAGCAATAACTCAGCAAAAGAAAATTGACTTGCACAAGACATATTCAACACCATCGACGCCTTCACCTTGGCACTAATATCCACATTGTCAATCCGGTTCGACGCAGTGCTCTCCACCGCCTTCCTCGCCTTCGCCGATTCCCTCATCGACTCTTGTTCCGTCTCCTCCTCGAGCTCCGGGATCTCCTCCCTTTCCCTCACCTCGCTCGAGTTGGGGCTACTCGTGAAAGACCCATTGGAATCATACCCTTTCCCGTTGTACTACGGAAGCTCCTGATCATAGGACTCGAACAAGTTAAAGAAATCCCACGGCGACACTTCCGGCATCGGCATCGGTGGCGGTGGTATATACATCGGAAGCTCCTAATCATAGGACTCGAACGAGTTAAACAGACGTCGTGCATACATGCATACATCCTATAGTTCTCTTCACCATGAGTTTTAGGCTTCAGGTATCGTCTTATGGTTTTTTTAGCCCTATTATCTACCGTTTGATGTATCACTAGGAAAGATGTCTCAGACACGCAGGAGAGGAGGGCTGGAGCCTGGAGAGGCCATGGGTTTGCATGGACTGATCAGTCGTGTGCAGGGAGGAGAGAGAGAGAGAGCATGGATCGGTAATTTGTTACTACTGCTGTAAATCGTTGGAGTAATTGGTAGAGCGTCTGTCATGGAGAGGACAGAGGCAAGAGGGTATCAGATTATCAGATAATGTCAGTTCAGGGCGTCATTGCATTTTACCATCTTTTGTGTGCGGCGACAGAGCGACACTCGATCACCTTGTAGAACGAAGCGGAGTATACGCGTTAAATTTGAGGCCTGTGGTAGATCTAGTGTAATAATTGGCTCTGAATGGTAATAGTTCACTCATTTATCTTCTCTGAAATCTGAATGCTCATTTTAGTCATCCCGCTGCAGTCATATTTGAGCAACAACTGTCAAAAAGATTTAGGGTGACCACTGTGCTTTCATGCCGTTCCATATAAAATACCATACGGACTGCAATGTTCAAAGCATTACAGAGCATATCAAGGAACCAGCTGTAATAAGCCTGCAACGGATGTGATCCATATTACCATCAGTCTAATATGCAGAGTTAGCATATAATTAAAGGCCATGTTCGATGTGGCTTATGGGGCGGCTCCGGAGAAGCCAGAAGACTGGAAGAATGGATCGGCTTTTTTCCCCTTCTTATCTCCGATCTCTGGTCATTCTCGCTCGTGCCCAGCCTAGCTCTACGGTTTCCCTCCTGCGTCGTGGAGAGGCGCTGCCCCCACCGGCCCTTGCTCCGGCCCTCCCCGCCGGGTCCACTCTTATCCGGCTCTGCCTTGGTCGCCATCCAAGGCCACTTGCTGTGGCGCGGGGTTCGACGCTGGATCTGCCTTTTTTTTTGCCTCTCGCATGTATGCAAAATTTATGTGTACACAATTGTTGTTGCTTGACTTTTGCAATGTTCAAATTTATTACTATTCTTGTCCGAATCATTATTGCCTCATTTAATATTTGCATTTATTGTACAACCCTTTTACTACATGATATGTGAACGTCGCAACGACTGTTTGCTTCATCTAGAAGTAGCGGTGCATAGATATCTATGTGATCGGTTCACATCGTCGTCGAGGAAGTCTCATAGCGAACCAATAATGATAGGACAAAAGTGAGTCGATGAGAAACTAGCGTTGTCTCGACTGTGCCACGAGATGCTCAAAATGGGAAGAATAATGTTCTGCCTGCTGCACAACACTCTTGTAACGAATTATGGTTTGTAGTCCTGATTGTGCATCTCCTCGAAAGAAGTTTGGGGAATATTTTTGTGGACGGTGGGTACGCCGCAATCGAACAATCAAGTAAAAATTGGTTTGTGCACTCTTCTTTGACTGTGAACATAAAGTTTCATGAAGTGCTCGAATACATATACCATATGCCCAAAGACAACGTCAGACTAAAGGATCCTACTTTCAATACGATACATTTAAGGCTTATGGAGGATAGGTTATATCCATATTTCAATGGATGCATCAGGGCCATTGATAGGGCGGACATTCTAGTGACGGTGCAGAAGAAAGATCACTTACGCACATTAATCAACACGTTAGAATGTGCTGGCGGTGTGTGATATCGACATAAGGTTCACCTTCGTGTACGCAAGTTGGGCCACGTCAACGCATGACACACGCATTCTATTGGACAATTTGGTGGATTTCGCGCATGTGTTCCCGCATCCTCCCAAAAGTGAAATGCTGCATCTATCTATTATGAGCAATATATTTTGTGCTAATTTTTGTTCTCATGTGTGTATATGTCATTTGTACAATAGGCAAGTACTACCTCATAGACTCCAGATATCCTAACGGGACTAGTTATCTGGCATCGTATAGGAATTAGCGCTGTCATGTAGCTGAGTTTGCAAGTGGCGGCCGATCGTGAGGGTATAAGGAGACATTCAACTATCACCGTTCATCGCTTCACAACATTATTGAGCATGTGTTCGGTATTTGGAAGATAAAATCACTACTACAAAAAAGATTACATTAGACGCCTCATCACAGACAGCTCACAAAAACCGTCAATGTTAGATGCAATCACAAACGGTTTATGGTGAGAACCGTCTGTGCGGTTTATGGTGAGAACCGTCTGTGATACTATCATAGTCGGTTCTTACCAAGAACCGTTTGTGATATTTAATATATCACAGACGGTTCTTGATAAGAACTGTCTGTAATATTTGCGAAATATCATAGACGATTTTACCAAAAACCGTCTGTGATATGCCAAATATCATAAACGATTCTTGGTAAGAATCGTATGTGATACTTTACAGATAGTTTATAATACAAATCGTTTGTGATAATGAAATTATCACAGACGATTTGTATTACAAACCGTCTGTGGTATGTTTTCCGCCTGTACATCTCTAAAATTTCATAATTTCCCGTCTGAGTTCGAGTAGGATTTCATTCTAACACACTTTCGGTAAAACTGGCATCACTTTTGCATACGGTGTCCGTTTTCGATGTCCTTGTACTCATTGGAAAGCTAACGACAAGCCCGATCCAAGAACAATGACCGGCGTGCACCAGTCGCCCTTGAATACACCTAAAATCAACCATCTTTAGCCTTAAATTTGCATCACAAGTTTTTTATTTCTATTTTTATCAAAAAATTTTATTTTTCCTTCGAAATTTGGGGTTCGTCTCAACTGCAAAGTTGTAGATCTCGTCGAAAACTTTCAAATGAGTATATATAAGTCATATAGAACTTTGCTATTTTATATTTTGAGTCTAGTTGTTTATATTGTATCGGTATATGTAAAGTTTTTATCACAGATGGTTTGTAGCTCAAACCGTCTGCGATAATTATATATCATAGACGGTTTGTGGTTCAAATCATCTGTGATAATTTGACCTCTGACCGCTGAGCCCGTCAATCCTACTCAACCCAATTTCAGCCAATAGAAATCGACCAACCCACACCCCACGGATCATAGCTCCCACGTCTTCCTCTATAAATACTTACCCGAACTCATCCCCTACCCTTCTTGCACTCAAAATCTCTCCAGGCTCATTGTCCTCCTCCTCGACTTCTTTGTGGTTAGGGCTACTTACAAGCGGGGATATGATAGAAGTGAGTGCAGACGATTTGAAAATCGCATACTAGGTCAGCCAACCAACACCTCTTTGTGTTTGATCAAATGTGTCTTAAGTTTTCTCCTTCCATTGTTTCTTCTACTTACAGTGAGACGGCCACCAAGAAGGTCTACCCGAGCTACATCAGGAACAAGAAGTATAGCTTGTGATATTGTAATGGTGGATTGTAATATTGTGATATTGTAATAATGGATTGTAATCCTGTAATGTTGTAATGATGGATTGTAATATAAATAGAATGTTCTCTGCTATGTTTGTTATCGTATTTGCTTGTTTTCAAACCGCGTAGCTAATATTTCCTGATGTTAATTCAAAAATAGAAAAAAAAATAGGTATATAATGAACTATCACAAACGGTTTTGTAGTATAAACCATCTGTGAAGAACATCATAGACGGTGTGAGTATCATAGACGATTTTTTGTTAGAACCGTCTGTGATAGTGTTTTTTCACAGACGGCTCTAGTTACAAACCGTCTATATTATATTTATCACAGATAACTCACAAATCATCTGTGATAACCTTCGATTATTACTGACCCATAAATTCAGACAGTTCAGAAAAACCGTATGTGATGACGTTTTTGAACCGTCTGTAATGATGATTTCTGTAGTAGTGAATGGTGCATACTGTAGAACATCTCAAACTACAAATAGGAGGCACAAAGCAAGATCATCAGAGCAACATTGCATTGCACAACTTCGTAATAGATAACAGGTCACAGAACCTGGATATTAACAATCCGGTGCTGGGCAGGGGATTATGTAAGAGAGGAAGCAGTTCGTAGTTCTAACGGAGCACACGTTTCGTCGAGCGATGTTTATATGAATCACGTACGTGATATCATCGTGGATGGTCTAGTGGCGTGACGACATTTCTACTATAGTACGGAGCATGTGCATGTAATGAACGTAAATTTGGCTATGAGTTTGTACGCAACACATGCTCTAGAAAACCGGGTTGTGCATTTCAATTCAATCTATATGTGCCCATGTCTAATTTGGCACAATGCAATTCAATGTGACCTTTAAATTAGCACAATCAGCAAAAAAAAAAAAAGATTCAGCACAAAAGAACACTATGGCTTCTACTTCACGCGGACGCAGGCAGGCGAGCACCATGCACGCGTGCTGTGCACTTTGTCCAGTCTGCACTCCCCAAACCAAAGAACTCTTCCGCCCCTACCGCCCGCGCCCCCTCCCCGGCCGCGCGTGCGCCGGCAAAGCTCGGACAACGTATGGGACCGCTGGCGGCCATCCCGTCCGCGCATTCCACACCTCAAATCACCTCGTTCGCTGCCACCCGCGCCGACTGTGCCCGTGCACCGCCGCGAGGCAGAGTGCGTGCCCCCTGTTGAACTTAATCCAAGTGTTTCCACGTTAGTTTTGTTCACTCTTGAGTTGTTGACGATCAGGGTACGTGACGTGTTGCATGTAATGCATAGGACTAGAAACGTGCTTAGTCCACGTTGAGGCCGAGCCATTTGTTGAGCCTGTTGAACCGCGGTTCACCCGGGCGTGGGATGGCGTGATCCGAGGGGATCGTGGCGTTGGCATTGTGTGTGTTTGTTAGCCCTTGTACTCAGATAAATGAGAAGAAGAAAAAAAATCAGAAGAGCTGAAGTGGTTGTGCGGCACAAAATCTGTCTCGTGATCTCTCTGGTTTTAGTGCTCTGTTTTCAGGTGCTCGCGTGTGTGTGTTGAAACCAGGCTCAGCACCTACACCCCCGACTGTCGTGCCTACGTCCACGCCGCACCTAAGCGGCTATGCGCTCGATAGGCAAGTCCGCAGCTAACGATGGGCCGGCGTGATTCTTTCCTGACTTAGCCTCGGTCATGGCCATGTCTGCCATCCATGCGCGGTTCTCCCCGCAATGCATGAGACCACCTTTGAAAATGGCCCATACAGTCCTCCAGGGCACCGCCACGGTTTGCACATATACTCCGTCCCGTAGCTGCTCCTCATATTAACTTGTGTTTCTATTTTTTATTTAAAAAATTAAAAATTAATATAAATATTTAAATTCCCGAAACGGCTTCTTTACTTCTCTCTCATCCATCCCGCTTTGGAAATAAGGGGGTGATCGTTTCGGCTTTTTTCGGCTTCAGCTTCTAGCTTCAGCTTTTTTTTCACTATTCACTACACTATCCACTAACTCACTCTGTGTTTTTCACCCACTACATGATTTTTCACCAAAAGCCATCGCTATTCCGATCACCCCCTAAGGTAGGGCCACAAACGCATCACACTCTACTCCTTTTATTCCCGTCTTGCGTACGCATCTACTCCTTATTTTCCCCACTGTTCGCACCTTCTTTCTTAAAATCGCTTCTTTCAATTATTACTATTTATTTTTAGTCAAAAATTATCAGTTACAATCAAAAGTTATCAACCATAGTCAATACCAAGTCATCCACGTGCCAACATGTCGCCGCTTGTTTTTTTGTCCATGCGTTGTGCGTAGACCTGGAAAACCGATAGCAGATAACTAGGTTTGGGTTGGTGGGCTAGCTACTGCCACGAAAGTGACCATGTTCCAATCAAACCAGCAACATAAGCGCGACGTCACACCGCGATAGTTATCATGTGGACTTTAGTAAAAGAGACGAAAATTCATGAGAGGGGGTTTTCTAAAAAAAGTGAGGATCTATACGTATTTTTAGAAAAAAGCGTAGGTTTTTTCTAAATAAAAAAGGACTAGCATCACGCCGTGCTAACTACCATGTGAGCCAAATTAAAAGAGACGAAAATTCATGAGAGTGGTTTTTCTAAAAAAAAGCGAGGACTCGTATGTATTTTTAAAGAAAGCGAAGTTCTTTTCTGCATAAAAAAGGATCTGTGTATAATTTCAAGAAAACCGCGGGATATTATTTAGGAAAAAGAAGGGGTTTCCATGAAAAAACTGAGGACCCGTACGTAATTTCAGAGGAGCGGAGAGGTTTTTCGCAAAAAAAAACTAAGGTGATAGAGATCTTTTCATAAGAATTGAGAATATGTATGCTAATTCGTAAATCCGGATGATCCTTTTGTAAAAACTATGATGTAACGTAGGAGACGACCATGAATCCCGCTATATGTAATATAGGGATATATATTGCCGTTCCGTGTGATCAATTGTCTCCAATCTCCACTGATTGGACCTTTCCGGATAAGACCAGTATGGCAGTATACCAACCAGGTCAACAGTGCGCAATACTCATACCTACTAGTAGAATATAACATTACCACAAATTCTCTGACTGTAACAACAGATACTACTACTCTAGCCAACAGTATGCACACTAGCATTGCAGCTATGTAAAAAAGAACTAGGGTGCAGTCAATACGTTTACCAGATATAGTGTTTAAATATGTATAGATATGTTCTTTTTGGCTGCAGTCTATTGCTTTTGGTTGAAAATTTTAAATTTTAACTGTTTACGACAGATATTACGGAGAGAGATACTCGCTTGCGATTTTGGATGGTACAAATGTTGGGCTTTTAATGTGTACTATAATTAATTTGTAGACTTCATCTTTAAAAAATACACTATTTGAAAATTAAATACTATAACAAAAATTAAAAACTGTTTTAAAAAATTGAAAAGAACAGATATGATCTTATCGAACTACTTTAACTTGTAAAATAGTACTAATAGGTTATGCAAAGTCGTACCTTATCCATTCTGTTCCAATTTTCGTTTCACTAGTGACGAGTGTGATGCATGCCGTGTTCAGCATTCAGAGAGATAATTATTCGGAACGCAAGAATTTTTAAAAAGAACAAGACAACTTTTCTATTGTCAACCGTTGGCTAGTCCAACTAGTGAGGCATCCATATATATATAGCAAAAAAAATTTTTTACATCTAAGTATAATTATACCTACCTCTAATATATTATCTAAACAAACTTGAAATACTCCTTTATCGCTTTTGATATATTTATATACTAATTATAAGATACTTCAATGTGAATCACATGAAAAAATTGCAAAGTAGTCTATAGTTTTTAGCGTATTTTGTAAATACCTTCATATACACACATAAAAAAGACTACGTCAAAAAAATTTACATACTACCTCTGAAAAGTTATTCATACCACCTAAATGATTTTAAATACTCGTATACTGCACGTACATGCTCTCCGTTACGCGAGATACTCTCTACAGTATGAGATACGATATAGGATGTAATTACACCCAGGTGTAGAAAAGAACCTTCCTATATGTGTGTGGGGGATAGCAAAAGGATACGACCTAGAGTCTGCTCTTTTATATTACAATTGATAGTTTTTTACTGTGTTTAATAATTTTTATCTATATATGTTTTGAAATGGCAATGTACAACGAAGATATTAGCGTAGATAACGTACATGATTGTAAGTCAAAAAAACTAATTAAAAATCTACTTTAAATTTCTTTTTATCTATTTTAACATGCAAAAGGTGAAAAGCAAACAAAGACAAAAGACCATAAGTTCCGCTGCTCCCTTGTACGGGCGTGTCAACTGTCTAGAAGGTGAGTTAGGCAGCCGCGGGCCGTGTGCCGCGTCACTGGCGCGACCACTTCTTCGGACTTCGTTGTACCCGCTCCCAACCAACCCGTGCCGTGCGTCCGTCGTTTCCTTCCCTTCTCTTCGGTACTTCCTCTCCTCTCCTCGTCTTCCCCCCGCGCACGCTCGTTCCAAAGTCTCCCTATTCCTCTCGACCCATCTCGTCTCGCCTCACCCGTCTCCACCGGCGGGGCCGCCACCCCTGTTCGTCGCGCCCCAGGCCGTTGCTCCCCTCGCCGACCGATCCTCGTAGGTACGCCTTCCCTCGTTACTTCGCAAAAAAAATCATTTTGGTGCTTTCTTTTAAGGGAATTTCCCTGTTTCTTGGGCGCTTTCTGGACCCCCTTCGACGCGGTGAGAGGTTCTTGGGTGGTACTATGACATGATGGTTGTGTCTTTCTTGGATGATCCGGGGCCCGGGCTGTGGAGGGTTGCTGCTTGGGGCAGAGGGGATTAGGAGGGCTGAAACGAGGAAAAGAATTGCCTGCGTTGCTTGTGAGGGTTGAAAAGGTGCGGTGTAGAATCAGAGTTAGGTTTCATGAATTCAGCGTAAGGAAAATCATCTACTCTCTCGCTTTCGCGTGCGGGCTTGGTGACCAATTTCGCCAAATTTATGCAAGATTCGCTCTTTCTTCGGATTTGTTTGCCTCTCTACTTGTTTGTTAGCAGCGCACTGCGCGCATAATTACTGTTGGAGTTGGAGCATAGTCTGTTGGTGCGCACCGCTGATGCTTTATAATTTTGAATCTACCGCTCATAGTTTAATCGGTGGATTTTTGTTCGTTCTTCATCTTTGCCTTGGGTATGTAATCTAGATATGGTCATATTCTCAGTAGTTATAAGCCTAGTTTTATGTACGCTCTATATTATCTTGGTTGTAAGGCCACGAAGTTAGTCAACGTTGCAGGTTTGTGGACATGGTTATCAAGTCCTAGAAGCAATTGTTTGTGGATGGCCAACCCTTCCTCTATGATTGTAAAAATGCTAGTGGAAACCTGTTTTTTTAATGGACTGGCGGATAGTAGGTTAATTTGTTGGAACCGGGTTTATTCCCCGGGCCACAGGTCCAAATGGGCTGAACACAACTAAGCCCACGGAGACGGAGCAACAACCTTATAAGTGGTATTGGGCCTTCTCCCCCCAAAAGACTAGTCCAATGGGTGGTGGCTCCCTCACACTTATAAATTGTGATTTCTCCTCTCCCACAACCAATGTGGGATTATTCCTAACAATCTCCCCTCACACATTGGTTGGACACATCTGCAACCCTGAGGTGCAAGGAGATGTTAGACGCCTGGGCTCTGATACCAAATGTTGGAACCGGGTTTATTCCCCGGGCCACAGGTCCAAATGGGCTGAACACAACTAAGCCCACGGAGACGGAGCAACAACCTTATAAGTGGTATTGGGCCTTCTCCCCCCAAAAGACTAGTCCAATGGGTGGTGGCTCCCTCACACTTATAAATTGTGATTTCTCCTCTCCCACAACCAATGTGGGATTATTCCTAACATAATTGACTTCCTTTACCATGGAGGAGAGCTGTGAACGCAACCGTTAGACAGAGATAAGAAAGACTTCAAGATAACACTATATAACTATTTGTCTTTTGATGTACGTGTCACATACAAGGTATGACCATATATCTCATGTCTAGTAAAGCCTGTGATGGTATTGATGCGCTTGTACGTGTCACAAAGGTTTGAACATATATCTCTTCTCTAGTAAAGCCTATGATGGTAGCAAAAGAATATGCGGTTTTTAGGTGTGGACTGTTGACCTTGAAAATGTTGTGGCAAATTATAAGTACCTTTGTGTTCTGAAGATATGCCAGTGGAGTTTTACAAATTTTGATCATCTGTTGTTTACTAACTGCAGGTCTTAGAAACTGTTCAGGCTTATTTTATCAGTGGAAGCTGTGCATTGAGTGTTTTATCTCAGATTCTGAAAAGTGATAATTGACCTAGCAGGCAGAGAGTTGTAAGAAAAGTGATGTCTTTTGTTAGGCAAGCAGACCCATCAACATCCTGTGCTGAGAGTCCCTACGTCCATAAATTCGGGCCACCAAGCTCAGGTTTCTCTACACGAAGATTTGCCTCTGATACAGAATTGCTTCGTCATGGACCTCAACCATATAATGCTGAGGGCTTTGGACAGTCGGGCTTCCCTAGAACACCATCTGCTGCATTTCAGAGCTCGTTTTACAACCAACAAGCTGCACCTACTCCATACTGTGTAACTGCGAATAGCCAAACTGCTCCGGCTGTCCCGTATAGCCTGTCTGAATCTCAGTTCAATCCAGCAACTTATTCTCCAGTGGACTCCAATCTATCTCAGCTGAACTCTCAATCCGTATTGAAGAATCAGAGCTCCGATCTTGAAGTAGAGTTTGATGAAGATGAGATCAGACTAAAGCTTCAGGAGATTGAGCATGCTCTACTCGATGATGGTGATGAGGTCTTGTTTGATTTGCCAGGAAGCAATAATGATTTTTTTGAACGAGCACGAAGCAATAATGATGAGTGGACTGATCACATGAAGAGCAACACTGAATGGACTAATCCCATGAAGAATATCTTGCTTCCAAACTCACCAAAAGAGTCATCACCGGAATCAAGCCTCAGTTGTGCTGACAGCGGTAACGGAGAAGCACAGCCCCCAAAACAGTTGCTCTTTGATTGTGCTGAAGCAATATCTGAATGTAGCATAGATGAAGCACAATCAATCATAATGGAACTTCGACAAAAGGTAGCAATCCAGGGGGACCCTTCTCAGAGAATTGCAGCCTATCTAGTGGAGGGCCTTGCTGCAACAATACAATCTTCAGGAAAAGGCATCTATAGGGCCCTGAGGTGCAAGGAGGCCCCAACTCTATACCAGCTTTCAGCTATGCAGATCCTCTTTGAAGTATGCCCATGCTTCAGGCTGGGCTTCATGGCCGCGAACTTCGCTATTCTTGAAGCCTGCAAAGGTCAAGAAACAGTGCACATCATTGACTTTGACATCAACCAGGGTAGCCAGTACATAACGCTGATACAGTTCCTACGTAATAACAGTAATAAGCCACGCCATTTGAGGATAACTGGTGTTGATGACCCCGAGTCCGTGCAAAGGGCTGTCGGAGGACTGAAGGTTATTGGGCAGCGTTTAGAGAAGCTTGCAGAGGACTGTGGGGTATCGTTTGAGTTCAGGGCAGTGGGCGCTAACGTTGGGGATGTGACGCCTGCAATGCTGGATTGCCATCCTGGAGAAGCCCTTATTGTTAATTTTGCATTCCAGCTGCACCACCTGCCCGATGAAAGTGTTTCCATTGTGAACGAAAGGGACCAGCTCCTCCGTATGGTGAAGGGTCTCCAACCAAAGCTCGTCACGTTAGTCGAGCAGGACGCTAATACTAATACTACCCCATTTCTTACAAGGTTGGTTCACTCAGAAACAGTTTACCCATATCTGACACACAGAATTGTCTAAACCAGGGCTATATATATTGCTTGACTTCCCATTTCAGAAACACGTGTGGTCTTTCAACTTTAGTATCTGCACCGTACTCTATTATATATGTCATTCCTCATTTAACTTGAACTAATCATTCAACGCTAACAGGTTTCGTGAGGTATACGACTACTACTCAGCACTTTTTTATTCACTTGACGCGACACTTCCAAGGGAAAGCCCAGACAGAATGAATGTGGAGAGACAGTGCCTCGCTAGGGAAATTGTCAACATCTTGGCCTGTGAAGGCCCTGACCGCGTGGAGAGGTAACTCTTAGCAGCCACCCCTTCGCTCCTGGTCAGAGCACGTTGCGAACTCCGTTGTTTAAATGCTCATCTTCAAAACCAATTTTGTTATGCTGCAGGTATGAAGTGGCTGGGAAATGGAGAGCCAGGATGTCCATGGCCGGCTTCGCGCCGTCCCCATTTAGCAGCAGTGTGATTGACGGCATAAGATCTCTACTGAAGTCGTACTGTGATAAGTACAAGTTCGAGAAGGTCCATGAGGGTTTTCACTTTGGCTGGGGCGACAAGACTCTCGTCGTCTCGTCAGCATGGCAGTAGTCAGCACAGCCAGCATTGCACCCTAGCACCACCGCTGCATTTTAGGAGCTCCTGATGCTTGACCGAATGAAAGGTGTTTATGTCTGTACTATCAACCTATCAACCATATACTCATACCTAACCTTAGCGGGCTCGCTAGCCAGACTTACCGAGCCATATCAGGTCTAGCTAGTTGCTTAAGTGAAATATGCTGTCTGTAGTATTATCGTGCTGTATTTTTTGCCCCCTTTTGTGGGGATAGAATGATAATGTCGACACTGTTTCATGTACATAACATTTGCGTCATCTATACAGTTTTGGAGTATGGCTATGACAATTGAATTGGCAATGTGCACCAGGAGGCCACGAGTGTCTGAATGTTTCGGTGATCGCCATTTGACATGAGGTTATGTGAATTCCACGGTCGAGTGCTGGGTAAGTAGTATCTCGACCTGCTCAGTTCCAGACCTCCATCCGACCCGTGTACAGAAAGCGGCGGCGTGTCGTGCCCGCTTGCGAAGATGGGCCGGGTCATGTAGCACAGATGCTTTGAAGACCCGCTGGTTGGGTTGTAGCCCAATTTTGCCCGGTAGCGCGTATGTCTCCCGCCTCCTTGCCCATGGGCAAAGGCTACGCCGC
Source organism: Melocanna baccifera (assembly GCA_036346265.1). Taxonomy (NCBI): domain Eukaryota; kingdom Viridiplantae; phylum Streptophyta; class Magnoliopsida; order Poales; family Poaceae; genus Melocanna; species Melocanna baccifera. The sequence goes on from CM070688.1 coordinate 20,468,708, forward strand.
GGGCCAGTAGCGTCCGGGTCGCGCGGGCACCGCTCCATGCGCGCAGTCACCATCAGCTAGGGGTGAAAAGGTTCGAATGCAGACTGATAATGATCTACCGTATTTGTTTTTATATTTTTTCTCATATACAAATATGAATACAGATGTTTCAGATATAAATACAATAAAGATAATATCAAATACAGATACGGAGTAAATACGAATCAAAACGAATACGGTTACGGATATTTTTTGGAACACAAAAACCCCTTAAACTATGCATCTAAAATCAATAAAAAAACATAAATAGTTCATCTTGTCAAAACATTTATGAAACTTGAACAAGCATAGATAACATTATCTTAGTAAGTTTCTTTTTTTCATTCAATTAACAGAACGAATATGCAAGTGTATGACAGAATCATAACTAGGCCAGAACTTACAGGAGTCGAGATTCACCGGTCCCCGGCTTCAAATATTGCGGAGAAATGGAATCTCCTTGGCGACCTTTGCAGGAGCTTTGCAATTCTAGCATGCATGTGAACATTTCTGCAAGTATGACATTGTGTTACTAACTACGGAAATAAACTCTGGTAGGTGCAAGCCATAGAAAAATGAAAGTGCCCCTTAACCTTCCGGCAAAGATGTAGATGATGTGGATGTCAATATAGTAACCTGGCTCTTCAGAATTTTAGAGATCTGTCTGACATACTCGCTACCAGCTTGCATGTAGAGGTTTCTAAAGGATGATGTTGCCCGTGTTAGATATAGCAATATCTGTGTAATCTCCTATTACGCACGGTATAAGATTTGATTGGCATCGGTTGCTTATATTAGGAAGGATATATTTTCTTGTTGTAACTTTCCTTGTAAATCAAATAGTATTGATGCCGATCATATCTATTCCTTGCATGATCTGTAATATCCACGCATGGGGATGTTCCATGTCCATATAAACATGTAATCGCCGGCCAGGAGGCAACACGGCGTTTCACCCAGAATACTTCCGCACCTCTGAATTTTAGATGTATCAGAGCACAAAATACTCTAGATCCGATCTACAATGTCTGGGTCTTCCTCCTCCACCAATTCCACCATGAATTCTCTGTTTGGCGTTCCCATCTCGGAGAAGTTGTCGAAAAACAATCATGCCATGTGGAAAGCGCTAATCCTCGCTGCCGTTCGAGGTGCGCGTCTGATGGGGCATCTGACTGGCGCTTCTTCAGCCCCTCCTGCCGAGATTGATGACAAGATGGCTAACAAACCGACAAAAGTTCCAAATCCGGCATACGAGGAGTGGTATGCTACCGACCAGCAAGTTCTGGGATTCATCCTTACCTCTCTATCAAGGGAGGTGCTCGCCCAAGTCGCTGTGAAGGAGACTACAACGCAGGCATGGAGTGCGATTGAGTCCATGTACTCGTCGCAAACTCGAGCTCGTGTTGTAAACACGCGCCTCGCTCTCTCAACAGCCCAGAAGGGAAATCAATCTGTTGCAGAGTATGTTGGAAGGATGAGGGCTCTTGGTGATGAGATGGCTGCCGCTGGGAGACCTCTTGATGATGAAGAACTCGTCGAGTATATCTTTACGGGTCTTGACTATGAGTTTAATCCCATAGTTTCTGCCCTTATTGCAAGGACCCTGTCTCCTTAAGCGAAGTATACGCTCAACTTCCTGCCTTCGAGACGCGCATGCAGCTGGTTGATCGCGGGAACTTCTCTGGGTCTTCGGCCAATTTGGCAAACCGGGGTGGCCGCGGTGAAAATGGACGCCGCGGACGAGGCGCAGGACGTGGTCGAGGTGGAGGCCGCAGCCACAGTGCAGGCGCCTTCAACACCAACAACTCACGCCAAGGAGGAAACGGTGCTGGGCGTGGCAACAGCAGCCGTGTCTTCAACAACAATAGCACACGTCTAGTGTGTCAAGTGTGTCATAAAACTGGGCACACTGCTGACCAATGCTGGCACAGGTATGATGAAACTTATGTTCCAGATGAGAGAAATGCGCAAGTTGCAACAAACTCCTATGTTATGGACACAAACTGGTACACCGACACTAGTGCTACCGACCACATTACTGGAGAACTGGAGAAACTATCAGTCCGTGACAAGTATCATGGAACGGATCAGATTCACACCGCTAGTGGTGCAGGTATGAATATTAGTCATATTGGCCAATCTACTATTCATACCCCTAATCGTGATCTCAATCTTGACAATGTTCTACATGTTCCTAAAGCTAAGAAAAATCTTGTTTCAGTTCATCGCCTTACCACTGACAATAATGTCTTTTTAGAATTTCACCCTGATTTCTTTTTGGTTAAGGATCAGGACACGAAGACAACTCTGCTTAGAGGGAGGTGTCACAAGGGCTTGTACCCTCTTCCTCATGCGTCACCTACAAAGCAAGCCTTTGAAGTCAATAAACCATCTTTTGATAGATGGCATAGTCGTCTAGGTCATCCTGCTGCTCTTATCATCCAAAGAGTTGTTAGAGAATTTAATCTTCCCTGTTCAGTTGAGTCAAATAAAACTTCAGTTTGTGATGCTTGTCAGTAAGCAAAAAGTCATCAGTTACCCTATCCCAAATCCACCAGTATATCCACTCATCCTCTGCAGCTTGTGTTCTCTGATGTTTGGGGTCCAGCACCTGAGTTTATTGGAAGATACAAGTACTATGTTAGTTTTATTGATGATTTTAGCAAATTCACCTGGATATATCTCTTAAAGTTTAAATCTGAGGTATTTCAAAAATTTCATGAGTTTTAGAGTCTTGTTGAACGACTCTTTGATCGAAAAATCATTGCTATGCAAACTGATTGGGGAGGTGAATATGAGAGACTTAACTCCTTTTTTAGCAAAGTTGGCATATCTCATCTTGTTTCTTGTCCATATGCACATCAGCAAAATGGAGCAGCTGAGCACAAACACAGACACATTGTTGAAGTAGGGTTGTCTCTCTTGGCACATGCTCATATGCCTCTAAAATATTGGGATGAAGCTTTCCTTGCTGCAACTTTTTTGATTAATCGAACTCCTAGCAAAGTCATTAACCACTTTACTCCTTTGGAACGCTTATTTCATACTAAGCCTGATTTTTCATCCTTGCGAATTTTTGGGTGTGCTTGTTGGCCCAATCTTCGTCCTTATAATACCTGCAAGCTTCAATTCCATTCTAAGGAGTGTACGTTTCTAGGATACAGTAATCTCCACAAAGGCTTTAAGTGCCTTGATGTGGCCACAGGTCGCATTTACATTTCAAGAGATGTTGTCTTTGATGAAAATATTTTTCCATTTTCAAAACCTCATCCCAATGCTGGTGCCCAGTTGCGCTCTGAAATTCTTCTCCTTCCTCCAACCCTGCTAAATTCTAGACCTGGGGATGAATTTGTAGATGGTCATATGCCTAATACTTCTGATCACAGTGAGTCTGTTGGAGAATTGCAGGTGTCACAGGAAGAGTCTGAAAATACAGGATCAGAGAATCCAGGGCCAGCTTCTGAGGCTGATGCTCCGACCGAGTTACTCTCGGGGTCCATCTCTGACGCTAGCGTCAGCGTTCCGCACGACCCTGAGCTGCTAACTCCAGTGTAGGGTGAGTCTGCAGGGCGGCATGCGGTGCCAAGGGGGGCATTGGAACCAATCACCGCACCCGCGCAAGACCTCCTGCCTTCAGCCTCGGCCACACCCGCGCAAGACCTGTCTTCTGCCTCGGCCGCACTGCATAAGACTCGCTTTTCCGCCCCAGGTCCAAGGACGCGTCTTCAAGCTGGCATCAGCAAGCCCAAGGTATATACTGATGGCACTATTCGCTATGGATATTTCATGTCATCCGGTGAGCCATATGATATTAGTGAAGCTTTGGGAGATAAAAATTGGAAAAAAGGCTATGGATATAGAATATTATGCTCTTATTAAGAATAGAACTTGGCATCTAGTTCCACCCCAGAAAGGAAGCAATATTATAGATTGCAAGTGGGTTTACAAGATTAAATGTAAAGCTGATGGGAGTTTAGATAGATACAAAGCTCGTCTAGTTGCAAAAGGGTTTAAACAAAGGTATGGCATAGATTATGAAGATACATTTAGTCCAGTCATCAAAGCCGCAACTATTAGGGCTGTTCTGTCCATTGCAATCTCTAGAGGTTAGAGCTTGAGGCAACTAGATGTTCAGAATGCTTTTCTGGATGGTGTCTTAGAAGAAGAGTTGTATATGAGACAACCTCCAAGGTATGAAGATAAAACTATGCCAAACTATATGTGCAAATTAGATAAAGCTCTATATGGTCTAAAGCAGGCACCACGTGCATGGTATGCTCGACTAAGTGCTAAGTTATATGAACTCGGTTTCAGTTCTTCAAAGACAGACACATCATTGTTCTATTTTCACAAAGATAATGTGTCAATTTTCATGTTGGTTTATATGGATGATATAATAGTTGCAAGTTCAACTCAAGAAGCAACCTCAGGGCTCCTGTGCAACTTGAATAAAGAATTTGCATTAAAGGATTTGGGAGAACTACATTATTTCTTAGGCATAGAGGTAAACAAAGTACGTGATGGGAATATTCTAACTCAAAGTAAGTATGCTTCGGATCTGTTGAAAAGAGTGGGCATGTCTGATTGTAAACCAGTTAGCACTCCTTTGTTGTAACAGCCCAGCTGTTTATTCCAAAAAAAACACATTTAATTTAAATAAAAAAATATTTACTTTTGGTTGTTTAAGTTTATTTGCCTGATTTTCTGCTTTTAAAAAGGGTTTTACGTGAGAAGGTGATTTAAGAAAAAAATAAAAACAATAAATAAATAAATAAATAAATAATGCATTAAATAAGTTAGTTTGAAATAAAAATCAAAGTTATTTGATTTCTTGAAATTTTAAAATTTTTAGCTAACCTGATTTTCTGCTAAAGAAAATAGCCTTCATTAAACAAAAAATATTTTATAAGGAAAAATATTCAAATTTGAGTTGGAATTTTTTTATAAGTTCTAAATAGCCTAAGAAACTTCCATGAATTTTTCTAAGATTTTTAAGCTTTATTTGTTATTTATTGTATTATTTAAAGCTAGAAAAAGAAAAACATTTTTAAAAATTAAAATAAACGTCAAAAAATTCTGAAAATATTTTTTTTATTCTTTTCAGGTTCCAAGGATTCTAAAAATATTTTTTCTGGAATTTTTCCAAATTTTCTTTTTCTTTTTCTTTTTCTTCTTTTTCTCTTTTTCTTTTCTCTTTCTCTCTCCTACCTTTCTTCTCCAGGAGGCAAGTCGCGTGCGTGTGCGTGTGCAGCAGCTATGAAAAACGTTAGAGCTCCTTCAAACCTCCATAACTTTTGATTCTCTCAACGGTTTTCCACGAAATAAATTGCAATCAATTCCTCTCATCAAGCCTCTTCATTTCCCACCGTTTCCCCCCTCATTCATGAGCTATTTTTGCGGGATTTAACCCATGCCATTCATGGACATGGTCCTTTGATCTCCCTCCTCGGGCCTCCTCAACCCCTATAAAAGGGAGCCCCGTGAGCCTCTCCTCATCCTCACTCAACCCCGAAAATCTCAAGTCCCAACTCCCTCTCTATTGGCCGCAATCGAAGTTTTATTTTTGTGTTCTAAGCGGCGTTCTTCGGCCTTTTGTGCCTCGTTCGGTGGAGCACCGCCGCGTTTGACCACACCGTTGGCTTCGCCTCGCCGCGTTCTACGCGGTGCTCACCTCGCCTTCGCCGGAACTTCGCCGGAGCACCGTCGCCACCGTGGGCCAAATCGGGTCCGTGTTCGTCGCGTCGCCACCGGTCGACCGTGCATGCCCGACCAAAACCAAGGTGAGCATCACGATCCCCACGCTCTACTCTTCGATTCGCCGCAAGTCTCGCATGTTAATTCCTCTCTGTTTGCCCGGAACGCCGATGTCAGCCTGTAGGCTGTTTAACGTCTTGTCCACCGTGTTTCGCTAGTCCGTTGGCCGAGCCGTCTGCGGCGTTGAGTTCGTCTCGACACGTTCTACGCCGTGCTCCCCTCCGTTCGTCCAAAAACCTTTCCTAAATTTTTGCGCCCGACACCTTGCCATGGCCGCAAATTGCACTTCGTGTCCCTGCCTGTCCGGGAATAATTTCAGCAATCCGTTCGCGTCAAAACGCGTGCCAAACCATCCCGGTGGCTACGTTTGATGGTTTTGGATTCGCCGACCGAGCGAAGATATTGAAATTTTAGTGTTTCGCATCGACGCCGCTCAAACGACGATTGCGCCGCCACGGTGAGTGTTCGGCTTTGCCGATATTTTTCTAGACTCGCCACCACGCTCTAGGCCATGCTCACCTTCCTTCTCCTTATCCCATTCCCGAAAATTATTCTTCTCTCCACGCCCTATGTCGTTGTCGCTGTACACGCCGTCACCGCGGTTCGCTTGACGTGCCGTCACTTCCTACATGTGCCTCGGGTCCCTAGCAAACCATTTTGCTAGTTGACTTTACCCCCGTGCCTTTTCTCACCGGCGCCGCGACCAAAACAGTGGAAGGGTTGTTCTCTGCGCAGGAATATTCCTTTGGAATATTCCTGATTTTTCTTTTTTCAGGATTTTCTAATCCGACAATCTTCCAATCGCTCGTTCTCCTCCGTCCGAACTCCGAATCAGGTGATTCGAGTTTCTAAATTCATCTAAATTCATAATATATTTTTCAGTATATATTTCATAATTTTTGGATTTTCTCGACCGCCCTTGGTTGAGTCTCCTCACTGCCGGAATACTGCCGCCACCGTCACCCGAGTTACGCCATCGCTCCAACTCGCCACCGACCACCTTCCAACCACTTCTGGTATTGCATGAGAGCACCAATGCACTCCTCGCAATTCCCTCTCTCTTTTCTTCACCTCGCCACCCCTCCGCCAAGCAATCCCCCGCCGGAGTGTCTCTTTCGCCGACACCGACGCCACCACTACCAAATCTTCGATGGGACCACGCGCACCTCCTTCACCCTTTTTCCTGAGCCAGAGCATGACCAGAGTACCCCGCCGCTAGTAACCTTCCTCAGGTCTGCGCAAACCTTCGACGCCTCTTCTCCAAGCAAGCCGTCGTCGGAGAGTCTCCGCCGCCGATAATCGTGTCTCGCCTTCGCTACACCCTCGCCGCCACCAACTCTATGTAACCCAAACCTTACGCCATGGTCAAATCGGACTCATACTCTTCTCCTCTTTGTACACCTCCCTGTGTATTCGCCGCCGTTGGATTGCTCGGATCTTGTCTCGTGAAGTCGTCTGACTTCTCCCAGCCATCCGATTCTTAGACTCCGACGCCCGAAAACTCTTTAGACTCTGCTATCTGGAGGCTCTTTAGACTTCGCCATTCGGAGGCTCTTTAGACTCCATTGTTCAAGGCTTTTTAGACTCGATCGCGAGTCTTCGACTTTAACCTTCGGAGACTCAATTTTGACTTTGACCTTCTGAGACTTTGACTCTAGCCCTTGACCTTCGACCTCGAAGACTTAGACTTCGATCTTCAATCTCGGAACCTTCGACTTCAACCTCCGCTTCAAACCGACAATGGTTGGTTGACCGCTTTAGCCTCCGCATTCTCCAACCCATTCGATTCTTTCGATCACTCTTCATAAACTCCAATCCTTTCGACCACAATTGTTTTTCCGACTACGCTCACTCCCAACCATCGTCATCTCCGTCTCGCTCGACCATAGTCGCTCACCACCGCCTCTTCGCTCTAAGTCTCCGAGTACCTTCGCTTTTTCAGAAGGAGTAGTTGGAAGAATACTCGAGTAGTCGAAGTCGTAGCCGACTCGAGTACCTTCGCTTTCCACCACCGGCGTTCATTGTCGTCCGACCACTGACTCGACTACCATTTGTTCTCGATCGTTATAGTGTTCTACGACCATGCGCATTTCGACCAAGTCTTCGATCGAATCTTAATCTTCGAATTCGACTACGCTTCGATCATGGTTTCGACCATACACAAATATTGTAGCTCCGACTACTTTTCTTCACAAAGAAAAGAATTCAAAGAATTCCTTTTATTTATTTCTTTGAATTCAAACTTCCAAGTCGTCCTCCTTCGCCCTAACTCCTTTTGGACCAATTCAAATTCCCAAATTCATATTCTATCTCCCACTTTTATTTTATGATTTTGGATTTTATTTGGATTTTATTTGAGTTTAGTCTGTTATGACCTTTCACGTGTAGACTACGACTATTCCGAGAGTATAACTTCAAATAACCTCAAGAAACTCGAAGCAAGGCAAGTTACACCTTTGACCATGTTGAACCTAATATTTCAAATTTAATTATATTGTTTTATCAGATATGCATGCGCACTTCTATTCAAATTTAATTTAAATTCAGTTTAAACTTTAGTTATGCCCATGATCCTTTGATTATAGCTCATTTGAATCTCGAATTCATATACTTTGTCACCCTAGCTAAAAACTAGTTAGTACCATAGTATTGACTAGAAAATTTTATAGAGATGCTTAGCTTGGCTTAGTATAATTTTAGGTGGGATCAATCTTTCATATGAAATGTCGACTTTGAAATGAATTCTTGACTTCGTGAGTCAAGGATGGTTTATGAAAATGGTTTAAAAATAAAAATGAAAACTTATGATTTGGACTTAGGCTATTGGTTAGGTGGTAGGGTGTTGCATGCCTCGTGTTTGGTGATACCGTTGATTGTCGTGCATGTGGGTATGTGGATTGAGCCTAAGTCAAATTAAGGACCGGTCTGTGAGCTACTGTTGCAAAGCCACATCGTACTACCACAAGGCTGGTATGGGACAGTCCTGGCTGACTAATTTGTGAGGTCCTAACTTTGGTCTCGCTATAGGTTGAATGTGAGCGTGGCGTAGGCCATGGGAAGTCTCACACGGCACAGAGGGGCTCCAACTTGTGGATTCAAGTTGTGGTGAAACCTTAGCGCGGCGTGACCAAGTTGAAGGCTTAGCATTGTAAAGGCCTTGTTATGGTTTTCTCGATGCGCACGCCCTACTAAGCGTGTAATGGCCGACAATATGAGATAATCATATCTTGTGGGTAAAGCTGTATAACCTCTGCAGAGTGTATAACCTATCTCGATAGCCGTGCCCATGGTTATGGGCAAGCCGAGTAAAGTTTTTCATGGATTAGACTTTGGTTTTAAAAATGGTTTCAAAAAGGCTTATGGATGGATGGATAGAGTTCATGACCAGGTGGGATACACAGTGAATAAGTTGGTGTTTGGTCGGAACTGCACTAACAAAATGAATCCATAAGAGATTTTGAAAAGCATATGGATAGATGGAATCCATGTGAAACGTTTTGAAAAGATGGACCAGGTGGGATACCTGTGACTAGGTTAGTGTTTGGTCGTAGCCTGCACTAACGATATTATTTGGGAAATTATTATTTCTATCTACTGTATAAAATTCAGCTTTTGCACTTATGTTATTGTATTTAAATTCATCTTCGCTTTTTGCACAAATAAACTTGATAAGCCTTCCTTTGTTATCCCTATGCATGCATTCACTCTGTTAAAACTCCTGGTGTAACTTGCGTAAGTACTTTATGTGCTTACCTTGGGAGTACTTTATGTGCTCACCTTGCTAAAATCTGTTGCGAGAGGATGACGTCAACAACCGGTGAGGATGGTGACGACTAGGCGCGTCTTCTGATCATTCGCTGTGGGCGAGCGGGATGGGCTGCTACTTCATTGGTTTCCTTCCATTTGCTTATATGTATTTTTGGTTTATGAACCATTGATGTAAAATTTGGCCACCAGATCCATATTTAGTTAATGAATAAATGTCATTGTGTATGATATGAATCTTTGTTATCCACTGTGTGCACTAGCTTGATCCTGGACTAGTGCGATTTACACAGAGGATCCAGGAGTCGTTGCTCCGGGTTCCGACATTTGTCCACTAGTGAGAAGTTGTCTGCTTTTGAGGGTGAGCCATTAGGTGCTAATGATGCAACACAATATAGGAGTATAGTTGGTGCACTTCAGTATTTAACCCTTACAAGACACGATATTGCATTCTCTGTAAACAAAGTTCCGCCAATATTTACATGCCCCTCAAATGATACACCGGTCATTGTAAAAGGATTTTGAGGTATTTAAAACAATCCACTAAGATTGGACTAAAGATCGTAAGTCCAATTCAGTGCTTGTTAGTGGGTTTTGGATGCAGATTGGGCGGTCAGTAGATGATGAAGGTCTCTTGGAGGCTTTGCTATTTTTCTGGGATCAAATCTAATCTCGTGGAGTGCACGCAAACATGCAACAGTTTCAAGATCAAGTACTAAGACAGAATATAAAGCACTAGCCAATGCTACTGCTGAGATAATGTGGATTCAAACCTTGTTACAAGAAATTGGTATAAAATGCCCATCTACAGCTAGACTGTGGTGTGATAATATTGGAGCCAAATATCTTTCGGCTAACCCTGTGTTTCATGCTCGAACTAAGCATATTGAAGTAGATTATCACTTCGTAAGAGAACGAGTGACAAGAAAATTGTTGGAAGTTGACTTTGTTCCTTCAGGTGATCAAGTGCAGATGGATTCACTAAGGCATTGACCGTGCGACAGTTGGAAAACTTCAAACACAATCTTAACCTAGCCCGGTTATGATTGAGGGGGGCTGTTAGATATAGCAATATCTTTGTAATCTCCTATTACGCACGGTATAAGATTTGATTGGCATCGGTTGCTTATATTAGGAAGGATAGATTTTCTTGTTGTAACTTCCCTTGTAAATCAAATAGTATTGATGCCGATCATATCTATTCCTTGCATGATCTGTAATATCCACGCATGGGGATGTTCCATGTCCATATAAACATGTAATCGCCGGCCAGGAGGCAACACGACGTTTCACCCAGAATACTTCCGCACCTCTGAATTTTAGAGCCCGAAGCTTTGGTCATTTGAGTTACAACACGTATCATTTTTTACTGTTAGGAAACATTAAGAATGTGAGTGTAAACCATTAAAAATTTGAAACCGTGTCTAACTAGTCTATACACTTGCAGTTATGCCATGTGTTTAGTGTTAACTTTTCTTTTTCTAAGAAGAATTTAACTATGTTTTTCATGCTGTGAAGGCGTAATGTAGATAAAGGATGTTCCATACTGAAGTTCTTGCTGATGCATACCTTCGATCTCAATCTGTTTAACACGTTTCCTTCCTTTCATGGTACAACTTCCATCCTTATCATAGGCGTGTTTTCGATCACCTCGATTCTTATACCTCGTATGAAGCAAAAATTCCTGTATTCTATTCATCAGAAAGAACTCATAAGTTGTGCGCTCAAAGGCAAATTGTAAATGTTAGAACACCTGAATTTACTACTATGACCAGTTGTGCCTCGTAGGAAGCTCATGAACACCTTCAGCCAGTATATCTGCCACCGATGATACCCCGGTCCTCACCAAGCCTCCTTTCTTTTAAGCTGTTTGCACAGTGTTGGAAAGTGATCCGAATTCGGATTCGTGTCCGTGTAGGACTTTTATTTTATTTACTTTCCATGTGGGACTCTATCCCCAATACTATATAAGCACCCCAGTAGTCCATAGGATGAACAAGCCCTCAGAGAGTCTCTCCATTGTAATCTCTCCAAAATATAGTGATTTGCCTTCAAGCGCCCGTGGTTTTTTCCCGCAAGGGTTTTCCACGTAAAAATTCGTATCTCTTGTCTCTATTATTCTGTGCGTTATTTGCAACAAGTGGTATCAGAGCACAGGAGATTAGAGATTCGAGAGAAAAAAATAGATCCATCGAGAGTCTTCGCCGAGTCCGATCGTTACCAGGAGCGACAGCAGCAGATCGTTCCGCGTGAGAGCAAGCAAGATTAAAGCCGTGCGGCGCCAGTACCAAGACACGCAGAGGAAGCAGCGTCGCATCTCAGGAGCACGCGCATGTCACGCCATCACGGGTCAGAGCAGATCCGATCAAGAAAAAACAAATCTTCGCGCCTTTGAAAGAAAAAAAAGGCAATCGCTCGCGCGGAGACAGAGCAAGTCGCGTGTTCATCGATCCAAGTGACCAAAGTCTGCGTCGCCTCATTGCTGATAAACCAAGAAAAGGAAAAGCGGCACAAATCCCAAGGTGTGAAAAGAAAGGCAAGCACCCAACAAGTCAGATAAAAACACAAAGTGCAAAAGCAAGTGCACAGAAGCCAACGTTCAAAAGAAAGCAAAGAGTCCAGGTGCTACACTTTGAATTTTCTTTATTGTTTTTCGATAGATTTTGCTAAGTACACCAGAAGTGTACCAGAGTTTCTTTTGTGAGATTTTTGCTAGGTACACTCAAATTTGTACTAGCACAATTTTTGTTTTTCTTCGCATGGCGACTCGAAATATGATTTTCCACGTTGGATCGCGACACGAGATTTTCTATGGCAAGTCAAGATGCGGGTCGCTTTATCACAACTTGATTTGGATGATACTCTTTGGGGATCGACAAGATGCCAATGACATCGTCCACGATGAGAAGAAACGTAAAGATCGTAAGGCCTTATCCCAAATTCATCTTCATCTCAAAATAATATTCTACAGAAGTTATGAAGGAGACATCCGCGCCGCATTATGGCTAAAGCCGAGCAGATCTGCATGACCAAGGATCGACCAAGAAGTTGCATTTGAAGCAAAAGCTATATTCACACAAGATGGCGGAGCGAGCCTCATTGTTGAACCACCTGACAACTTTCAAGGAAGTTGTTTCTGATCTCGAGTCTATGGAGGTAACATATGATGAAGAAGATTTGGGTCTTATTTTGCTATGCTCTCTGCCTAGTTCATACTCTACCTTTAGAGATACTATTTTATATAGTCGAGATACTCTTACTCTCAGTGAAGTTTATGAAGCTCTGCATGCTAAAGAAAAGATGAAACTTATGGTTCCCGGTGGGAGTTCAAGTACGCATGCAGAAGATTTGTCTGTCCACGGCAGGCAATATGAGAAGAGTTCATACGACAATTCAAGAGGCGTAAAAAGCAAATTCAGAGGCGATCTAAATCCGTAAACAGTGAAGTCATGCGGTATTGCAAGAAGGATGGACATGACATATCCGAGTCTTTGGAAGTTGCGAATAAGGAGAAGAGAAATAATAATTTCAAGAAATATCAACAAGAGGATGAAGCTAGAGCCACCGTTGTCACCAAAGAAGGTTCGATGGAGATGTTCTCGCTTCCTTTGCCGGTAATTGCAAACCGACGATGAATGGATTCTTGATTCACTGCACTTTCCACATGAGCCCAACCGTGAGTGGTTCGTTACCTATAAAGCTACGCCAAGTGGATCGTGTTGATGGGTGATAATACACCATGCAAGGTTGCGTGCATTGGTTCTATCCAGATCAAGATGTTTGATGGCACCATCGGACTTTGTCGATGTTCGTCATATTCGGATTTAAAGAGAAATCTTATCTCATTGAGTACTCTTGATGCTAAAGGGTACAAGTATTCCGGTGGAGGTGGAGTTCTGAAGGTTACCAAAGGTTCTCTTGTTGTGATGAAAGGTGATATGAAGGCTGCCAACTTATATCATCTGCAAGGCACTACTATTTCAGGTAATGTTGCTGTTGTTTCAAATAAATCATTTAATTCTGATGCTACTAATCTTTGGCATATGCGTCTGGGGCATATGAGCCAAGCTGGGATGACAGAATTATGCAAAAGAGGATTTCTTAATGGTCAAAACATCGATAAGTTGAAGTTTTGTGAACATTGTGTCTTCGGCAAGCAAAAGAAAGTGAAATTCAGCACTGCGACTCACTCTACAAAAGGCATATTGGATTATATTCACTCCGATTTGTGGGGAGAATCCCGCGTTCCATCACTTGGAGGTGCAAGCTATATGTTGACCATTATTGATGATTTTTCAAGAAAAGTTTGGGCATACTTCATCAAGTAGAAATCGGATGTATTCAACACATTCAAGGAGTGGAAGACTATGATCGAGAGACAAACTGGTAAGCATGTCAAGAAACTTCATACTGACAATGGTTTGGAGTTTTGTTCAGGAGAATTTGAAACTTTATGCAAGTCAGAAGGTATTGTGAGACATTACACCGTTCTTGGCACTCCTCAACAAAACGGTATGGCAGAACGCATGAACAGAACCATAATGGAGAAGGTACGTTGCATGTTATCAAACTCTGGATTATCAAAGAGTTTTTGGGCTGAAGCCGTTTCCACTGCTTGTTATTTGATTAATCGGTCACCAAATTTGGCTATTGATAAGAAGACTCCAATTGAGGTATGGTCTGGATCTCCAGCAGATTATTCAAATTTAAAAATATTTGGCTGTCCTGCTTATGCTCGTGTCAACAATGGTAAATTAGAACCTAGAGCAGTTAAGTGCATTTTCCTTGGCTATAAAATTCGTGTGAAAGTATATAAGTTGTGGAATCCTGAAACTAAAAAGGTGGTTATTAGTAGAGATGTTACTTTTGATGAGTCTGCTATGTTGCATGATAAACTATCTATTGATGTTCCGTTGAGAAGCAATCAAGCGTGCAGTGGAGCATATTATTGATTCAGATCTACACCGAAATCAACAAGGAAAATACTCCGAAGTTCCTATTGTTGTGCCACCAACACAACATTCCATTGCAACTAATAGAGAAAGGAGGAACATTCAGCCTCCTAAGAGATTTATTGAAGAAGCCAACTTTGCGGCTTATTGTCTAAATGTGGCAGAAGAAATTGAAGGTACTGCAGAACCTTCATCTTATTCAGAAGCTATCTCTTCTAGTGATTCAGAAAGGTGGATGGCCGCCATGCATGATGAAATGGAATCTCTTGATAAGAATGGTACTTGGGAACTAGTCAAGTTGCCAATTGAGAAGAAACCTATTCGCTGCAAATGGATTTTCAAGAAAAAGGAAGGCGTTTCACCAACCGAAGAGGTTAGGTATAAAGCAAGGTTAGTTGCTAAAGGATACAGCCAAATTCCAGGTATTGATTTCACAGATGTCTTTTCCCCTGTTGTGAAGCATAGTTCTATTCGCACTTTGCTTAGTATTGTGGCTATGCATGATTTTGAGCTTGAACAAATGGATGTGAAAACTGCATTCTTACATGGGGAATTAGAAGAAGACATTTATATGGAGCAACCGGAAGGTTTTGTCGTTCCCGGAAAGGAGAATTTTGCTTGTAAATTGAAGAAATCTCTTTATGGTTTGAAACAGTCACCTAGACAATGGTATAAGAGATTTGACTCCTTTATAATATCTCAGGATTTTAAAAGATCAAATTATGATAGCTGTGTTTATTTCAAGATTGTTAATGGTTCAACTATTTATTTACTCATATATGTTGATGATATGTTGATTGCTGCAAAAGACAAGGTTGAAATTTCAAAGTTAAAGGCTCAATTAAGCAGTGAGTTTGAGATGAAAGATCTCGGTGCAGCTAAGAAGATTCTTGGTATGGAAATCATTAGAGACAGAAAACTTGGTAAATTATATCTAAGTCAAAAAGGGTACATTGATAAAGTTCTTCGTCGTTTCAACATGCATGAGGCTAAACTCGTGAGTACTCCTTAGCAAAGATATTTCAAACTTTCTTCAGCGATCATGTCCAAAATCTAATGATGAAGTGGAGTACATGTCTAAAGTCCCATATGCGAGTGCAGTTGGTTCACTTATGTATGCCATGGTATGTTCTCGCCCCGATTTATCTCAATCATTAAGTGTGGTTAGTAGATACATGGTTAATCTAATGTTTCTTTACAGTTTGGAAGGATTAAAGATGGACTTGTTGGTTATGTGGATTCTGATTTTGCTGGAGACTTGGATAAAAGAAGGTCTCTCACTGGTTATGTGTTCACTGTTGGAGGGTGTGCCGTAAGTTGGAAAGCAAGTTTACAAGCTACCGTTGCCTTGTCTACTACAGAAGCTGAGTATATGGCTATCTCTGAAGCTTGCAAAGAAGCTATTTAGTTGAGAGGTTTATTTACTGAGCTTTGTGGAAGTACATCTTGCACTACAATATTTTGTGACAGTCAAAGTGCTATTTGCCTTACAAAAGATCAAATGTTCCATGAGAGAACAAAGCACATTGATATCAGGTATCACTACATTCGAGGTGTCATTACTCAAGGTGATATTAAAGTCTGCAAGATAAGTACTCATGATAATCCAGCTGATATGTTGACAAAGCCAGTTCCTGCATCTAAGTTTGAGCTTTGCTCAGACTTAGTTGGTATTACTCACTAGTCCTTTGGACTTTCGGCGTTCAAGGTGTACATGCTGATTTTGTTGGAGGGGTTCATAATATTCTTCGACTACTGGAGGGAGTTCGGCTCAAGGTGGAGATTATTGTTGAAAAGTGATCCGAATTCGGCTCAAGGTGGAGATTGTTGGAAAGTGATCCGACTCGGATTCGTGTCCGTAGGACTTTTATTTTATTTACTTTCCATGTGGGACTCTATCCCCAATACTATATAAGCACCCCAGTAGTCCATAGGATGAACAAGCCCTCAGAGAGTCTCTCCATTGTAATCTCTCCAAAATATAGTGATTTGCCTTCGAGCGCCCGTGGTTTTTTCCCGCAAGGGTTTTTCACGTAAAAATTCGTGTCTCTTGTCTCTATTATTCTGTGCGTTATTTGCAACACACAGAAAAAGTAATGGTCTTAATCACTTCTTCCAGGCAAAGAACAAACAATCAAAATGCGTTTCAACTTCGAAATTATCTATTGCTCTCACCAACTGTGATAAAAATGGCATCCTCCCCATCTGCAATTGGAGGGGCACTGGGTGTTCCCAAAGCTTGAAACTCCTGCTCAACAAAATGATGTTCCTGGATCAAAAAGAAAGTCGCTTCTTATGATTGCTCCCTTCGCATTTCGAACATAAATAAGCATCGGCGTAGTATATCAACAGAGTTGAATAATCGCGGATGCTCATAGAGGAAAGTGGAAAGATTATCGCTTGCTAGAGAAGCATCCTTACATGAGAGCTGGAGTCCACCGGAGCATTTCCTGGCGAGCGCGCTTGCAGCCCGCACCTCCACCCGCAGGTTCTCCTTCGACTGCCCCCGGGCCAGCCCGCAGCCCCTCCGGCTCAACTGTGACGTGGCCTCGTCGTCGGCCCCGCCGCCGTACAGGTCCCAAGCCCTCCGGAACAGGTTGGAGCCACTGGAGCCCACCCCATCCTCCTCGAACTGCGCGGCTGCGCCTCCCCGGCCGCCGCCGTCGATGGAGCCGCGTCGCGGATACGGCATGAAAAGTGAATACAAATTAAATGTTCGGTTATCGTATTCAATAGAAAAAAATATAACATAGATTTTTTTATCTGATTAATATTTTCTATCCTATTCATATTTATATTCATATAAAAATATAGATATAAATATGGTATGAACTTTTATCATCTAAAATATTATTTTATCTGGACTATCCGTATTAGATGAAGCAATATGCATATTTTATTACAATACGGCTAATTAGTTGGACAAGTTTTTTAATTAAACGTGAATTCAAGTTTCTTTAGGTAAAGTAAATGAATTAGAATGATTAAGTGTGATTGTGCGAGGATAAAATATCATTAATGTCTTCATGCTATAAAAGTTATGACTTATATTGCCCCGCTGCTTTGGTTTTTTCTTTCTCACTTTTTTCACTATTCAGTATTTCATCTTTTTTTGAATTTTTTAGATATTTTAGGCTTTTTTGTATTTTCTTTTTTTTTCTCGTGTTCCTTTGTATTGTCCCTAATGGGTTAACATGTTTTTTTTCTATTTTTACATTTTTAAAAATTAATTATGCCCAAAAAGCTAAATCAGCTACAGTAAAAAAAGCCAGCTACAATGAAATTTCAGCCAAAAGCCAGAAGCCATTACTAAAACAAGCGCCTCCATAATAATATCTGAATCCGAATGAATTGAGTAGATATTTAATTCGAATTTATATCCAAAACTTGTCTAGTCTGTATTTGTATCCGACATTTGTTCAATTCGTATTCGAATTTAAAAAAAAATATAAATATGAATATAATTTAAGTACTATCTAATTTGTATTTGATCTATTTCACCCATAGATAGATAGATAGAGGTGATGACTGGTGAGGTGAGGCAAGTCGGCTAGCTTAGCTAGGATTATTCGGTTTAGTCAGTGTGGCAGTGGCGTGGCCCATGCGGATGTAGCTTATGGGCAATTTGGCAAATGGGCCATATCTCCAGCTAGTCGAATACTGTTTATGCCCAGCTAGCCGATTCGTATTCATCGGATAGTGTTATATCATGTCCATATTTGTTCCCGATAAAACTATCCATTTCCATTTCGGGCCGACACTAGCCGAATATTATTCGAGACGACTAATCCAATCGAGTTATTAAAATCCGAGTGGGTTTGCTCGCACGATAGCGCTCCACGCGAGCGCGAGTCCTTCGCGCGGCGACACGTGGTTGCGCTCGCTCCCCGCTTCTCCTCCCTTCGCCCATGCCGCCTGTCCCCCCTTGCCCGGATTCGCGGCGCCGCGCGCTGCCTCTCCTGCGTCCCCTCCTCACGCGCTCGCCTTCCCACTCCTCCCCTCCCCCGGTCCCCGCCGCCTCCCCTCCCCTCCCCGCCCCTCGTCCCCGCCTCCTCCCCTCCCCGCCGCCTCCTCCCGGTCCCCCTCCTCCCCTCCCGCTGCCTCCCCTCCCTCGCAGGCCGGCGGGAGGCCAGAGCCCGCAGGCCGGGCGGGGGAGGCCGGATCCGGCCGGCGCGGGGCGAGGGGAGGCGCCGAGGCCGGAGGGGAGGCCGGATCCGCCCGGCGCGGGATGTTGGTGCGCGAGACGGCCACGTAGCTGGAGAGGAGGCGAGCCGACCGCCCACTCCCGCCCGCCGTCGTGCTCGACATCGCCGCACGCCGCCTTCGCCGCTGCCGCCGTGCTCGCGGCCTCCACGGCGGAGAGCCCGGTCACGCCACTCCGCCTGTGGCTCGTCGTGCACGCCCTGCAGTGCCTCGTACATATAATTTGTTGCGTGGACATGTGTTAGCATTGGTGAACTTGTTCATGCATCTGATGATGTATTAGTTAAAACATATTGGCTTGCTACAATGAACTAATGACTTATTTAACAGTACTCTTACATGGTCGTGGTTCTCAATTTCACTCACCATGGGCCTTATACTGTCTTGTTCAGTTTTATGCTGCAATAAAGGATGAGCTAGCCCATATAAATCCTCTTTCAAAGTTTCTGACATTCAAGTCTATTGTCTTCTTAACATGATGGCAAGGTGTGGCGATTGCATTGCTCTACAATTGGGGCTTGTTGAGAGGCCCTATAGCTCAAGAGTTGCGTTCAAGTCCAGATTCGTGACTTCATTATCTGCATAGAGGTGGTAAAAATTCATGTTTTACCATTTCAATTCTGTAACACTAAAGAATTCTTGTTAATGCATGTTTGCATTTTTAGTGTTCATTTGAAATGAAGCCCAACGAAGTCTTTTGTCTTCCAATACAGATGGGTGTTGCTTCATTGTCCATCCAGTATGTCTTCCCCCAAGCCATATGAGCTAATGGATGATTGTTTTATTGGAGGGTTTCAGCTTCTTGGAGACTATGCTTCAGCTTGACTGCCCTCTAGATCCGATGAAGTTAAGGATAGCGAGCGCCAACCAAGATTAGGCTTCCCACCCAAATGATCGCTTCGTATGCTCCACCGCCATAAAAGAAAGCGTTCGTGATGTTGTACTTGGAGGAGGTGAATATGTAAGAACTAGATGCTATTTATTCCCTTGTTACCCCCTTCATCAATTTTACTTGAATTATTTTTGTACCTGTTGTAGCAAAATTGAAACATCATATTTGACTGAATCTTGTAGATTGTGAATGACTTGAAGTTCACTGTCAGCCATGCAGTGGAACCAATCAATGAAAAGCTTCACAGGATATCCCAGAACATCAAAAAGCATGAGAAAGAAAAGAAGAAAACAAATGAGCTGCATTAGGTTGAAACAAATGATGATTGGTTATTATAGGTTGGGAAATGAGCAGAGATTGCGTTGCCAATGCTAAGTTTGCCGTTTGTTGTGCAACAGGTAACGACCTAATCTATGCTGGTATATTTTGAGTCAAATGTCGACTGATTGCCCTCCCATGAATGCTATGTCATGAGGCTGGTTAAGAGACCAACTATTTAATATGTTGTATGCAATACGTGCCGCATTGCTTCAGGCATTGCGATGAGGAATAACATTATTCTTTGGGAGGTATGTGTTGCTTCTTTGTATCGCCATTGTGTGGGCCTTTGCGACTATCCTTACTGCTGATGATGCATACAACCATATTTCACTCAAGGCACAACGACACTTCTGCACTGATAGGTCTTACCTCATGTCATCTACACCATGATATAATTCTAAAAGTTGTTTCTTACGAACAGATTTTGTGTACCGTATCTATTTTAGAAGGCTTTTTCATCTACTCATTGCATGCATGCGCTTTTAACACCAAATTCCCCTGGTATAGGCTTATTGAAATTGCAGAGAGATGTTGAATTGTGAATGTGGCTAATTGAGTTACCGGAAAAATATCGTCGCACATTTCTTATTTCTAATTATTGCCCCTACGAACCAGTTGTGATGCTTGCCATATAGAAATCAATGCAAAAGGGGGAAATGTTGCTCTTTCGATATTGATTTTCTATTGTAACCTAATTTTGCCTCTTATTTGACTTAATATATGTAGGTCCACATCAATGTCAGCTTATTGTTATAGCCTTATAGATTATGGTTACATTACTTTAGGTGCTGCAAATTTGTGTGGACTAAAAATTATGTCAAAAATATATTCCCGTTTAAAAATGTAGATCCAGCATATGTTCTCATCTCAAAAGCAACAGCCTTTGTGTGAATAGTTTTAGTCGTCAATTTATATATTTAGATACTTACAACACTTGGATTAATCACTGTTTTCCCCCTAAAGTATGTAGTGTATGACATATTGGGCGGTGTGGATGTCAGCAGAGGCTAACGCATGGCGACGATAGCGCGTGCGACCACAGGCTAAGAATTTTTTTTGCAATTCACGTGTAGAGTCGATGAGTTTTAATTCCTTAGGGTTTGGTGAAATTTAATATGTGATTATGATCTATTTGTCATCTACTTGAAGTGTTTATATTGAAGTATGAATTAATTTCTACAATTAAACTCATAATAAGATGCGCGAAACGCGCCAAATGTTCTAGTCCAAATAAAGTCTGAATCGTTCGACAAGCATCCGCTTCGTTTTAGCCCCTACCGCCAGGTTCCGGTCCAAACAAAAAGGCGCAGAGCAGAAGAAAACCGAGCACACAACCAAAATTTTGTTGCCTCTGAAGTTTAAGGGGAAAAAAATCGTAGTCGCCTCTACATTGCCTTGCAATGTCCGCGTGCCATTGCTTTTCTTGGGCATTGGATCGAAAACGAGTGACTGAGATCAATTTAGGGTTCTGTAGCAAAATCATTATTCGTTTTCTGAAGATAGCTCCGGTACATCTTGTTTCAAAAAAAAATAAAAACTCCTGCAATACAGGACAGTAGTGTTGCTGGCACTTTCGTATGCATTCGGGATTTCAGGTACAAGGTTACAGCTGGGAGACTTAACAGTCGCAAGAGGGACACAAACTATCCCCTAAATTTTGCTTCAAATAAATATACCTGATTTTTCATGAATTTCTAAAAATTTTAATGTATTTTTAAAAAATTTCCCAAAACCTTATTGGAGTTGAAGATTTTTTTAAAATAATTTCTTTGGCCAAAGAATGTGAATTCAAAATTTCTAATAGTTATTGGATGCTACGAATTTTTTTTCAAAAATCTTCGTGTGCAAATTCCTCCTCAAATTCAAATTACAAATTCAAACTCAATTTAAAAATTAAAAATTAACTTTAAATCTTAATTATTTTCCTCCCTGCCATCAAGCCGAAATCTACTTGCCGGCCAGCCCATTTTCCCTTCCCTTTCCTCATCGTGGCCCAGCAAAGCCGGCCCATCCTACGTGCTCGCTCGCTAGCCCAGCATCGTCGCCCTCTCACTTTTCTGTTGCTTTATTATGAACAAATCTATTTAGCTTGTTAGTCTGTTATATAAAAAACTGATCATAAGATTTATATATGATTGTTTATGTAATATCAAATACTCTTTTTATTGTTAAGTATATATAGGTGTGACATTTACCGATGTTTTATATACACTAGCTATTCAGAATACACAGGAGATTCGGATTGTCAAATCCGGTCCCTGCATCTTGCATACATATATTGCTCATCGATCTACACTTGGCTTCCCATCTTGCCGGCCGTCGACTCCCCGGCGCCGTCGTCGGCGACCCTGCTGCTGCTCTTCGCGTCTGCCATCTCGACGTCGTCACCCTGCTTATTGCCGTCCCGCCCGCCGGGGCCGCCCTTGTTCTTGTTGTTCCGGTAGATGGCGTATAGGATCAGCTGCGCCGCGCCGAGCAAGCCCCCACACCCGTTCGGGATCTGCCAGAAGCAAAGACGAAAAACAGCACGCACCACTCGTTAGCCCAAGACATGACGCCGTACGTAATCGTGCCGTGTGCGATCCCGCTTGCGTTACAAGGTATGCGCGAAGGCGACGGCTGCGCGCGCGCGTGCTTACCACGACGAAGGGGTCGCGGCCGAGCAAGCCGTAGATGAACCAGGACGTGCCGCACAGGAACACCGCCAGTGACAGCAAGAACGGCATGTACTCCACGCTCTTCGTCTTGATCACCAGCCTCTGCAACAACCGGTCAATCGATCCCCAAATCAGCACTTGTAATTAACACCCACAAATCTCACATCGAACCAAAGTTACCATTGACGAGAAGCTAGCTAATTCGCACCAAGATCAGAGAGACGTGCACGCACCATGATGGAAAGCGGCGAGGCGTACATGCAGATGGAGAAGACGGTCATGGCGAGGCCGCAGAAGAGCTTGCGGTCCTGGTCGCGCAGGGCGAGCATCGAGACGAGCGCCACGAGCGCGAACACCGCCGCGACGGCCGACGCGAGGCCGAGCGTCCGCAGCCTCGTCTTCTTGCTCGACGCGAACAGCAGGAAGGTCACCACGTACGCCGTCTCGATCGCCGCGCCCGCGCCGTTGATCGTCGACACCAGGATGTTGTCCGGGGACACGAACGGCAGCCCGTACCTTCAAAATTAACCAAGAACGATTAATCTTAATAGGTAGCCGTCCTACTTACCCTGTCTACGCATTCAGCGCATGTTTAAACCTTGTTATTAGCCGTATATATATTACAGTTTTTGTTCAACTTGTACGGAAATTTATCCGCATGTTTCTGCATAGCCTGGCCGATGCCAACATGTATATATGGTCCACACGTATGACACACATTGATGTCACCGACCATTGCCCTGAACCGATCCACGTGGCAGGACAAGAATCGATTGAGATGGTAGGAGCTCACGGTGTGGCCCATCCAAACTTGTGGCACGGCCTACTGGCTGTACAACACAACAACTCATGCAGCAAATGGAACTTCCGTTTTTAGCGTATATCTGTGCTTCGTGAGGTACCAGATAAATTCAGTATTTATCCAACGATCTCTGCTCTAAATCTAGTGTGTGTTTTAGTACGGTGCACATGTGATGTGAGTGTGATAGGCCTTTTGTAATCTAAAAAGACTCACCGTTTTTATTTGGTCAGTATCGTGCACTGTCCCTTCCAGGGCAGGCAACAAACCACTACTGATTCAGAAATTTAACCGTTTGCTGTAAATTTTCTATGTAATTTCTACGTTCCAAACAAACTATATCAAATCAAACTACTTCATTAATATTTTTAGCTTACCCTGCATGTGCCGTGTAACTTACATTGGTTACTCCGAAAAATTACGTTTCAAAAAAAAAAAACTCTGAAAATTTCGAGAAGTTTACCATGCGGAGAGGAGGCAATTGAGGAGTGTCATGTTGTATGGCACCCCGGAGAAGTCCTCTGTTGATTTCCTCCGAATGATCCTCCAGAAGGTAGGCCTGTGAAAAAAAATGTTTTTTTTTACAAATTAATTAGATGCTGGAAGCAGAACATCAATTCAGTAAGATTGTTGCAGGCAGCAGCAGCAGTAAAAATTGCAACGTGTTTTTCCCGAAATTGAAGGAATAGAATATTATCAGAACTGCACAAAGAAAAGGACCTATGTGGAATTGAAGGCGGCAATATGTATAGGTGGAATTGCCCGAAGTTTCTAGCTTAAATTACTAGAATAAATGAGGTAAAAATAAGAGATGCATGGACCCCCAAATTCTAGCTCTTTCTTATGAACTAGTCGATGGGGATATCTTCTTTAGCTGAGACGAAGGCTGTGCGTGTCATTCATGTGGGTTTATGTATTTGGAATATGCGCTTTCGCTTCAGAAATGATATGTTTCCTGAACTCACTGAATTAAGTCAAAATACAGAGGGAAAAAGGTATAATTCTGAAATGCTTTGCTTTCTTTTCACCTCCATTTTCTAACCCTCTCTTGTAAATAACATCAATTTATCCTCCTTGCAAAAAAAAAAGGAGAGAAAAAGAAGCAACTGATCCAAAAGTGATGGTGATACATCAAAGATACTTACACCGGGGATAGGAAGAGAAAGAGGGCAATGACATTGCCTGAAATAACACAACCGAGCAGTAAGTTGAAGGGACACAACAAGAACATCCACTAACAAAAACCAACAAAAAATTACAAGATAAGCATGATTTTTTAGGAATACAAGATAAACGTGTTACTACCATACAAATAAAGAACAATAACACTCACCAGAAATTCCAAACAAGAACTTCACCACATCATCCATCTCTTACTCTCCCTTAATTTATTGTACCCACGAAATTAACCTCTCCTTCAACAAACCAAAACACGGTGAAATTAAGACAGGCTAGCTCCAAAGCTCTGTTCTTCTGAACATGAGACGCTGGTGTTCGAGTGTTCGATGGCTCAACAGGAAGCACAACTAAGTGACAATGTGATGCGTGTTTGTATGTGTGTATGGATGGATACATGGACGGTCGCATGAATATATAGGAAGAGTTGGAAGGAGAGAGGAGGTGTCTTTGGGGTCAGGGGAGTGCCTATTGATTACGTTCTTATCTTGGCCTCCCTGAAAACGAGTGCCCGTGTAGACGTGGTGTCGGGACAGTAAACAGTATTGTTTCCAGCAATGTCATACGTGAAGCTTCTTATTTTGTCACCACACAAGTCTGGATTTCGCATGTATCACCATCATCTACCATTCAATACACTAGCTAATTGAACACTAGTGACAAAGTATTCATATTTCATACATATAAGCTTTTTTTCTTTTAGAAAAGAAAGGAAGAATGCAGAATATAGCTTTTCCATGCTGTTTTTCAGTTGGGTCGATGCCAAATCTCTGAAGCTTCTAAAGACATACTAACCACCACTACTGACGGAACACAGAGTATTCTGGGTGCAATTAATCGGCAGTCATGATTTATATAACTGAAATGATTTCTCAAAATAAATCACTCAATTAATTTGGTAAACAAATTCCGGAAAGAAACCATTTCGTACAATTAATACTGGCTATATATCATTTCACTTGACGAGCTTAACTAGTTTGAACAGCCAAAGGAATTAATTAGTACATGTCAGTTAGATGATTGTTTCTTTTTCTCAAAGATTCAGAATTTTAGAGGAATCCATGCATATAATATAGGGCAAAACCGCCGATAGTTTATGGTAAAACCATATATATGCGCCTGTCATGAGGTGTTTTAGCGCTCGTTCATATTTGTTTTTACTGGTACCTTTTGGCTTTAGCTTACGAATAATAATAGTTTGTAGAGAACCAAACGGAGAAAGAGAAACGTGCATGCGATTTTGACCGATATAAATGAAATAGAGTGCATACTATAATCAACTAGTAGACCTCACCTTAAAAAGATATTCTATTTAAAAGCTAGATATTATAGAAAAATTATTTATTATAGAAAATTTAAAAATAGAAGTCATTCCGAAGAGGACCTTACTCTAAGCAGTCTCATAAGACAGCCAGTGGCAGTGTTAGACGCCTCGGTTCCTGTCTTATACTTAAGGCATGGCATGGTTTTACACACCAGTCTAGCATGGTTTCACATTTGGTATGATTTCACACTTGTTCTCTCACCTGTCAGGTATGACATATATATGTAACATTTGGTTCTTTGTTCTATTAAAATTACGTGATTGCTTCAAATATTTCATGCTCTCATGATATCAGAGTGGTAACACTCCTAAGTTGCTGCCTCCACAGCTTCTGCCACGCCGCCCTAGGAGATGGTCTCGTCTCCATGATCTCTCCACGCCGCCACTACCGCTGAGTTATTATATAAGCCATCTAATCGCTCAACCGTTCGACGATTGGAAGCTGCAATCGCCCAATGGTTGAGGGACTAAAGTCTGTCGCTCAACCGTTTGACAATTGTATTAATGGTGCCCAACGGTTGAGCGACACGTTCCAGTCGACCAACCGTTCAGCTACATGGGTCTAATTTTGTAAATAATATAATTGTAGGTATAATTTCATATTTTTGAATAAAAAATAGATTATTTTTAAAAAAATTCGGCTACTCTGTAGGTACATCTCTGGTCCACGTGGTAATGCTGTCCGGTCATGTCGATAACTTACTCAGTTGATGGAGAAGTCCAAAAATGCAGTCTAGAATTTCTGTCATTCTGTCAGTTTCTTAGCAGCTAGAGCTATGTTTTCACGGGAGCAGAATCCGTCAGTTTTCCTTGCTGTTAAAGTTGCAGCACATCTGTAATTCAACATTGCATCGAAGCATGCAGAAGACATGGCAGCAGCGCTCGCAACAGTCTCCATGCATGCGAGCTGTGACAACAGGATTTGGTTTGAGCCAAGAGAGCAAGGTGTGCATGCAGGTATCCACGACCTACACTTGTGTGGCAATGGCAGAATATTCCCCCGGCCACCTTCTCAGTTCCTTCTTCGCCGTGGGCACCATCGGGCTGGAACTCAGCTTATCAAAGAAGTACAACACGTCCTAAAAGTTGACAAAGGAGAGAACATAGTTTCTATTTAGGCCCCGCTTAGCGATAGGTTTCTGCTGCCAACGCTAGCGTTTGGCTTCTGTTTTCACTATTTATTTTTTTTTTGTTTTTTTGTATTTCTTTATATTATCTTTGATGGGTTAACATATTTTTTATTTTAAATTTTTTAAATTTAATTGTACTAAATAAGCCAACTCAGTTACAGTAAAAAATAAGCTAAGGGGCGTTCAGAATGGCGGTGGCTTATGACTTTTTTCATTGTAGTTGAGATGACTTATTTAACGTAATTAAATTTTAAAAATTTAAAAATAGAAAAAAAAACATGTTAGACCATCACGGAAAATACAAAGGAATATGGAAAAAAAGAAAAAGGCAAAAAAAACCCTAAAAACAAAAAAACTAGAAAAATAAAATTAAGGAATAGTAAAATAAAAGTAAAAGCCAGAAGTCATCGCCAAAACGAGCGGAGGGTGAAGTTGCTTATGACTTTTGGCTAAAATAATATTATAGTGACGATTAATTTTTTTGTGTTATTTAATTAAAGAAAAATAAAAAACACAGTTATATCTCTATGGATAATGCAAAAGAAATAAGAGAAAAATAAGAAGAAAAGCCGCGTTAAGAAACTAATACGTTACAAACGACTTTTAACTTTCGAAAGTGAGAAGCCATCGCTATTTAGAACAAACGAAAATTAAACCCTCCAGGAATATTAATTTTCTACGCGAGGACTCACTCCTTTATGAAATCGGTGCTGATCGTACCGATCCGATGTACATGAAAAACCGGGCAGCGAGTCCTCGAATAACGACAGTCCTTTTCCCGACACTACTACAGAAAGCCTAATACTAAACGCCAAATCACAGACGGTTTGACAAAACCGTCTGTGACCGACATTAACACAGACGGTTTTAATTTGGACATCATCTGTGTTGATGGCGTCGAGAGAAAGCAGTATCGCTGCATCGTTTTATCAATGAACCGTCTGTCATATTTAAGTATGACAGACGGTTTTTATTAAAAACCGTCTGTGATAATCCGGAATTATCATAGACGGTTTTTTATTTAAAACCGTCTATGATAAGCTTATTATCACAGACGGTTTGTAATACAAACCGTCTGTGATGTGTTCAGAGGTTAACATATATATAAGTACGTACACATTGTTTCTAATAACTTACCTACAGAACTACTGAGACAAGAGATCATAAATTAAAAGCAAATTTATTACAAAAGTCGCACATAAAGAGATTCCCGGATTGTAATCTTCAGGGCTTCGTACGCTTCTTCTACAACTTTGGGAGTTGGATCAGCCGCTGAGTTCTCGAACTCCGTTAAGATTGTCCTTACCCTCAGCAGTTCCTCCTCCAGCCTGGGCAAATGATCAGTAGCATAGCCCATAATCTCGTAGAGGATTGCATTGTAAGTTTCCTCAGAATCTGCCGTTTCTGCTTGATCGGCAATGCTATCTATCAATTTCTCCACTGCCACAAGAGCTTCTTCCGCTCTGTGCACATTGTTGAGAAGAACCAGGGTGAGGGCTGTTTCCCTTTCTTGAGCGGCAGCGAGACACCTCCGTTGAAGGCGGATGATCAGGTCGAGCTGACGGATGCAAGAAAGTTGGAGAAAGAGAGCATGGCGTGTTCGAAGAAGCTGCTCTAGATGTAAATTGCTGGCCGCCTGTGTAAGGTTCCGGTCGAACAACTCTTGATGAATAAATGAGAGGAATGAGATGATCACTGAAGCCATATTGTACTGCGTTGAGAATTAGGCCAGCGCGCATATTTAACCTTTAGCAGAGACGGTTCGTATACCAAACAGTAATGATAGACGACGGTTCATATGCCGAGACGCTTCGTATAACGATAGTCGCCCTCCCGAGGCCCCATGGAGCTATCACAGACGGTTTTATTTTGGAGACCGTCTGTGATGAGTATCACAGACGGTTCTTACCAACGCACCGTCAGTGATAGTCAACCATCACAGACGATTTTTACCAATGAACCGTCTGTGATAAGGAATATCACAGACGATTTTTAACTAAAAACCGTCTGTGATATCACCGGCGGTTTTTAACTAAAAACCATCTATGATAGTCAAGTATCACAGATGATTTTTGTTAAAAACCGTCTATGATAATGCTGCTATGTATTTATTGCGCCGCTTAGACCGCATTTGTCTTCATTTCGATCCAGATCTAGCCGGTGTTGCAGCTGGAGGCGGCAAGGCTTTCAGACCATTTTTTTGGGTGGAAGGAGGCTTATTTGGTAGGAGAGTTTTGAAGATTCATTGAGTTCTTGGTTGCCCTAGGTATGGTTAGTAATGAAATTTGTTTTTGGTTGCAATATCAAAATAAGTTTGAAGATCTAGCTAATTTAGATTTAGCTAGCCTCAATGCGTGTGGTATATATGTAGTAATAATTAATTAAATTAATTTTAATACTAAGTTGTTATATATGTACATAATATAGGACCGAAGCTGGATGTATACCGCAAACTGTGTGAGTGAAGAGTACATTAATGGCGTGTCTGCTTTTACAAGAGCTGCCGAGAAGGATATGTTGAATAAGGGGGTGGAATATATATATTGTCCATGCACTGACTGCGAGAATTTGAAGATGTTTAAGAATCGATAGCAGATTGAAACGCACTTGATTCGGAGGGGTTTCAAAAAGGGGTATACGTGTTGGACCAGTCATGACGAAGTCAATGATATGCCGCCGGATAACATCGCCGGTGAAGTCAATGATATGCCACCGGATGACATCGCCGGTGAAGTCAATGATATGCCGCCGGATGACATCGCCAGTGAAGTCAATGATATGCTGCCGGATGATGATTGTGGTTCGATTCGGATAGGCAAGCATGATGATAACTGATCGATGCTTCGTGATGTAGAAGAGAACTATGATGAGAGAGAGTATATTAAATTCGAGACTTGATGGAGGACTCGAGAAACCTTTGTTCACGTGCTGACTCAAAGTACACGGTTGTCACCGTGCTTGAACTGTGAAATTGAAGGCAAGTAACGGTTGGTCCGACAAGAGTTTCACGACGCTGCTAGGTCTTTTTAGCGGACATGCTTCCAGAGAGAAATGAGTTGCCTAAAACCACGTATAAAACCAAGAAGTTTCTTTATCCATTGGGAATAGAAGTAGAAAGAATAAATGCATGTCCGAATGACTATATCCTCTACCGTAAAGAGTATGCAAACATGCATGTCTATTTCTTACAAACCGTCTGCGATGATAGCTATCACAGACGATTTTTAGTTACAAACCGTCTGTGATATATACTTCACAGACGGTTTGAAAACCGTCTATGATAACCTTCAATTATCACTGACCCATAAATTTAGGTGGTTCAGAAAACCATCTGTGATGACGTTTTTGAACTGTCTGTGATAATGATTTCTGTAGTAGTGCGAGTAGATGGTACGCGAACGAAAGATTAACGATCCATGAGTGAGGATGATCATGCAAATAATTAAGCGAATACATGCAGCATCCTCTCCCAATTACCCGCATCGATCATTGCTTCCCTAATGGGACACGCAGAAAGTTTTGTTTTTGGGCATCAATTTTGGCATCTAGCTTGGTGTCTCTGCTAGATGCCAAAAATTAAAGATGAAGAATATATATACAGGTTTTTTTCACCCCCATTGTGTGCTCTTTTGTTCCAAATGTTGGCGTATTTTCAGCATTCTGTTGGATACATTTTGATGCAGGTTAGAAGCCATGCATGTTTTTTTTTTTTTTTTGCTTTTAAGCTGCTTTTAGCTTCTGTCAATGATCACTATTTATAAAACTAATAAATTAGTGGAAAAACCTCCACTCCGACATGTTACATATAGGGGTGAAAAACACTCGTTGAAAATGGCACATCATCATTTCCTCCAGTGTCTACGGGATCAATCCCTAATTTACTGTGGTTTTTCCTGTGCGCTTTTTCTCGGGACCTCTTGCAGTTCTTTCCTGCAAGAGTTCTCTGGAGCTTTCGGCGCCCATGGCGGCAAAATTCTTTTATCCGGTGCTCATCGATCGATATGATTGGATAGTGATATGGCATCTCTGGCGTGCAAAATTTTATTTTCTTGGGTCATTCGATCTACTGACGTGACCACGCATCTTTTGTTAATTCTGTGACAGGAAACGAGGTTACCGCATGCTCGATTTGAGTAGTTCTGAATTGTGGTTCTCCTTTCTCTAGTCTACAAATGGGAGATTGAAGCTGCGGCTAAGTTAAATTGCGTATATATCTGTTGTAACCGAAGGATTATTTCTGGGGCTTAAGTTTGCCGAGTAAGGTTAAAGCTTGAGTAAATGGTTTCTCTTGTCCTTTTCTCCTTTACAACATAAGTGTCTACAGTCAAATGATGTCTACATGAAATTTTCCCTTCACTAGATGATCGATTACAGCACGAATATTAACATTACAAAAGACCAACAGATGTTGAGCATGGGACTACTTGACTTGTCCATCAAAAATTCATACAACTAGCTAGACGAGTGGTCCGCACAGTTGTGTGGCTAGCTCTATTTGTCTTCTGCTTCTATTTCTATACCTATTATAAATGCATATTAGAATTTTAATAAAAATGTTTTTCTACGTGACAGTGGATTATGTATAAGCACATTGTTTGAGGATATAATTGCTCTTATGGTCACAAATTCTTCTTGCGATGGGAAGAGCACAATCAATACTTTTTTATTTTGACAATTTATGTCTTTTCAAATATATACTTTAGTCCAATGTAAGCAATATGCATATAGTATTGGTTACAAGTTTATAACTAAAATGTCCATATTCTAACTTTTTATGTAATTTTATTATAGAAAAACTAATGGTTAAACTTGTGTCTTGCGGTTGACTACAGAGAAAAATATTAACATTATTATGTGACTCCAAATATTTTTTATAAATACATCATCATTTTAATAGCAAGATTTTTAATGCAATCGCTGATCTATAACCTAAACATGCTCACTTCACCAATTGCATGGCTTGTGGACACTTGCATAAAACTGCACCTTCCCAGGAGCTTCCTTAATTGTCTCAACTTGATTAGTGTTATGAAATCGTCGTCTTCATCTTTGGGCTTGCATTGTTACAGTTGGGCACCATAATTTGTATTGATCAATTATGTGATCCTAGGATGTGTAGATGCATACTAATACTGGCCATCATCCTATGTGGCATCTTGCTATGATCAATGTGCACACGCACCTTGTGCTTTGATCAGTTCCTCATTGTTACGCGTTGTTGGTCCGATGTGTCGAGTCACCGTACACGTCTTCTGACTATATACATATCTTTGTGTTCCCTGGCATCTCTAGCACTTGTGTTAGCTCTCTAGCTGAAATCCTACGTAATTGTAGTCATATGTGCTACAATACATATATTTACATTTGAAAATAGATAAATTAAAATCCCCCACTAAACGTTGTATATTCTTATTATTTACTCTTGATTAATGAGAAAATCTCTAGAAAATTTTCTTTTTCATGTTATTGCATGAATTTCTAGCCCTTAAAACTAAGAAAATACTCGCCAACTTTTATCACGACACTTCAGTCATAAGTTCACACAACTTACTAAATTGATAGTACTAGTCCAATGGCTATTATAGTTCAACTTTAATAAGGCCTGCTAGATTAAGGATTAGATGTTTTATTTTTCCAGAATTGTTAGCATATTTCTCTTTTTTAAATAATAATATCCAATGGTCACTATGGTTTAGCTTTAATTAGGTCCCCCCCCCTAATCAAAGGCTGATGTTTTATTGTGAACTTTTTGCATATATATATATTTTTCTTAGCTATTGTAAAACGACTATCATCGACTTTTATTATACGAAGATGGGAAATTACCGGAAACGCCCCAGGAGAGTTTATTAAAAGATGCTTTATACTAACTCAATTTTGCATCAACAACACAGTACTATTTCTTTATTTCGAGATCAAAGAGAATTACTAATTGACGAGTACTTCTGCGCGCATCACTACACGCATGAACCAGTGGAAAAGAAACCAGAATCGAACCATACAGGCCTTTGACCAAACAAAATTTTCAAAGCTAACGCTGGCTGCTTCCCTTCCCTTCATGGCGATGAACAAGCTTATATTAACTGCTGATGAATGTAAGATACATAAATGCACCCTGATTCGAAGGGCTGATCCAGTGGCCAGCATTGCACTAGATCTCTCAACTTAATTGGAGTTCGTCACTGCCTTGCAAGAAAGGGCTCTAACCCTAGCCATGTACGTACATGCATGTCTAAATAGGCATGCGTCTATATCTATTAGTTAAGTAGCCGCGTCACACACTTAGGTAGGTTAGAGGCAAGCAGGCCGACAGCGACGCGGCGCTTCGTGTCATCCCTTGCTCGCTTGGACGCTCGCAGGATCTGACAGTGCGATAGCTAAGCTCACAGTTTCACACTGAGAGAGGTCAAGGCCGGAGTATATGGCTTGAAGTAGAGGAATGCAACTTTGGAACTTTGTATTCTGCAAGAGAATAAAACGTAGAGTTGCGATCGCTGTGTAGCCCTTCCATTCTGTGATTGTTTACTGTCAGAAGAGGTATAGTTTATTGAGTCGGGAAGTTACGCCATTAATCAGTGATCATCACATTAGTATTAGTTTGATCATGAGCACATCCCTCGCGTTACTAAATGGAAGAAAGACAACACTTTGGCTAGTGTTCTTGCTTGTCATGACACCGTGATTCTGTGCAGCAACCGGTAGTTCTACTTCTGCCATTGAACGACAGGTGCAGAAGGGGATGAGACTACCACTTCTCTCCCTAGAACTTCGACGCATTATTGCAATCCATTTGCATGGCCTCACAAAAAATGATGCATTGCAGCAGCTATACTTCTAATTAAGGCCCATAGATGGTGTCAAGCACACCAGAAGTATCTGGGCTGAATTAAGCCTATGTATGAGAAGCCCATTTGTCTTGTAGGTTTAGACATTCGTTGAACCACGCAAGACAAGTAGACGAACCATCCCTTGCGTCAAAGGTCAAAGCCTCTCTACACCGTCCATGGCCTCCTCCTTCCTCGGCTCTCCTCTCCGCCACCCGCTTCCCTCCCTCGCCCGCGCGTTCCCATCACCATCCGCGTCTCCCCTCAAACAAGCGCCACAATCGCCTATCTCCATTTTTTTCCATCGCGCGGGCGACGACTCAACGCAAGCGCAAGGACCGACCAAGCTCCCCGGCCGGACGAACAATGGCGCCGAGCAAGCTCCGCAAGGCACTGGGCGCGGTGAAGGACCAGACGAACATCGGTCTGGCCAAGGTGGGCAGCGGCAGCTCGACGGCGTCGGAGCTCGACGTGGCCGTCGTCAAGGCCACCAGGCACAGCGAGAGCTTCCCCGCCGACGACTGCCACATCCGGGAGATCATCTCGCTCACGAGCTACTCCCGCGCTTACGTCGGCGCCTGCGTGGCGTCGCTGCAGCGCCGGCTCGGGCGCACCCGGAGCTGGGCCGTCGCGCTCAAGACGCTGGTGCTCGTGCACCGCCTCCTGCCCTCCTCGCCGACGGCGACCCGTCGTTCGAGCAGGAGGTGTTCTACTCCACGCGACGCGGCACGCGCATGCTCAACATGTCCGACTTCTGCGACCGCTCCCGCGCCGACGCGTGGGACTTCTCCGCGTTGGTCCGCACCTACGCCGCCTACCTCGACGACCGCCTCGAGTTTCGGATGCAGGGCGGCGCCGACGGCGCGGAACGACGGGCCAAGCCACTCCTCGACGAGCTGTACCAGTCCCCCGGAAACCGCTTCAGCTACGACGGCTTCAACAAGGGGCACGAGGGCGCGCCGGACGCCGAAGCTGACAAGGCGTTGGCGCTCGTGCCGAGGGACACGCCGACGAGCGAGATGACGCTGGAGCAGCTCCTCGCCAAGGTACACCAGCTGCAGCACCTCCTCGACCGGTTCATCGCTTGCCACCCCGCAGGTGAGGCTACGCATTAATTCTTTTCTTACGTTCTTGAATCATTTCATCGCCGCGCATGCATAATGCATTGACATGAAACGACCGAATGCTGACCGTCGCAGGCGCGGCGAAGACGAACCTGGTGGTGGCGGCGTCGCTGTACCCGTTGGTGAAGGAGAGCGTGCTGCTGTACTGCGAGCTCACGGAGGCAATGGCCGCGCTCATCGAGCAGTTCCTACTTCCCAGAGATGGAGAGTTGGAGACCGCGGACTGCTAGCGCGTGCACGGCGTCATGCGACATGCGACCGCGGACGAGTTCATCCGCGACAGGCGAGATGCGGCGGCGCAGCAGAAGCTTACGCCGCCGTCGCCGGAGCCACCCAGCCCGGAGGAGCACCCCGTTGAGGAGTACGACATGAACACCACCAAGGTCCTTCCGGCGCCCGAGGAGCCGCCGGTTGCGGTGCAAGAGGAGCACAATGCCGGCGAGAGGGTGCATGCTGAGCCGGAGGCTCCGCTTATCGCAGCCGACGACGAGGCTGAGGCTGACTTCTTGAGCTTGAAGGGGGACGCCATGTCCTGCGAGAAGCACGGGCAGCAGCTGGCACTGGCGCTGTTTGACGGCAACACAGTCAGCTCGGCGCAGAAATGCGACGCGTTCGACCACTCGTCGGAGGACTGGGAGACGGTGCTGGTCCAGTCGGCGAGCGCGGTCGCGACCCAGCGCGCCGAGTTCGGGGGCGGCCTCAACATGATGGTGCTCGACGGGATGTACAGCCACGCGACGGCCAGCGCAACGGCGGCGAACGCGCAGACGTTCCCCTTTAGCGCGAGCAGCGTGGCGATGCGGCCACCCGGGGCGCCGATGCTCGCATTGCCCGCGCTCCCGGGAACCAGCAGCGCCTCAGCAGGTGTGGCCTTTTCGCGGCGTCAATGGTGGTGCCGCCGCCGACGTACGTGCAAATGTCTGACTTGCAGACGAAGCAGCAGCTTCTGACAGATGAGCAGATGGTGTGGCAGCAGTATGGCAGGAATGACATGCAAGGGCAGGGTGCCTTGGCGATGCTAGAGGGTCGGGAAAAGGTTTGGAGACCAGTTAGTCAATTTTACATCAAAATTTCGAAAGCAATAGACAAAGCGGTAACAGAGCGCAAATTAATCGTTGTTATCCACAGCTAGCTACGGATGGACCGCAATCTAGCAACACAATTCGTTGCCAATTGTCACCTCGCACGAGATTTTGAAATGCCATCCTGCACCCAAAACAGCATTTAGGGATAAGGCAATAAACACAGAGGTGAGAGCACTAAGATAGTGCTTTTTTTTACAGTACAGAGGTGACAGCAATACCCATATAATAATGATCCGAATACAGCTAAATACTTCATACACACTAGTTTGCCGATAAAACATCATTCGACGGCAATCAAATACACGCAAATAACTTAAGGCGTACACGCCAAGTAATATTTGGTCCTCAGCAGGGAACCGGCGACCTTGGCAATTCTTGAGAAGATAAAGATGATGGATTATGGCTTCGCCATCCAGATGGATGCATGCCAACCTTCAGACCAGAAGAACACAGTTTGCCTATGGGAGCATGCAGTAACAGTTCGAGCACTTCAAGCTAGTACTGCGCTTTTGAAAGAGAAAACCAGCCGAGTTTGGCTAGATCCAGAAGAGCGGCAGACACGCCATGAGCATGAAACGCAACCGTTGTGCCACGCCTCCGCGCCATTGAAGACTTCATGAAGCGTTGTACTGGTATCAGACTCAAGGTTAGAACAACCAGATCAGCTCGACACAAAGTTCGAACAAGGTCAGCAAGCACAAAGATAACAGAATTTGTACCTCTGAGAATTGTAGACCAATTAAGAGAATTACTGCATGGTTGGGTCTGGATAGTTGGTGTCAAGAAAATCTGTGGTGAAGTCATCGTTATTGGCAACAGTAGGCAGATCATCAACAATGCCAGCAATTGTTGGAAGTGAGTCACTTGCTGCAAAAGCAGCAGATAGAGTAGAACCATCGTATGTGGACTGATCCAAGGAATACTGCGAAAACTGATTGCATGACACAGGCAATTCATAGGAGAAAGTTGCACCACGAGCGAGGAGATAGTTCAGGCTGTTCAGCTCTATATAATCATCACCGTTGGCAAGTTCAGAGTATGTGGGATGGAAAGTGTGGTCAGTAATATCCACATCGCTAGCACCTAAGCCATCAACATTTGACACACCTCCTAACCCAGCAAGCCCTGCCAATTCATTGTAGAGATTGCAAGTGTTTACTTCAAGAGCTTGAGCCTCAGCTTCAGACATTGGAGGGAGACCAGAATGCTGCAACAAACATGAAAGATAATTAGCCCAGAGAAGAATTCATCCAGTAAGAAACTACGAAATGAATAAACTATGACTACCTCTCCAACACGACTGTCACGATGAGGAGAATCATGCAGAAACCTGGACAGTTCCTCCAATAAAAATCCATCAATTTCAGGAGGATTGTATACATTATTGACCTCATTAGAACGGTTGTTCACAGAAACCACCCCATCTCCAGAAGATTTAACAGACTGCTGACAAGGCAGTTCCTGGAGAGCACAATCAGTAGTAACATAACCAAGGTCCTCAACAGAAGTAGTAGCAGTAACATGCTCAGATGATGATTCCTTCCCAGCACAAGCAGCAGATGAATGATGCACAGGTGGTTGCTCAACAGCTCTAGCAGTACCAGCATGTTGAACATGTGGACCCTCAGCAGAATTCACTAACTCTGAAGAGGACATCAAAGGAAACATAGAAGTTTCAGCATCTGCATTTTCCCATTCGTCTTCATTAAATGGGGCCCCATATTGCTCCCCAATCCTTGGACCAAGGCCACTTTTCTTAAAAATTTTGCAGAGCACATAAGCATCCTGATTGTTCAAAACAAACCAAGAACCAATCAGTTAAGTAAAATACCTCCCATGGCACGTAACAAGGAGTGGTCATATCATGGATAAATTATGCCACCAGGTAAAAGGGCATAGATTAACTCAAACATAATCCACTATTACCTATCATTTTTTTATACAAAATTATTTCAAAAGAGCTGCTGTAACATAAGAATGATGACTTCCACACGACACGCTACTCATCAAGTGTCATTTATTGAACAGAGGACCAGCTGCGGCTCGGTTGGCTAGCATCGCCAAGTGAGCGTGCTGCCCAACCAGGTTTGATCTCAGCATCGAACTTGGTGTGCCTCATTGTTTAATAATTAGGGTACACACGCATGTATGTTAAGTGGGACAGCGCATACCCGCGATACGGAGGCTATTGAGCCTCCAATTAATTCCCTAGCGTGTGTAGAGGACACACACGTGTGTGTGGTGTGAGTGGGGTAGGAGTGGGTTGTGTGTATCCGCCTTGTACCCCTAAAAAAGTGTGATCTATTGAGCAGGTGTGCGAACAGGAACAACTACATACTGATGCACATGACATGGAATAGGAAACATTTATTAGATTTTGACCACATATGTCAACTGTGTTGTAGTGAGACCTTACTTGTAATCTAGTAAGCATTAGTGGTAAACAGAATTACCTTTGAGAAACCAGCAGAAACCAAATCATCATCTTCTATTCTGTATTCATACATCACCCAATCCGTCCTGTTGCCTTTAGGTGCCTTGCCTTCATGAAAAATCAATGTTTTCTTTGACCCAACAATGCGAGAGTTAAGCTCAATTGTTCTATCTTTTCCACTGGTTTTCCAGTAACCATTTGGTGTGCCACGGTTTTTCCTAGACCCATTAGGATATTTCTTGTCACGAGGGCAAAAGAAGAACCATTCAAGATCTTTGCTTCGAAGACAGGATTTATCTGCACACAAAAACAGAGGATTAGTGCACAGAAATGAGTTAGATTTTACATAAAATGAGAGCAAATTGTCTCTAGTTAGTTTGATTACATAAAATCTCGTTTGAGTGTCAATTATTCTATTTATTAAAGTTAAAAACAGCATTGTATGGAAATTACCAGGAAGATCCCAGGGAGCAAATTTGTACAGCTCAACCTCTGAAATAGCTTGAACAAGAAGTTTCTTTCCCATAATCTTCCTTTTTAAGTAGTAGGAAACAAGCTCAACATCTGTTGGATGGAATCGAAAGCCAGGTGGCAGGCAAGTTTGAGCCATCACCGTAGTGTATGTCTTGCCTTCAGTACCAAGAAGACAACAGAGAGATCTCAACGTGAAGACACAAGCAGAAATGTATGCTTAACTATATATTATAACTATCAATACCAGTAATCAAGGAGGTAGCAAGTTTGACCAGGAAGGGAAATGTTTCAGTGCTCAAATGAGAGAATTCAGGAGCACGAATTAACCAAGGGAAGGCAGGAGAGAGCAGCTTTCAAAGTTCAAATGTTTGAGCACAGAATGGAACAAGAGGAGAGGACTTCAGAAGATTTAAGTAAGAGCACAGAGCAAGACAATTCGTGTTATGAAAAGTAAGCACAGAGCAAGACAATTTGCGTTATGACAAGTATTCTTAATGGAGGATTAAGAGCTTGATGGGACCAAAAGAGATATTGGTCCAACCACAGACAGAGCAAAGAGGACGACTGATGAGAAACTATCCTTGGCAAGACTCAAGGAAAACAGCAGACCAAACACTCAACCAACAAATGTTTCTGAACTCAGATGAGAGAACTTGAGTCTTGCCAATTACACCAACTACAACTGATTCACATGAGCACAAAACTCCAAATGATCCACTTGTATCAAGTGAAATCTCGGAATTTTATGCAATATATGAACCAGAAGTAGCACGAGAGGAAACAAGGGTATCCCTCGCCGACTTCAGCAGACATGAGTGATTAGGATCAAAATTCTGCACAGAAATTACAACAACATTAGGAAAGATGATTATACAGCAGAAGCACATATGGAATAAACAAGTTCATGTTTTATCAAGATCAGATGTAGTTACTTTCTTAAAACTGTCCATAAGCCCTAGACAACACTTGTTCCAACAAACAAAGATAGCCTATAGACAGCTAATTCTACAGCTCAAACAACCAACTTACCAACATTGGTGGAACATGAATAGAATATCTAATTGGCACATTAGCAGCTAGATGCATCTGATACACCGTCCAATTCAAGCATACATGCATAACTTTGGTGAGGAAATTGAGTAAATTTTGGGATATTTTATACTCAGAAATTCTTGGGAAAAAGGTAATCTTGCCCCTGAATCCAATACAAAAAACGAGAAACTTCCCAGACAACCTAGTTCCAGAGCGGCTCTAAACCGCCAAAGTCAACGAACAAACCCCCTAGTTCATGCCAAACCACCCAAAAAAATCGCCGTACCTGAGTCAACGCTGCACAAACGAATGCTCTCACCAACCAAATCTCAAACTACGTAAGCCCCTAGAAGATCCAAGACCATCAAGATCACATACCCGCAAATCAACGCCGAAATCGATCGAACACGCCCTAATCCGCAACCCCGACAGCAACTCTCGATCGATTGGGGGCCAAACCAATCCGATTCCCAATCAGGAAACCCCCACGAAAAATCGACGGGAAATCTCTCGAATTCCACCCAGACCCGCACCCAGATCAAGAACCGGAGCGACACGAATCCCGACCGTGACCGGCCAAGATCATCGTAAACTCGTACGAATCAGCGCGATCAGACGATGAGGGTTCGACTTACGCGGAGGAGGAAGGGAAGCCAGGAGGACGGATGGGGAGGCCGGGGGGGAGGAGGTGAGCGCCGCCACTTGGTCAATGGAGGAACATGAGATGAGGTTTTGGGGGAGGCGATCGCGTCGCTGCAGCGGAGGCTCCTTTATAGCGACGTGGGGGTGTGGTGATGGGCCGGGACACTGACTTGTGGGTCCTCGCGGTTTCTTTTTTCCCCTGCGGCCGCGGGGAAGCTTCCCCCGCACGCGACCTCAGGAATTCCCAATTTTTTCTGCTGACACCCTGTGCTCTGTGTTAAAACCTGAATATGTAAATCTAGTCTACAGTAAACACTCTTTATTTACTCTATAAATAAAAATCTCAATTATTATAAAATTAGATATGAATAGAGAAAAAATAAAGAAAGAAGTTCCCTCTTATCTCTTTTTGTTAATTTGTTATTTTACAATATTGTGTGTTTAATCCATCTCTTTTGCATAGCAGGAATCGATTGGACTAGGTTAGTCAGCGATGGTTCCTTAACATGTTATCAGCACGAATTACTCTCGTGAATCGAAAATAATTATCGAAGTACTTGTAGATTGATTTATCTATCTAGATCGCTTTTCCTTACTACTATAAAAGAAGGAGTTGGTGGTTGATGAGTCCTCTTCTATATCTCTTCTTAACCATTTGATCTGAACAATAAAATCTTGACCGTAAACCCCTCCAACCCGAAAATCCGTGCTGCACTCCCTAACCGAACCCGTCTGCACACCCGTGGTTCCCCATCCCCTCGCTCCCACCCCGATCCGCGCCCTCTCCCACCCCGATCCCCGCCTCTCCTCTCCCGCTGGCGCGCCGCCTCCTCCCTCTCCCACCCCGCG
This sequence comes from Melocanna baccifera, assembly GCA_036346265.1. NCBI lineage: Eukaryota > Viridiplantae > Streptophyta > Magnoliopsida > Poales > Poaceae > Melocanna > Melocanna baccifera. The sequence continues at coordinate 20,510,163 of CM070688.1, forward strand.
CATCCTCCCGCCTCGCCTCCTCCGCGCCGCCGCCTCCCTCCTCCTCCGCTCCGCGCCGCGCTCCTCCTCCTCCTCCTCCTCCGCCTTCCCACCTCCTCCGCGCCTCATCCTCTCCCCGCCGCCCCCTCCTCCCCCCGCCGCCGCCTCCTCCTCCTCCCCTCCCCTCCCGGCCTCCTCCCCGCCCTTCGCCGCCACCGCATCGCTCGCGTGGAGAGGAGGAGCCGAGGAAGGGTATGGCGGCGGCAAGAACTACGAGGGCGTGCATCGGGATGGGCAACCCTCCTCGACATCTCTCGCTGCCGACGACGCCTTCCTCTCCAAGTACGTGCCCATCTCACCACCCTCCCCTTCCGAGCTCGATCGTGGTGAATTGATTTTTGTTTTCATTTTGCGCTTGTTTGGATCCGAATGACTGGTTTTGTTTGTCCGTGTTTTTCCGCCTCGGCTCGTCGATCGACAAGACAAAAATGCTTTCATATTAAGTTAATCTTAGATGCGTGCGGCAGGACAAAAGAGGTCAAAAGTTATACAGAGGACACCGATCGAAAATTATCTAATTGATCAAATTCCACGTGAGACAGTTTATTGCTATCGTTCTTCTCGTTTTCCGATTTTGTCCGCATAGATCTCCAAATTTGGGGCTTGATGTGCCATGTGTAAGTGGTGAGATTGACGCTAGGCTCGTAGAATGATGTAATTCGTGGTTTCAATGCCATGTCGTTGCTTGATTATGATGTAGCTTGTGCTATTGTCATCATGATTCATAAGTGTATTGACATGCTCCTTTTATACCACCTCTTTTTAGGTATGGCCTCAAGTCGAACGATGCCATCCTCGCCGAGGAGAAGCACTTGCATATGTAAGTATCTGCGTCGTGGTCTCCCCTAAATATCCCAACCATGTGTTTAAATCCCACGTCAACCACTTCAATTTCGTGAGAAGACATGTACGCATTCTCCTATTGTGTACAATTGTACATAGTTTTCGCTTCATAATGCGTTTTTCTTTGGCAGTACGATGAGTTGGCCAAAGGCAATGTTGAATATATTGCCGGAGGTAATGTTTTCTTAAGTCGCGCATTACTGGTTTTTTTCCCCGTCTTTGTGAATTTTCTCGATTGTTATATCTTCATTGTGTTTTATTCTTCCAGAGCCACCCGAACTCTATCGTGGTTGTTCATTAAAAGATTTGAAAATTGGTAGGTAAGAGCACATGACAATGCTTGTTTGATTGTGGAATGCCCTCAAGTTCTCTTCATATAGATACCCAGACTCAAGAAGAGCCTTAGCTACTCGTAAGAACTGGAATGCCGAACAATACATAATAAGTAGAGATAGACATGTTAAATCCATTTAATTATTCAATATATCTTGTTTTATCAACTCATCGCTATCCTACAAAGAACACATTTTGGTTGACTTTTACCCATGAATCATTTAGCCCTTGGAGGTTACGAATTGTCCTCCTACACAAAAATGCTACCATGTTGTCACACATTCAAACCTATTGTATAGCTTTTTATAAATGGTATCCTACTCTATAGCTAATGGAGAGTGATTTGCTTGGATTGTCACATGGGTCAAAGCCTCAAAACAAACAGATTAAGAAAAATAAAACTAATTCATGTCGATCTCAGATAGTAGGTAATAGTATTTTTTGTAAATTGCAAGAATATGCATCTATCTCGACAATAACAAAGTGAGTTTCTCAACCTGTTGATCCAAAATGCGTTTCATATTGAAGACTGTTTCTTATTACAAGTGTCTGTTTTAATAGGATATTACGCTTCTTCTTGGAGCAGACAGATATGCTTTGTACTTTCTAAAACCCTTGTAATGAAAAGTTCAAAATAGTTTGATGATGCCTTACTAATTGAATTTTCCCCACATGTTTCAAAGTGTTGGCGCCGAAAGTAAAGTTTACTTGCATGCGAGTCTAGCGATTCTGTGAGGAGAAAAGCAAAGATGGGTCAAGATCTTGAGTACCTTATTATAGATGCCGCATAATAATTATTTTCCACTCAAGTATTCTTCAAACTTTTATACATGTATCTAAACCTGCTAGCCAACCATGTCTTGCATGGTACTGCATTTAGCTCATATCAACTCTGTAATATTTTTGTGAACTGATCTGCATGTTCAATTCTTTTGTAGTCATGAGATTGGTAGCACTTGGTTCAATATTTGAACATGCCAATTCTCACGTAATTGTGTTGGTTCCAGACTTCTATCAAAAGAATTCTTAGATGCATAAATTGATCACTGGAGTTTTTAATAAATGTACTATTGATGAGTATCCAAGCACATTTTTGTGGACATTGGGTGTTTAAGTATCTAGAATATGAAAAAAAGTGCTCGTGAGTTAATTCCTTACTGATGTACATTATTTTTTGCATTTTCGTCTAATAGATATTTTACTTTGTTGGATTTGAATGTTCTGCCTTGAATCACTGCTGAGCATTGGTGTTATTCAGGTGGGTGTTGTTCCCCCCTTGTTTTCTAGATGGTTGCATCTCCAACCTTTTCTATTTGAAAACTTTAACCTGCATATGGCATATTACATATTAACTATTTTATTTCTCTTCCAATCATGACAATTGGTTTACTGCTTAACTAATAGTACCAAATTTTACTTGTTTTCTGGATGGTACTGGGCTATGTTATTGTGAGTTTGTGATGGTCATTTAATGCTCTCTTGCTTTTGTTTCTGCTATGGATAAGAAAGTTGTGCAAGAGTACGTTTTTATACACTTAAGTCTTACTGTTCTTCTCTGATTATTGTGCAACTTTGCAGAACCTATTACATGAGGAGCCATATATAGCAGAGGAAAATTACAGGTCAATGCCTAGCATCTGTCTTCCAGAGCTGAGGAGGCGAGGCGCGACTGAGGAGCGGGAGGAGGAGGAGGAGGTGGCGGCGGGCGGGGTGGGAGTAGGAGGCGGCGACGCCGTGGGGTGGGAGGGAGGAGGAGGCGACGACGCGGGTGGGGAGGAGGAAGAGGTGGTGGTGGCGACGCGGATGGGGGGAGGAGGCGAGGCGGCGGCGCGGGGGGGGGAGGAGGAGGCGGCGCGCGGTGGGAGGAGTTGGAGGCGGCGGCGGAGGAGCGGGCAAAGGCGGCGCGAGGAGGAGGAGGAGGGGGAGGAGGCGGAGGAGAAATTAAGAGGAGGACCGCACGGGTTCGTGGGCAAAGGAATTAAGAGGAGGAGCGCACGGTTCGGTGGGGCGAGAGATCCGTCTACCAACATAGTTCTTTATGAGAAGGGTGGAAAGGCCGTACCAACCATCAAGAAAGATTTATTTAGAGTATGAACATGTATGTTTTATTTGATACATGATGACGTAAGAAAAGATTGATATTTATTATTCAGTTTGAGATCATATTTGATAGTATGCATCACATTTACTTGGTTTTTCGTTGCAACGCACGGGTATCTTACTAGTAATTTCTCAAATTTTGCTTTCTAGATGAGTTTCTACTATGCAAATCCGATCTAATCTACCATGAGCAGACTAGAAGTCATTGACACAATGCGGATCGGTAGATTACATGAAAAAAGAGCTTATATTGATTGTATTGTAGATAGATTGAGAGAAAAAAGAGGAGAAAAACCAAGCTACCGCCTACACGCGGCCACGTTGGACGCGTGCGCTGTGCTGCTGACCTGGAGCCACGCCATCGCCGGCTTGGAGTTGTGCCACCACTTGGTCGCCGCTAGCTTGGAGCCACTCGTCGCTTGGTCGCCACCCGCATGCAGCATAAGTGCCATCGGCCCGGACAACCGCTCCGCGCATTGAGCGCCGCTGGATAGCACACCCGCCGCTGCTCCCGCATGAGCATCACCGTTGACCACGGGCTCCCGCCGCATCGTGCGCCCTCGGCTGCTAGTCCTACCACATCGTGCACCTCAGGGCGCCTCACCCTGCACGACGCGCCGCTCCCCTACATGCTGGCGCCGCCCCACACAACCTCCGGTCGTCGTGCCGTGCTCCCACATGAGCTCTGCCCCCCATGCTGCTTTGCACCCCTGTAAGCCCCGACTGTTGCGCCGCGGTCTCGCACAAGTTTTGGCTGTCGTGCCACAGCCATCGGCCTTCTCCCGCGTGCGACGCCACGAAGTGAATAGGTTTCTCCTACCCCTCCCTCTTGAATCGGTTAAAAGAAATTTGGACTGTCCGATCGGCCATAGGATGTTCGGACCAGTTTGATCGACCATATGTACTATGGACCATCCGATTGGGCATCGACTGTCTGATCGGCCATATGTAGTATGGACCGTCCGATCAACTATAGGACATTCGGACCGGTCCAATCGGTCATAGGTAGTATGGACTATTCGATCAACCATACCGTCTGGTCGACCATGGAACGTTTGGACCAGTTTGATCAGTCGAAAGAAGTTCGAACCGTCCGATCGGCCATGAGATGTTCGGACTAGTCCGATCGGCCGAGGGAAGTTCGGACCGTCCGATCGACTGAAGGGAAGTTCGGACCGTCCGATCGGCCAGGGGGCAGGGGGTATCCAGATTTTGTAGAAAGGCCATCAGAAAAATCAAAATTTATGCAAAAATTTTCTCAAAATTAAAAATTAGCAGAGAAGCCATCGAGAATTGCAGAATTCATTGAAAATACATATTTTAGCATAAAAGGGTCTCGAGAATTCAAATTTTGAGTTGTTTTTCGCATATGAAGTTTGCGTAGCACTATTGTTATTATTTTCTATGCTTTTCTGTATTTACTTACTATTTTTATTAATCATAATTATTTAAATTACTTTTAATCACTAAAATTAATAGTAAAATTATAAAAAATACGCAGAAAATTCTAAAATATCACAAAAATATTTTGTATCATTACTCAATTCATTTCATATATGTTTACCTGCAGTAAATTTATATATTCCTTTTACGCACATATAGATGGCAAACATCACGAACCGGGAGTTTGTAGAGCTGGCTCAGCCTGGTCAAAACTATTTGACTTGAGCTTCTGATGTCGAGATCGTACTTGGAGCCAAGAGGCTTTGCGCTGCCTTTGGGATTGGTGCACCACAGGATGCTAAACCCACACTTGAGGAAAATGATTAGGCACTTCACTTCCTCAAACACTACCTCTATCTCACTCTCAAGAATGGGTACATGGCAGAGATGAGCATACTAGCATTATAGACTGCATTCAAGAAGCGGTTCGAAAAGCTGAAGTACACCATTCTTCTTCATGTAGAGCAGGAATGGATCCGACTCAGATTTACTGATTTTAAAATGGTTGGGGAGTACAACTCTGCTTTGCACAGAATCTATATCAATCTTCAACTTTGTGATAGGCATATCACAGATGAGTAGAAGATTGAGCAGATTTGCATTACTAGATGATGATGTTTTGTGGCTACAAAATACCCTCATGGCACCTCTCAAACCCTAGCATAAAAATCCAAAAGTTTGTCTCCAAAAGTCATAGTTCATACTTAACCTATCCCCTATATTTAAATGCTAGAACCCCAAAACCATGTCCTCATCAATACAGACATGAAATCCTAACTGAATCCGAAAAATCAAGGGATCCAAAACCCTTTCAAACATGGGTTTTCCAAAATCTCTAAAACTTTCCAATTATAGACACCTTCCATAACTCCTTCAACTATCATCTACCTTTGATCTCCATGTGCCCTAGCGTTAACCCGACCATTTCGTGACATCATCGACCGTCTGAATTTCGGATCTTCCCATCCTAATCCTGGTCCTCTTCGTCATCGACCATGATCACCTCCATATTCAACCTGTATATACAAAGACTAAAGAATATTTTTTGGTACAAGTTCTCTCCAATTTGATCAACATCAGTCCACACACGCATAACAAATCCTTGTCCATCCACAACCACAATTTCCATGTTTTCTAAAAATCAACTTGAGACCACCCTTAAAAACCGGTCTGACTGCCATGCACAAGACGGTCAGACCGCTAGCCGAATACGAGTACTCGAAGATTACAAGTGCTAGAGATACTCAAAGATTATAAGAAATTATAGCACTTGAATCCTACAACTACCGACCAGGTTCTATAGCTCCAACCATCGACTAAGCACTGTAGCTCCGACCATCGACCAGGTCGAAGCCTTCGACTACCGATGCCAACGACTAACAAAGCCAACAACTAACAAAGCCAGCGACTACCGATCGTGGTCGAACGCCGAGCGGTCGAAGCAATCATCTGGTGGGAGTTTACAATCACTGAGAGGACGAGCGACAAGTGATCGAAGATTATGATCAACTTTCACAAAATGCAAATTTCAATGCAACTCAAATATCAATTATTCATTATCATTATCTTCACGACCTATTCATATGGCCTAACAGCCTAGTATGATTTGCTGCTTTATAAGTATAATTGGAAGTGAATATATAGATGTTGTGTATTATGCATGCAGTTTAACTGTAAGCAAATGTGTGAAAATTGTTCTGGAAAAAGTTTGTAATCATTGGAAAATAAATACACAGATCATTTATGGTTGGCCCATGTATGAATTCCGACAAAAATACATTTATCTGTCATATAAAATTTAGATATTAAAAATCTTTATCTGCACCCAAACATTTAGATTCAAATTTGCTTCTTGCATTACATTATATCAAATTGACAAATTCTTTATAATGATAGTATGTCTTATTTTGAAGGGGGAGACATGCCTGCGCAGTTCACTGAGAATCCTGAGTTCTAAATATGTTTACTATATTGGGTCCATCTAAAAGCCTTGTTGACACATCTTAATTTGATATAGCTGAATTTTTGCTCTCCTGTAACTCTTCTGCAAGAACTAACAAAAACTTGCTTGACATTACGGTGACCTAAACCAAAAGATATGTGAAGTAACAGAAAAGCCTTCGTCTGAGGCCAAAGGAAATGACAAGAGTGAATTTGGGGCTATACTTGCTGATGTTGTGGCAAAAATGAGCTTTCCTGTTACTGTATTAAATGTAACTTTGACGGGAGCCTTCAGAACCGATGCTCATGTTGGCAACTGGAGTTATCCTGTACTTGATTACAGCCACTGGTGTCTCCCTGGAGTTCCCGATGCTTGGAATGAGCTAGTATTTTCGTACCTTTTGACAAAGGGTGGGTTCTTATTTATGCTAATGTGTATCTTCGTTTCTCTGAATACGACAAGCAAAATGAATTATCAATCAGACGTTTTTTCATATCACAAATTGCTTTCACTTGCAATATATAGTGTTCAATTTATTCCATTATTACATCCACAGTGATATAAAATTTCCGAGACTTCATATACATACATAACCACTTGATAAGTCTACACAACCATGATGCATGTGGAATGTTATACATCACATAAATAGTGAGATTTGCAGTTATTCATAACATGCACCAACAGACATAGTTTATAACATGATAGTTGACCCTTGACAACCTACTGCCAAGGAACTCAACTGCAAAGGTCAAATAGTTCTTATTGATGTTACCCTTAAAAAGCCTCATTATAATCCTTCGGAAAATGCCACTCCAGGCATTTATAACTTGATCATTAAATTGTTCTTATCAAGGTTGTCAAGGCGTCGCCTTGGCGTCCCGGCGGCTCGGAGGGGACGCCATGCATGCTCACCTCGCCTTAGGGGGGAGGAAGCCGCGACTTGGCCGGGGGGGAGGGAGGCGGCGGGGAGGGGAAGCAGCCGGGGGAGGAGCGGCGGGAGGGGGATGCACCGGGGGAGGCGGCGGAGGGAGGAGGCCGTGACGTGGGGGAGAGGAAGCCGCCGGAAGGGGAGGAGGCGGCGGGGAGAGACGAGGCGGCGGGGAGAGGACCGGAGGAGGCGGCTGGGAGAGGCGAGGCGGCGCGGGAGACGCTGCGGAGAGAAGTCGGCAGGAACTAGATCCGCCGCCGCTTCACTCGCCGGTCGCTCCCTCTGCGCGCGGCGCGGCGACTTCTCTCGCTCGGTCGCTCCCAGCTCGCAGCTCGCGACTTAAGGATAACGCTCGCAGCTCACGATAGTTACGCGCGGCGACTTGCCTAGGCGTCGCCGCGTCGTCGCCGCAGCGTCGCCTAGGCGTCCAGGCGCCTCTGGCTCGCCGTGGTCGCCAACCCCGCCGTGACAACCATGGTTCTTATGCGACTGGGTTAGGCTGCTTCCGTACTCCTCTGTTAATATATGATGTGGTTAGCAATGCTTCAAATTGTTTTAAAAAAATTGTCCAGTTTTTTTTGTTGAACCTTGAGTTAATTGTTGTTGGATGATGAGTTGATGACTTGACCCTTTTTTTTCTTGTCTGAATTCCACAGGTCGGCGAAAGATGGCAGGATGACTGTTGACAGTATGCTCAATATTTTTGTCACCTTGAGTATTTTGGTCTTCGGTTTTGTCAGCTATAGAGAGGAGCAACAGATGCCCTGGAAATAGCTGATCTGCTAGGTGGTTCACTGGACTTCTGCATTCTTGTTTTCTTACATTCTGAGGTGTAGATTTTGCATCGTTTGTTTGTTGGTTGTTGATGAAAAGAAAGCATCACCATTTCGTAGACCTGTATGTGCTAACAACTCAATTCATATGTTGTCAAAAATGTGTTTCAACCTGTATGTACTAACAATCCATTTCATACGCTGTAAAAATATATGTTCTTTTCAATGATAAAGCGGCGAAAGTTGCATTGCTATACTACCTGCAGATGGATTGTTCTTCACTTTTTTAGTAGTAGTACATAGTAAATTCGGAATACGAATGGTGTGCTTTAGGGCTCACTCATTTCAACTTCAACTTCTGACTTTTGATTTCTAGCTCACTATTTCTTAATTTTATCTTTTTTTCTAGTTTTTTTTGACTTTTTTTCGTATTCTTTTGTATTGTCCATGACAGGTTAATATGTTTTTTATTTTTATTTTTTTAAATTTAATTAGGCAAACAAGCTACTAACAGCTATAGTATAAAATAAACCAACTACAATAAAAAAATGTTATAAGCTACCAAAAAATAAGCCAAAGTACCACTAGTATCAGTTGTTTTAGTGCTATACTACTAGTAATCAGTGGGTGTCGAGGCGCGTGCCATGTACTAACGTAACTGCACCATGTATATTGTGCAGGATTTGTTTTGGCCAAAGCTTCGTACGGGGTCTCATGTACACTTGATGTCTTGATGTACCGTTGCCTCCTGTCTCTTCTCTCGCAAAAGTGCTCCAAGTTTACATGTGCCAACAACTTATTAGCTGAACCAACCCAACAAAATTGTTAGCCATCAACGCAGCGAGACACAGCTGCAGCCATGACAGGAACAGAGGGTGCATATGGCCTTGGGCTTTTCGAGACGATAGCGGATAGTAGAGGAGCTGATACGGCCGATGCTGGTGGGCTTAGGAAGCTGTTTAGAGAAATTGTTTCATTTGTTAAAAACCAAAGCCAAAAGATAAAAAAGGAAGGGCCGTATTGGAAAGGCCTAAGCATAGCTACCTACACAAGCTGTTGCTATGCATGTATGGTGCTATTCTCTCGTAAAGTCGTAATTTATCTACAGATCATGAGCTTGACAAGCTCGCAGTTGGTGTCGCTGGCACAGGGCTGCTGTTCGTCTGGTTCGTCTCGCCCCAGTGCCATAGCATGCTCTCCCAGAAGCAGAACTTCTCGAAGCAGATCTTCAGCCTCGGATCAGTGATGTTCTGCCGCCAATGTCCGTCGTCGAAGTTCGCCTTCTCGGCCTGCCTCCGGTCCCATTCCAGCCCGGCCTTCTGCCTTGATCTCAGAAGGCAATAGAACTGAAGCTTCCGAGGCATCTTGTCGTGCACCTTCCACCACCGGGCATGCGCGACATCGCTTGCGAATTCGCGCATCACAGGGTTGTTCCAGTTGCAGTCATAGTCCCTGAAGCACAGCCATGGCTTCAGGCCCAAGTAGTGAAGGACATAGAGAATTGGTGGATCAGTGCCGAACAACTGGCTCTTCTTCGCCTTCACCACCTCGCTGTCGCCCTCCCAGAAGTGTTTCAGAAAGTTCATGTGCTTCGGAATGCGGTGCCACCATGTGAATATCTCGTTCAGGTACCCTTGGTCGCCACCGTTGTACGATGTTATCTCGTTGATGTGATCCATCAGTAGCTGGAATGTGCAGTTCGAAGGCTCAATGACCATGACACCAGAGTTAAAGAGCGTCGCATTGTTGCCAGTCGCAGTGATCTCTGGCATTGCAAACAGGAAGTCGACGTTCCTCAGGATGAGAAGGTCAGCATCTATGAATATTATCTTGTCGTAGTCAGTCAGCTGCCATAGCCGGAACTTACTGTAGTTCCACTCGTTGTAAGCATCACGCTCAGCTTTTGGATTCCTAATTCTTTGGATTATTCTGACCTTCCAGCCTGCAGATTCCAAGCCTTTGCGGTGGTGATCACTTATGGTCTCGTCGACAAGGATTACCAGGTCCCTAGTTGATCCTGCTTGCCGAATGCTCTGAGCTGCTGCGATAGCACCACAGACATATTCACTTGCCGAATGCAGTATCGTAGCATATGCTTCTCTTCTTCGATCTACTGAGTAAAGTCTTGCTGTACCAATAAGAAAAGATGTTATCTACTGACAAGGTCCACTCCATGCATATTACTGGAGGGTAGACTAAAAAGCCCTGTTAAGGGCACACGAGTTTATAAAAAAAGAGTAAAATGATTCACTTAGAATGTGCCAAACTTTTTATTAACAATGTTAGATGCTAAATGTGAAGAAAACAGTTCTACTGACTAGCATCTTTTTAGTGAAGTAAAGCCAGTAAGAGCAGCATTAGTAGGTCTCTTGATATGCATGTTAATTGATTTTATAGAACAATGGGTGTATTGACATGGAAAACTATAGGCACAACGTTAACTAAAAACTAACTAACCTTTTGCTTTGAGTGGAATTGCAAGCTCGCAGGATCCAACTGGAGGCCTGAGCTTTTCCCTTAATGCCTTCACGTCTGGTCTATACAACCAAGCATTGCCTTCGTGTTTCACAAGGTTCTTGCAAGGGAAGAGATTAGGAATCGGGAAGCAAGAAGTCACAAAGAGCACATGGACCTTCCGGTTGCCTCTCGAAGAGGTCACAGCTAGTTTTGCGGCTGAGAGCTGCAAATGGAGTCGTGCAACATCTCTTGACCAACCCCCCACTTGGGTACAGGGCAGTTTAACAGCAATAACATCAAACTGTGCACCTCTTTGAACATTAGGTTCTGGAAGTGAAGGACAAGACGGTATTTCAGTTTCTTCCTCCTCATCGATCCATTCAGGATACAGTGTCTGCCAAGTAATGTCCTTGGCATGCTCAAGTCTTATAATGGAAACATCGCTTTCAGGGAGTAACTGTGACCAAGAGCCATACTCAGTGCTGTTAAAATTCAAGAGTCCAACTTTGAGCTTTTGGTTACTACCATTAATATTTTCTATTGCTGTATATACATCCTCCCACTGTACATTAACAGATGATACATATCGTGGATCAGAACTTGTTTTTTCCCATATCCAGCTGACATCCACATACCTGCAAAGCATATAGTTGTATGAGATAATAAGCATAGTCTATATAGGCATTTGTCATATTTTACTGCATCATAAATATTTCATTGAGACTTCTTTGAAAAAGTTGTACTCACCGAGAGCTGGACTGTAATTGATGTATGTACAATGTCGGAGTTAGGAAGGTAACAAATGTTGCAGAAACGATGGCTACAAGCAAGTACCGCAAAGATTTGAACTTGCAACCACAGTTCTTCTCGAGGACAAGAACTTCAAAATTTTCAACATCTTTGAAACATTTGCTTTTGGGGATCCTTTTCTTAATTGTGTCATCACTGCAGAAGACAGTAATAAACTCAGTCATGCAGACAGTAACTCCTTTCTCAGAAGAATTCAGACATCAAAGAACTATGCATGTCTAATAGAATTCAGAAAGGTCTTCCATAGCTTGGAATGGCAATGAAAATAAATGTTAGTTGCTGATTCCACAAGAGAGGTTCTGAAGTTCCTTTTTGAGTACATATGAACATGTCCTTTTCTTCCTTTTCACTTTGATTTGCATCACAATCATGGACAGATAACAGCATGATCACTTGAAAGCGAAAACCAGTACGGGCAAGATAATATGGCCAGAGGACCCTCTGTAGGACACCACTGGAGACCTCTCATAGGGAAGCACATATGCCTTCACTGAAAGGTTAGTAGCGCAAATGGAAGTTCAGTAATCCAAATCTCGCATAAAGGTCTCTAAGAACAACCACAAGAACACAACAGCCACACTACTAACAAGCAACGCTTTCAGGCCCCTACTTTCCCCTAATGATGTTCAGCAAGATAGACTGGGTAAGATTTTTGATATACAGGTAGCGCTATTACATCATCCTTTGAGCTTGCCATAAATCTAAATAAGTGAAATGCTGATAGGCTCGGACACATGGACAAAAATATATAGTAATGTCAATTTAAAGTATCCAAAGTGCATCCTTTTAAAAGGAGAAAGCGCAGTATATCCCATAGTTGGATGTGAAAGTGAGTCACACTAAAAGATGTTTGCCAATTGAAAAAAAGGTCTAAAGAAACTAAAGCCCTCAGCACTGAGAAAAAAAACTGAAAAAAATGTGTGGACTTGTACTTCACCACCTTCCTGCTTCATTCATGAGCCACATCTTTCAGGAACAGAAAGCATCATTATATACTACTAATCACAAAGGTGACTTTGTACCTAATTCACAGGCCTTCCATCGATTCACATTCAGCACATGATTAGCTGATTGGTACCATTACGATGTGCATAAGTTAGAATCTGCATCCATGAGCCCTCACAAATGCTTGATGATAAAAATTCAGACAAACTCCAACTACTGCTATTGCTATGCAGGAGATGAGATGACCCAAGGAAGCTGAGATCACCAGTTGGCAGCACACACCAAAGCCAGCATCTCCTACACGTCACACCCAATCCAGCACTGGTGGCACAAGTCAGCCTAGCAGCAAAAGGATATCTCGAGATAACATGCATAGGACAACAATCGCCGACCATGTTAGACTATCAACGAGTCCGTGTTCACCCATGTAGAACCAACATGTGGGTTTGTTGTTGTATCGGTGTCCGACACAGATACGACACCTACACACCGTCGATACGTGTTGGTCACGTATCGAACAATTAATTGGTGAAAACAAATCATTTTAATTTCCGACACGGCTTCGACACTTATGCGACACGTATGCAACACATGTGCGACATGACAACTAGAATGTGGGATGTGGGAAGAGATAACTTTGAATCTCTAACTGGTGTTGGCATTCTAGAAGTTGCTAATCTCTCTCTTGATGAACCAGAGTTGGAGAGTGTGTCTTTTGAAAATGAATCTACTACGGTGAACCCAAAAGAAGATGAGGATGAGCAAGTAGTCTAGGAGTCTCATGTTGTCCTTTAATTAGCCTTCGATTTGAGTTTGCTATGTAACTTAAGTTGAACCCCTCCTATGTTGGGCTGTTGGCTACCATTGGCAGTACCCTGTTTTAAGTTTCTATGTTTGAAGTTTGAACTTGGCTACTTGTTATCATTTATTAATAATCTGTTGGAGTATGTTGGTTATTGCTCAATTGCTTTGAGCCTTTGATTGTTCAAGAATCAAGTCTAAATGTTAAATTTGCTGATCATGTTATTTCTTTTCCCAGGTTAATGGAATTATGAATTACTGGTATTAGTATGAAAAATTGAACATATGATGAGTTGACTTAATGAAGATCGAAGAATGAAGAGGCGTGCGTGGATCATCTTTGAGGTACATATTTGTAGTTTGCACTTCATACTTTTAAGTTATTTCAATTTGACAAGCACATAGAAAAATAGAAAATAATACATATGCAGATATTATTATTATTTAAATATATATAGCCGTGATGCCGTGTCGGCATTTTTGGGAAATCAGAGAATTCCTGTGTGAGTGTCGTGTCAGCGTATCTATGTCCATGCATCGTAGGGGTTCACAACTTCACACGCACAATCCACTGGAAGCCAATGCATCTCCAGGGATTCAACGAGCAGTCCACGGGGTCAACAACACTGCAGGGAGAGGAGAAGAACACCAAGCGTATAACAGACTTAAAATGAACACTTAATGATAGTTAAAATTGGCACTAATGTGGCCTCGATTACTTTGCAAAAAAAAAAAGATTACTACTGGTGGATTGAAACACACGGAAATTCTCCACTCCAATCGGCTGAAGTGAGACTGCAAAAGGCATAACCGGCAACCACTACAGGACCAGCAATGAAGGGGAAGGGGAGAAAGAACAACACATCGCCGTCGTCGTCATCTTCTCCTTCCACGAGGTTACCAAAACATCTGGTTGGATCTATGGATCGATCTAAATGCGGCATGCAGCGCGTTTATGCGTGGCGTGAATGATTATGCCATCCGCAGTCGAAACGCAAGAACAGCACGGAACGGAAGAAAAATAGACGGAAAGAACGAATGGGAGAAAAAGCAAAAACAACTTTGATTAAACAGATTGGGATTGAGAGGGAGGGGGAGAGATCTTACGCGGCTCCGGCCGGCCGGTAGCGCGGCTCCAATGGGCCCATCGGTTTCTTTTGCCTCTCTCTCTCTCTCTCTCTCTCTCTCTCTCTCTCTCTCTCTCTCTCCTCTCTCAAGCAAATCACGATGTCGCCGCCGCCGTTGCAGCGCTTCTCATCTGCAATCACAAAAACAAGCACAGGGCACTGTCATGTAAAACATGCAGGCCACCGGAGCAAAGAAATCGTCCTAAAAATAAAGTAAGAGGAAAGAAAAGAGAAACAATGGGAGGAAGAAGTGAGCAACCCGTAAGCAGGGGAGAGAACCGGAAGGGAAGAGCGTTAGAGAGAGAGAGAGAGAGATACAGAGAAAGAAAAAAGCAGAGTTGGGAGACCCAATGCAAACATGACCCTGACACAATCCAGCCAACAAAAACCAAAAAAATCAATAAACAAACCAATCTACTGTCGATCACCAAGAAAACCAATATCACTACTAGCAAAAATAAAGAAAAAAGAGAGAGCCAGAACGAGTCAAGCAAATGCTGGTGCCATCAATGGAGCAAAGAACGCTCAAGAACCAAGAACACATCGTCCACCCCCTGCAACTACAAGAACACCTCATAACCAAACTAAAAGGGCCAAGAACAACTGAACAACAACACGGAAAGGAGAAGTCCTGGATGGCAGAAGGCAACAATACCGGCAGCGCAGGAGAGCCTGAATCGGTGAGGGAAGGAGGAAGGCAAGAGACGTGTGTGATGTGCCTCCCTGGCTCTCTCTGCAAAAACTCTTCGAAAGCTCAGGAGGAGGAGGAGGAGGAGGAGAAGCTTTACATATATATAGAATTGTCTCTGTATCCCCCACAGAGACGCCGACACAGGGAGCAGTAACGCGAGTGCGCAGTGGCGAACGCGAGGCGCAACAATGGCGATGGATCCCTCTTCTCCCAATTATCAGGTGTACCTGCTGGTGTACTACGGGTCAAGGCCAAATCTTTAGGGGGGTCGTGTGCTGTGAGAGAATTAATACATTAGTCGGTGAGAGTTTTCTTGAAAGTGTTAGAGATAGAAACGAATAGTAATCCTTATCACCTATTCGTTTCTATCCCTAACAGAAAGCACAGCGATTTTTACCAGGGTACAAGGGAGGAGCATTTCTCGTGTAAAATAAAGTACGTGGCACGCAATGTTTACTCGCAAAGAGATTGTAATATGCAGATCACCGGCCTAAGAACAAACAGCGGCTATAAATTAACTACGGGCTTATTCTTTGTGGTTTCTAAAAGTTGTTTTTGATTTTTGCTATAGTAACTAATTTTTACATGGAGTATTTTTTTAAGATGTGGTCTACAAGTTAATTGTAGTACACGTTAAAAAACTAATATATGTATCATCAAAAATCTCAAGCGAGTATATCTCTTTCCGCAATCTCTGTCGCAAACAGCCAAAAAACCATCAGCCGCAACCAAAAAAAACAGGCCCGTACAATGAATCCAATTCGGTGCGAATTTGTTTCCAGCTCTAAGCAAACATGACAGGATTTGGTTTTTCATGTAACAGATAAGAAGCTTGTAAACTCTTCAAAAAACTTTAGACCCGATTGGAACGCTAGAATACTGCAAATTCTTGCGAAATCGAACCGTTCCCATGCGAAACTCCTGTGGAGTTCTTGCCAGCGTCCCAAATAGACCCTTGCTATCAAGCAAAGATCCTTGTGGTAATTCCTTCGTGTACTTGCAAGATTCCCGTGGGAACCACGCGTTCCAAATTGACAAACAATTTAATGCTCTTATAATTGCGAAATCACGGCAGCTACAGGTATAGGATCATGCATTCCCTCCGGAAATATTGATATCAGAAAGCGGTGGAGGGAAAAGGGGAGTGAGAGGTTAAGGAGGCTATCAGCATCAGGTGAGGATCTTTTCTTAGCCTAGCGTCTCTTTTTTCACCTTCTAAACATATTTTTTGATTTTTAGTGATTAGTTTTTAAATAAAGTATTTTTTTGAGATGATATCTATAAATTAATTATAGTATACACTGTAGCGACTTCATTTATATCGGCTAAAACTGTACGTAAATTTCTATTACTTCTTACTCTTTTATAAACAGCTAAAAATTTATAGATTAGGAGTGAAACATTGCGACACTGTTTCCCTTTTCTCGCCCTTGTTGCCGTGCGACACAGTGGGCCTTTTGGCAAAGTGGTATTCAATGGTGATTTCTGATTCTGCTGTCGTTCTCTCCTGTGCTTGTCAGAGGAAGCTCTCGCTACAGGACGCAGTATTGATTTTTACCTGATGATGATAGTGCTTGGTTGGGTTTGGCTTGAGCATTCTAAGCTGGTGATTTTTTTTACCTGAAGTTTTTTTCTTTATTTGTTCAACCGGATTATCTTAGGTAGTTAGGTGCAGTTATAGCGTGCACTCTTAAAATCCATACCCATATAGTAGATATTTCACTATTGGTTTCTGAGCACAGGTAGCTAGTCAAATTTTGGTTTCTGAGCTTGTCACCCTGCCAGCTCATCAAATAAAATTATAGGGAATTTCATGAATAAGAGGTGTTCGGAATAGCGATAGCTTATGATTTTTAACTAAAATTTTATTGTAGCTAATTGATTTTTTATTGTAACTAAGTTGACTTATTAGGTATAATTAAATCTAAAAATATATAAAAATAAAAGTGATATGCTAACCTATCATGGACAATACAAAGGAATACGTAAAAAAACAAAAACACAAATAAATCAAAAAACAAATAAAAGGGAAAATAATAAAACTGCTACAGTAATTTAAAAACTGACGCGGCATCAGAAGCCGTCGCTCGTCGCTGTCTGGAGCGCGCCCTAACCCTCCGCTAACGTATAGTCGGTGGGAATCAATAATAACTAGCTGTTAGCCAAACAGTCATGGTGTTACATCCAACAGTTGTTGGAAGCTACGTCGCAGTTCATATTCCTCCATTGTTGAAAATTCTCGCCAGTTCTTTGGGACTAGATCATATTAAGAGAAAATCAAACAACAACACTGTAATTTTACCATTGTAATGGCTTGCGACCCAAATTTTGCTGATAGCCCAGCCCCCATACGGGGTGGACATGCATGTGTAGCATCTCAATTGAGCTTTCGTTCTCGTTTTGTCTAAAAGAATTAATCTAAAAGTGTTATATTTTTTGCTAGTATAACTCAATGTAAACCGGCAAATACGATATTACAGGACAAGTTGTTACGACCATGATTTCAAGATACATGTAACCTTAAAAACATGTAGGAACCGAAAACCCAAAAACTACATATGAAGCGATAATTTTGCTACATCAATCGTAATGAAATTGCTATTACGCATGACAATGTTGCTTTTAGCAAGGTAAACAAGATTACCTTCCGGGATGGCGGTCATGTTTATGTCCATAATTGCCATAATTGCTATATGACAATTATGTTTAGGTCCAGAACAACCCCTTCCTCCATACGTAAGAACAAAACTTTTTTATGTAGAAAGTGGTCAAGAACACAATAATATTTTTTTTATAACAATGGAAGATTTCAGATGAGTTTGTACTATCAAATGTTTCATATATGCTCAAATCAAATTGTCGAAAAGTTCTGCATACGTATCCTTCTATATTGAGGGTGCATCTCCAGTCTCCAGTATCAATACCAAAGGTTGGACAGACTTAAATTACCGAGCGCAGCGCAGCACGTAGCGACGGAACGGGCTAGGTGGCGAAAAGCGCGCAGACCGGGGAGCATGATTGTCTCGCAGCAAGCAGTAGCTGCAGATGTGTCCACCAGCGCAAATAATCGCACGTAGGGGCGCCGACGTGTCAATCTCAGTCAGCAAAACCGGGCTACATTCAATCTATGTTATCAAAGCTGGTTTTAGTTATGTGTGAAAAGTGAAGTTTGATCTAGTTTACCAAATACAAGGGGTTAAGTAAACCTTTTTGTAGATTAGGGGTTATCTAGACTACTTAAGGGTAATAATTTGGACTTTTTCCATTATTATATAATAAAAACTTATGATAGTCGTTTTACGGATGTTAAGAAAAAGGTAAATATTCTAAAAATTCTAAAAAAGAAAATTATATAATAAAAGTTTATAATAGTTGTTTTACAACTACTAAAAAAAGATAATTATTCTAAAAACTCTAAAAAAAATATCCTGTTCTTAATTTGGTGGGCCATAATTAAAGTTGAACCATAGCGGTCTAGAGATGTTACTAAAAAAATATGTTAGAAATTTTCATAAAAAAGCAAAACATCTGGCACCTTAATACCATAATTAAAAATTGAACAGTAGTGGCTATTGGATATCATATTAGTATTTTGAGAAATATGTTATTTTTTAATTTAAAAACTAAAAGAAAGGATAGTTCTTGGGAAAACTGCATGCACACAAAGTTTATGCGCTCTCACGTGACCCACACAGCCACACCCTGAGGTAATTAGCTATCATTTAATTAGGCCCCGATCGCTTTGACTTTTTCGACTTCAGTTTTTTCACTATTCACTACACTATCCACTAACTCACTACTGAGAAAATTTCAGCCACTACGGTGAAATTTCAACCAAAAGCCAGAAGCCATCGCTAAAACGATCACCACCTTAAGCTAGTTCACCCGGCCGGATTTAGTTAAGGTGGATTTAAATTTGCCGCATATATATAGTTACACTGTAAAGTATTTTTTATTTCGTATGTGTTTGACCAAAATTAGGAATATTGAATCTTGAACAACAGATTGATATTCATTATGATTGCTATTCATTATGAGAAGCCTTAGGGCATCACATGCAGTTGCAAATATTCAAATGAAAAAGGAAAAAGTCTAAACTACTACCCTCAAGTATAGCCTAAGTCCGGATAACCTCTCAAAGAATGAAAAGGTTTACTTAACCCTCTGTGTTCACTAAACCAGATCAAAATTCACCTTTTACCTATCTCCAAAACTAGTTTGCTGAGTTGGCTGGTTTTATTGGCCGGTTTTGTTCCAAAGCTACGTTCTGGAGACTGAATCCGCACAGCAATGGCTCAAGCAATGAAACATATCAATTTAACCCATCTAGCCACTTCTTCCTGATGTCATCTCCCTCCTCCTTCGCCCAGCTTCAGCTTCTACGTCTATGCTAGCACTCATGGAGGTTTGTCGCGGGTTCGTGACATTGTGGGACAACATTAGCAATTTGCATATGCTCACCACGGATAAGCACACGAACGGCAGAAGGATGTCATGTCGCATTTAGTTTTCCTCCAGTACTTCATAGATTGCATACAACACATGGGCTTAATTTGATAGGAATGATTGAACATATACACACATTATACTCCTAGGAATATGTACTTTCACTTCTAATATATCTCTTTAATAGTGTTATTATACTTTGTTATCTATCCGACTGGAACAAAATCAACCAACAAAATCGGCTAACTCAAAGAAACTAGTTTTGGAGATGGGTAAAAGGTGAATTTTGATCTGATTTAACAAACACAGGGGGTTAAGTAAACCTTTTCATTCTTTAGAAGGTTATCCAAACTTAGGCTATACTTGGGGGTAGTAATTTGAACTTTTTTCAATAAAAAACAAGATTTATGACATATATATAGGGCCTGTTCTTTTTGGCTGCGGTTGATGGCTTTTGGCTGTGGCTGATGGCTTTTTGGATATTTGCGACAGAGATTACGGAAAGAGAGATACTCGCTTGCGATTTTTGATGGTATATATATTGGTTTTTTAACGTGTACTACAATTAACTTGTAGACCCCATCTTAAAAAAATATTCTGTTTAAAAGCTAGTTATTGTAGCAAAAGCCAAAAACGACTTTTAGAAGCCGCAAAAGAACAGAGCCATAAAGTGAGCGTGAAGTAGCACAGCACAAGAGATCAGAGTCTTCAAAAGAAATGACAAGTTTTATATGTAATTATTTAGAAACGGTACAATTAACTTTTTAAGATTTCTCGTGTAATTACCATAGGTTAAAGGAAGGTTAGTTAGCACTAATGGAATGATAATTCAACTAATTCGATGAACTATCAGAATTCGGTGCAATACATAGTTGTATATGTACGGCATATCAGTCCATGAGAAAAATAAGATTAGGGATTATGTATACAATAATAGAAAGAAGCGTTTACTAACAAGTAACAAATGTACGTTGATCATTGTGAGAAGCCTTGGGGCATCACATGCAATTGCACACATGCAGATGGAAAACAAGATTTATGACATACATATATAGAGCGAGCGTGAAGTAGCATAACACAAGAGATCAAAGTCTTCAAAAGAAACAACAAGTTTTCGATGTAATGTTTTAAAATTGGTACAATGAACTTTTTAAGATTTCCAATGTAATTACCATAGGGTTTACAACAGGCTAAAGAGAGATTAATTAGCACAAATTCGATGATAATTTAACCAATTTGATGAATTGTCAGAATTTGGGCAATACATAGTTGTATATGTATAACATATCAGTCCATTAAAAAATGAGATTAGGGGCTCTGTATGCAATAATAGAAAGAAGCATTGACTAATAAGTAACAAATGTACGTTGAATATTTGAGAGGCAAAGCAAGAGATACAATTAAAGCTACATTAGAAAGTTTGAACAAGAGTACCAGGGGCAGATTTGGGCCCATGGCAGCATGAGCTTCAGCCCGGGGCGTAAAAATTTACTAATATATAACCCAGGTAATTTCAGCCCAGCGCGGGGTATAAATTCTATAATTCAGCTCATGTTATTCCTAATTCTCAACCTTGTTCTAGCGAATCGAGCCCATTTCCTATGCAGACTACATCCCTCCCATAGCCCCCTCCGACGCTTCGGCACAAGCCCACGGTCTCCAGCCAAAAAATGCTCTATTACCTGCCTAGGTCCTCTCCAGTCTCCCCTAGCGCCCCCAGCCCCCTTCAATCCTAGCGCCGCCTCTCCGGTCTCCCCATCTGACCATCTCCCCGAGTCTCCTAGGTCCCAGCCGTCGGTGCCTAGGTCTTCATCTTCAGGAACCACGCCACCGCCGACGTCCTCCACCCTCCCCTCGCGCCCTCGCGGCTCACTTGCTGGCCGACGGATCGACCCCTCCCCCCGCGACTCGTGTGTTGGCCGCGCGCGCCGGCAGAAGCCAACCCTCGGGCTTCGGCGCCTCGGCCTCCTCTCGCGGCTCGTGACTCACGCTGGTTGGTTGCTAGCCGTGACGGCGCCCAATGGCAAGCCTCCTCGACCCTCCCCTTAGCCGCTCGATAGCTCTGCCCCTCCCCTCGCCGCGTCATGTGATCAGGTGATCTTATACCCGGCCCTCTGTGTGAGTATGAATCGCGAATGCAAATATGCAATTGCTAATTTCAATCTTTGATCTCTCTGTGAGTCAGTATGAATTTGACTATTTGAGTATTTGACTCAGTGAATTGTGAATCTAAAAATCAAAATTGTTTGAGTATGAATTATTTGATTTTATTTGTGAATCAGACATTGATGTTATTATAATTTGCTATACGTAGGACATTAGGACAATCAGATTTAGAAAATTTAGAAACACAATATGAAGAGGACAAAGATGTTGTCATCCTATTTTTCAGCACAGACCAAGCAATCCACTCTAGAAACAGTAGCAACCTGAGGTAGTCACACTGAGCAAATTAATCCACGTGTTGTACTTAATCCAGATAACATTGTTGGTGATCCGGGACTTCGAAAACCAATGAGGAGTTAGATGACATATTTTCAAGTATTAAAGAAGACAAGATTTTAGAGCGTTTTCAAGGGATGAGGTAGCGTAAAAAAAACAACTATCCCGTACAAGTGGTAAGTTAGCTTATTGCAAATGTGAACTTCATATTATTCGTATTTATTCATATATGAATTACTTTTTTATGTTATCTTTGTAGGTTCTAGATCTTGTTCTGTTATCTTTGTAGGTTCTAGATCTTGTTCTACTCCTACTATTAATGAAGAGATGGAAGAAATGATAGGATAAGATAGAGAACAAAGATTTGCTATTTAAGTATTTAAATTGTATCTCTACTGACTACTATGTCACATTGCTATATTATGACACTTATTATGTTTTATATCGAAGCAATGAGCTAGAATTATGATGTCATTTATGCATTTTTGAAGTACTTTAGAATACCATAATATGGGTATAAAAACTACAACATTGGTCACTTAAAGTTTAGCCCAAGACATGATGCAATCCTATATCCGCCACTGAACAAGACGATAGAAGAATACATGCTCGAAACATTGTCTCATTGATCATAGATGCAAAGACCAAATTTCGAAAGACTAGCAATAGATTTATGTGGCATATATATTCTAGCACTAGGAGTTGCCTTTAATCTTAATAGTTGCTTACATCGATACAAATTAGAAATTACTTCATTCATTTCACAATATTTGTCCATAACCATCATTTGCAAGGAAGTAATAGGACTAGCAGAAAAATTGCGTGGGCTATTTTGCTAGTTGTTAAAAAGGACAAATGATGCAAATAAGTGAAACTATTGTGCAAAAATCAAATCCAAAACATAAATACCAATTTTTGACTAGTTTTGTTCTGTTTGCATTTTTTTCTTTTGCAAATACACATATTCTAACGTCTTCTACATCTGTTTTTTATGTAAAAATTGAAATATGTTTTTTTCTACTATTTGAGATTTATTTTATACTATAGTTACTGATAGTTTTTCTGACGTAATTAAATTTAAAAAATAAAAATAAAAAATATGTTAATTCATCACAAATAATATAAATAAGAAAAAAACTACCAAAAAATAAAAAAATCTTAAAAAATAAAACTAAAAGCTAAAAAGCTATGCCTAAACTACGAGGCTGGTTGGTCGATGATCGAACGGCCGAGGACCGAGGTGCTTTGTACGGCAGCACCATGGTACTCGACTGACAAGCGGAGATACGAATCCGTTGATTTGATGTTGTAAAGACGTCGGTTTCTGCGCGAAGAGAGCAGGCGGGCCAACGTACCAGCCTATCTCCGTGGGCAAGAAACCTACCTGATGTACATGTACGCACGCACGCTAGGGAGCGTAGCTCGCAGTCGCACATTGGGAGACTGCACCGACGGTTGGTAAAATGCTAAGAGTAAATGGTACTTGCTCAAGTGTCGGGCACGATGCGCCCAGGTAGAACTACTCAGATATTCGCATGTAATTCTCTGAGTGTAACCGTCACCCTTGATGGAACATACCATGGAACTGTATTTTGTATGTAATATTAATTTGACTGTAGTTTGTAAAAGGCCATGTAGATCATGCAGGAAAATGGCAAGTGATGGCACTTCTGAATTTTTAGGACCCGTTTGTTTCGGTTTTTTTTTAGTTTCAGTTTTTTTTACTATTTAGTAATTCATCTTTTTCTGATTTTTTTAGATATTTTAGATATTTTTAGATATTTTTATATTTCTTTGTATTGTTCGTGATGGGCTAATATGTTTTTTCTATTTTTATAATTTTTTAAATTTAATTATACCTAATAAATCAGCTCAGTTACAGTAAAAAAATTAATTATAATAAAATTTTAATAAAAAATCAGAAACTATCGTTACTCAGTTTTTCTTGCCCTTAACGCGATGACGAATGCTAGTGACACTAGCTTTTCAGATGAATGTTTATGACATCTATATGGATAGGTGTCAAGGCTGAAAAACTGAGCCTGTATTGGGCTATTGGCAAAAGGAGAAGCGCATGGTTTACAGAGGTCTGTTTTTTTGTTTTTCAGTCGATTTTTAGTTTTAATTTATTTTAGTAATTAATATTTATTAGATTAATAAGTTATAATTAAAAATTATAAATCATAGGGAAAAAAACAGAACGAGAAACACAGGGCAACTTCCCTATGCTAAAACTTTAGTAGTAGGTTGTGCACCAGCCATGTTTTATAAAAGGGCAGTATAACAACCCCTACATTTCTTCACGATAGTGCACAACACCATGGGAGGTGGATTGTTCTATCATATCATGAATGCATGTTAACAACTCAATCTGTTAAGAGACTTGGGGACACGCTCCTTTTCGTCTCACAAAATCTGGTGGTTCCCTTTTTTTTTTACTGCATAGTGCTTACGATTTTTTGCTCCCTTGAAAAATGTAATCTGATAGAGACTCGGGGATTCAATTGTGAACTGTTCATCGATCCGGCTGTATAGCAATATTTTTTAAAAAACGAAGTTGGCCCCCGAACACCTATTTTTACAAAAATAGCATCTCCCTAAGCTTAGAGGGTGCAATAGGTGACACGTGTCACTTGCTGCCACTTGCTTGGCAAGAGCTGGAAACTACGACAGGTCTTGAGCACAGCAGGCGCACGACTGCCGAGCTAGGGGACTCAGCAGCCTTAGTGGACTTGAGATGTTTAGGTTTAATTCGTGGAGTCGATCCGGTTCATTTGGGTTTATCTCAATGTGAACTAGTGAAGGCTGATAAGACTTTAATACCATAGGAAAATATCGATTGTCTCCATTGTGGTTTACTCTCTTATCTTTATTTTTCGCATTTACATATCTAGTAATTTAATTGAATTGAATTATATAGCTATAATTGTGTCTAGTATTAGCATTGTCTCGTGGTGCCTTAGTGAAATCAAGAACATTTAGGTCTTAATTTTGTAAAATGGTTTTTAATTAAGTTCTTACTAAAATTGTGTTTTAGCCAAAATAATTTAAAACTTTCTATTCATCCTCTCTAGTTAGTTAACCTTGATCCTACAACATGGGATATATGACATGTACGAGGAGGCTTACGAATTCGTGCCATGAATGTTGTATCAGATTGCTCAAGCCAATCTCGGAACATATGTAAACAGGATGGAGAGGACGCACCCTATGAAGGGCCACAATGGTTTCATCTTTGACTAGGTGTTCTGGGTGTGTCAGCAGGTGATCGAGTGGTTCAGGTACTATTGTTCAGTGCTCACGATGGATAGCACATTCCTCTTTGGCTGGTACAAGGGCATGGTCTTGATGGTAGTGGCCGTTGACGCAAACGACTAGCTACACCCAATGTTATATGCTATTGTGGAGAATGAGAACACTGATAGCTGGTTGTGGTTTTTGGTCAATGTGAACCAAACAATAGTCTAAGACCAGCTCAATATCTGCCTTATCACGGATCTCAACGACGGGCCGCTGTTGGTGCTGACTAACATGCAGCAAGGGGCTCAAGCACCCTTCTGGTGGAACGACGTGAGGTCCCGCTAGAGTATAAGGCATCTAGTAGCAAACTTTCACACCCATTTTCGCAAGAAAGAGTTGATTAAGAAGTTCAAAAAACTGTACATGTAGAACTAGGGGTGCAAGTTTAACGTAATATGGCGTGAGCTTGACAAGAAGACTTCCAGGCATATGAAGAAGTCACACAGAGTGGAACCGATCGCAACTTAGGCCACTCCCGCAGCAACAGGTGAGTTCACCCAATGTATCAACTTGCTTGTCTCGGACGTGGAGAAATGGTTCCTGCTTCATGACATAGACGGTATGAGGTACGAGATTATGACGACCAACATATTGTAAGTATACAATGGTGTGCACTCCCTCCTGATCACCGTAATCGTGGACGAGAGTTGAAACAACACCGTCAGCTACTTCGTTAACAGAGCTATGATTGCTAAGAAGCACCTAGATGAAGGGAGGCAACTCTCAGAAGTCATGCAGACATACGTGGAGCAGAAAATGATGAAGGCTTATTCACACATCGTTCGGACCATGGATGGTATGAGGAAGAAGTTTGAGATCCATTTGAGATATAAGTACATCATCGGCCACGCAAGAGGCTATCACAAGCATGCATGCACCATTGATGAAATCACGACTTGTATATGCAACAAGTTGATGCTTGTTCACAGACCTTGCTCCCATGTGTACGCTTGTGTGCGCTGCGTGGCGGCAGCTCTCCACACATTATATTTCAGAGTACTACGACATCCACCATTTGTGCATTACTTAGAGTACTGAGTTCAACTCCTATGAGGTGGACATGTATTATAGGGACCTTTGGTCGGGGGAAGTGAAATAGGTGCCTAACGACATACTTAAACAACCCAGTACGACAGACGTTAGTCTCACCGCATCCACAACGATGTGGATGACAGTCAACGTGGCCAGCAGCAAAGGCCACACAAATACAGGCTATGCAAGACAGTGGATCACTCTATGAGAAACTGATCGAATAGGCTCACTTCGTCAGCTGCCTCGTAGATCTATTGATTTATACCACCTGTGTACTCATTCATTATCTATAACATCGGTATTTCCTACAATGTTGGCACATTTTTCTGTAACTTTTAATGCAATTTTTGCATGGACATTGATAGTACAGACACTTAAACATCCTTTTATGTTTGTAGGGAATCATACTTCATGAACAGAAGCATGGTGGACATGGTAGGAAACTCAAGGTGTGGGAGGGGATGGCGGGCATGAGCCAGGTTTCGAGGCCGTGATAACACAAGCATCTACAGTTCCCTGGACCCCGACCCCTAAGCCCTAATTTACCACTCGAAACTAGGGAGTCGTACATACCTAGAAATCCCCTCCATGACTACCCCCATATCCCTAAGCATTGGCCGCAATGCAACCACAACCTCGACTCAGTGGTGCAGGTTTGTGATGACCACGTGCACCCAGAACGTTGATTCTTTTGCTACCCTCTATTTATGGTAAGTGATTCATTACGTACGTATATTTCCACACATGGAACACTTGTTGTAACCTCGTCTTGCTTGCAAACAGCGTATTGCAAGTTCACCGAGTGGGTGGATCAATCGTATCTAATACCCGCTCAGGTTTCATTTAAAAGCTATGCATCCGTCTAGAAGAGTTGCGTGAGGAGCTCCAGACTGAGAGGGTCAACAACGACAAGTTCTGCAGGTAGAGGATTAGAGAGAGAAACAACAAGAAGGTCATGCACCTAGGCAGTGACTACCACTCGTATTATTGCTGCGCCAACTAGAGCTGGAATTGTGTTTACCACTACCATAACAACCAGCCACGTCCACGTTGGCCGGATGATCACCATAGGTATTATGTTAGGCTACACGTGGTCCATTCTTACATTTGTTTTCAGTAATGTATATGCACTACTTACAAGATGGAGTTGTTTTCATTGGAACATCTAAACAGTGAGTCCGTACGGGTTAGTTGGGCAGACGACCTTCCATGCGAGGCCAACCAAACTACTGAGTCGTGGGGACCACATGGTAGCACATCTATTGAGCCAGGGTGGCTCAGTAGCCGTGCACCTATCGCCGCGCCAGGACCTGCTGCGGTCTCCAGCTCCTACCGAGCAAGGGGTGCGGTAGGTGACACATATCGTCTACCGCACCCTTCGAGCCCGGGGAAGGAGTCATTTTTGCAAAATCAGACGTTCGGTGGCTAAAATTGAAAAAAAGAATATTGCTATAGGGCTAGATTGGTGAGTAGTTCTTCAATTGTTTGGAACACATGGATTTAACAGGAAACAATTCAATTCTCGCAAAAACACAAATTTCTAGTGTTCTAAAGGAACCTTATTTTTGTCAAATAAAGTCATATGCCATGAAGTCTTTTTTATGAAAATTTTACGACTTGCTAACATAAGGGATCCAACGATGAGCTGATCCGCCAACCAGTGACAGTTTATAAGATTTCTTAAAAGAAAAACCTATAGCGTTCATGCGTAGTAATGTTGTTTTTATATAACTACGCACTTGAGATTTGCCATAAAAGGAAAATGGTGGTGAATAAGGAATGATAAATACCCTCCTTTCATTGTCAAAACGACTGCTGATACGACCATTTATTCTACTCATAACATCAGAAAATATTCCTACTATTGCATTAGAACCAATTGCGGGAAGAACCACAACTCCAATGCAAGGCTAGAAAGATTACGTGTCAAGTTACTACAAAGCCAAGCTCAAACTTTCAGTTGTACAAAACATAAACATTAAATCTTCAGTTATAAAATGCTCACAACTCACAGTTCTTGTTCGGTGAGGGCACACTATGCCCCCTTATTTTGATTTGAACTTCTTATTTATTTTTACTATTCATAAATTTTATCTTTTCTAGTTTTTCGGTTTTTTTAGCTTTTTTGGTTCTTTTTTTTCTCGTATTCGTTTGTATTATCCGTGATGGGCTAACATATTTTTTCTATTTTTATTTTTTAAATTAATAACGTCAAATAAGTATCATTATTATAGTATAATTTCAGTCAGGTACAGCACAATTTCAGTTACAAACCACTAAATTTTAGCCTAATAAAGGCCTATGTATTGTGCGCATATCACAAAATCACACTCAAATCTTAGTGTAGCTGGCTAGGCATCTTTTGCAACCACAACCTGCTGTTCGGTCATTGATTTATTCTAGATATGTTCATGCCAGTGTCCCACACAGCTGTGCCCCTACCGTGTGATTCGTACTTTTTTCGTCCTTCACTGCCCCCACAGGAGACAGATGCTTACAACATCTACCTTGGATCTTTATTCCTGGCATTTTTCCTGTAATGCAATTGGCGAAATTGTTCTTGCAGGAGTCTGCAGCACACTCATATTTATGCTGATGCTGCTGCGGTGTGCGGATCAGCATCAGCACCGTGCTCGCGTGTCAAGCCCGATTGCTACGTTTTTTTGACATGGTTCCATACAAAAATGCGAGGGCAAGAGACCTCTACTACCACAGCTTGTCAGGTAATGTGTCGTGAAATTCTCGGAGAACAAGCGCTATTACATGTAGGCTGAACAGTTCCTCCCATTGTGAGCGGTTTCCCTTGATGAACAACAGCGAAAGCATTGCCTTGTCACTTGCAGTGGGACAAGCGGTGGTGGTGTGTGACCCTGCCCTCACCCTAGCAGCAGATCTCCATCCATCCGAGTAGCCAAAGATTTGGCGACGCAGATGGGTGATGCACCGGGGAGCTGCGGGTACAGGGACCATGTGGGCAGCCTGACCTACAGACAATTTGAGTCTATTCTTTTTGGCTGTGGCTTACGATTTTTGGTTAAAACTTTTGAATTTTTACTGTTTGCGATAGAGATTACGGAGAGAGATACTCGCTTGCGATTTTGGATGGTATTGGTGTTGGGTTTTTAACGTATACTATAATTAACTCGTAAACTCTATTTTAAAAAAAATACTTCATTTAAAAGTTAGGTACTATAGCATAAATCAAAAGTCGTTTTGAGAAACTGAAAAGAATAGATCCAAAAACTCGAGAGATGTGCAACAGTGTGCTACTTCGCAAGTCTGCCTTTCGGCTGGCGCAGATTAGGCAAACGGAGTCACCGCTCACAATGGAACGGTGATGATATTGTTTTTTGGGAAGGCAAAAAATGCTGGCAATTATGCTATTTTGTCCAGCCTTTGATCCGCTGCTCTGCGCACTTACGTGTTAGCAATTGTGTATTATGAGTTTGGGAATTTGTACAATGGATCGGATGATATCTAGATCATGTGGTGTTGGGGTTTGATCGGAGTGACGTTGTTGAGAAGATGGGAGGAGCTGAAGCCTGGTGCTAGGCGTACCGCAACGTCCTGCGCTGCTTTATTTCTTTTGGTTTTGCGAGGGTTTAAGGTGGAAACAGAAGCTGTATAGCATTATTCGCCACGGCTTTTGGAAGAGTGAACACGTGAATTGAACAAATCTGATAGCCCACCGACATCGATTGACACGTAGTGGGCAGGGCATATTTACGGATGAATTCGCCTCTCTGATCCGGGAATTTTTCATGGCCACGAAGGGTGCAAAATGTTGGGACTCCTGAGGGTATTTTAGAAATTTTATAATTTACAAAAGAAAAAAAAGAGAAGAGGGAGAGGGGTCCTACCTGTCGGTGGGACGGATAAAAGGATAAGGCTCAGGTTTTCTCTTCCATTCGGCATAGATGGGTGAGGCGGCTGGGTCTCTCGCAGACCGGGTCTGCGGGGCAACGGCGACGATGGAGGCGCCAATGGTCGGACGCTTCAAAGATCGATCGTCTCGGCACCTGACAACCTCCTTCCCGGTTTCCTTTAAAAGGCCGCCTTCCTCTCCTCTCTTGTAGACCCAAAGTAGTGAGTTCATTTCCACCTTGATCTTTTTCTCTCTCGGTTGGGCTTTAATCTAGGTTTTGGACACCAATCTGCCATGTTCTTCACTGGTGTTGGTGACCTTGGAGCCCAAATCGCCTTCTCTATGATTGTCTCTTGTGCGGATTTCTTGTGCCTTCTCGTTTGAGATCTAGCCGTGAGGGAATTTAGGGATTTCTTGTTGAAGGCTGGTTCAGGTGGATTTGCGACTTGCTGAGAAGGAGAATCGAGACTTGTTGTTGGTATTCACATGTGCTCTTTGGCCGGAGCTCTCATCGATCTTGTGCGGCGTCATTCCCGACCCTCGGCTTCTACTTCGGCTATTTGAGATAGAAGTGTGACATTGTATCTCCGATTGTCATTGTCTCCTTGCTCGACGTAGCGATGTGCTGGGTTTTCTGGGACAGCGCTACGTACATGCCTTGCCTCGATTAGTTTCTTCACGGTGATTTTGAGTATCATCGGTGTTGTGAGTATATTGGCTGCTGCCTTTCTTTGCTTGATCTATATCGGATATTTGTGTTTGATCTCTGATTAGAAATTGCAAAGAAGAACTGTAGGTCATTTGCTCTGTGATTAAATGGCATAATACTAAGATTATATATGAATGTGATGGTAGATGGATCTTGAGCATTCGGCTAGCTTGCTATTTTACATACACTGATCATTGAAAATTGCTATTCATTACTTGTTGATCTCTATGTTAAATTGGTACTATGATTCACTTTCGGCCATTTTTGATCATTGTCGAACCCTGTTACCTTGTTAGAATAAATAGAATTCATGTTAAATGAATGTTAGATTGATTTTGGAATTGTTTATATCGTCCAACAAGCTATATTCATGATCTATTAGTCTTTTTTGATAGCAAGGTTTAAATTGAGCTTAAGATCTAATCTATAACTATCATGTATAATCAAGATTAGATTTGTCATGGCGGAGATGACCAAGAATAAATCTTGTGCAACTAGCCTTCTAAGAGCAATATATGTCATTCAAAATATTATTAACATGCTAAATTTGGTCATACATGTTATACTTATATTGAGATTAGCATTCAGTTGCAATTATTTACATATGTATATACTGATTATGGACTCTTACATGATATATATGTTGAGTATATGTTTCAATTTCAATTACTTAAAAGGTTCATTTGTTTACATGTTGGTTGAGTCATTCATATGCCTTTTATATAATGTTTATGTCTTTATTGTTAATGCTAAAATTAAAATTAAATATATGCTTATACTGTAATATTTATAACATAAAATATATCTAAAAAGGAAAAAATCTAGTATATTGATATCATAGTGTACACTTGTACAAAATATCCTTGAATTTGAGTTGTATATATCCTCACGTTCTGATTGTAAAAAGTGGCCAATGAAAAGAGTACGGAAAAGGCTAAAGCTGCTAGAAAGTCCAGAAATAAAGAAGCTGTTGCAATAAGCAGGTCCACTAATTAATTGTTTCATGCCCCCAAGAAATCGACTGCACTCACTCATAGCAACATTGGACTCGTCAGTGCCCACGAAAATCTAGCTTACGCCAATCTCAAAAAAAAAAAAAATCTAGGTTAGGCCCGAACTGAAAAACTTTAGCTTCTGATCTGTGTACTACAAGGTTTCGCATTGGTTCATCACACTTCCAGCTTTAACTTTTGCTTTGCTAGAAAACATAAAGCAATAGCTTTAACTAAGGCTTTGTATTAGTTCATCACGATTTTAGCTTTATAAAGACAGTTTGGATCGAAGGAAATACGACGGATGGATAAACAGAACAAAAGGAAACAGTACATAGTAGATGGAGAATTGGCTGGCTTCCATGATGATAGTACTGTATGACAATCTAACAACCACCAAACCTAAATTAAAAGCCACCCCGATGGCGTAGGCGTATGGATTGACCTCCTTTATTAGTTTCATCCTTTCCAACATGACGTGCGAGATTCGTCTTAAGAACTCTTCTTTCCAAAGTGGAATTATTCGGCTTTTGGGGTAATGATCAATTAGCATGCAGCTGCTGCTCTCTGATCGGCCAAACCTCCATACCCAACTGATTGAATATGTCTTGGACGTAATTGCTGTTCAGGGCAGCAAAATTGGCCAACCCTGGAAGCACCATATATTGTTCCTGCTACTGCCAAAACAATTACATCTTTTTGAAAACAATAAGAATCTAATCGAAATGCATTTCAACTAGAAACGGGGAGCTTTGCTCTGATACAAATGGTAGTCCTACGTAACATACACCAAGCCATGTGCAAATCCATGCCTTATAACTTAGGCTTTAATTTGTTCTCGTTTCGTTCAGTCTAGTAAGGTATAAGTCAAATAATTCGGTATTGTTTGGTGGCTGTAGCTCGTTGAATGGAACAAAGGGCCCATACAATACATGCAAGAAAGACGAGGCAAGGCATCCATCCATACAGTGGAGTAGAGGTCGGAGTAGGGTGTGCTTTTTCCGCCAGCCCGGCCGGCCCGCCCAACGTGTGGTGGGTCGAGCCAGGCCTAGAAAGCTGTCTTATCAGCACAACCAGGCTTGACATTTCGTGTTGTGTTTGGACCGCCCTGGCACGGTGAGCACGACTAGCATGCCGACGCCGACGGCCGCCTGGGCCTTGCCACTCCATGCCTCCCGCCTGTCGCCTCTCATGGCCACCTCGCTGGCTCCCACCTCACGGCCTCAAGCTTGCCGCCTCACACTTGCCTCGGCGGCCTTGCCTCCCACGTGCCCGCCTAGGCCTCACCACCTCCGCGGCCTCCAGCCACAATTCCCACGCAGCCGCTCGCCTCCGTCGCCTTGCCTCCCTGTGCCGCATCGAGGGGAAGGAACAGAGGTGGGAGTTGGGGCGGCGACCACTGGGGAATGGCCGGATGGGGTGGGAATGAGTTAGATTTTGGTGTGATGTATATATATAAGACGAGGAGAAGGATAAGAATGGTTGAATCTTAACCCAATTGCTGAAAAAAGTTGCTATGATTTAGACTGAGTTTATTTTTGGACTTGTGATATGAGGTGTCCTTTGTTGTTCTTTCTTAAGAAACATTATCATACAAAAATAATGAGCATTTTCAACATTTCTCCTCCTTAGGTCACCACCAGTAGGGCTAGAGAAGAAGATCAAATTAATTCAATAGGTCAAACAGATTTTTCGCATTAAAAGGTCTAGTTCCAACCACTTTGTCATGCTGGAAGACCACATCATGTGCATTGGAGAGTTAGATTGACCACGTCATAAAAAATCATATGAAAATAGGCAGCAGGGAGAGTTAGGTCTCAAATGTTGGATTGTCTACGCTGATAGGTTTAGAAGTGGTCTGCAGATATCACGAGCCATCCTTTAAATAAGAGGTTTCCTAACTTAATTAGACTTGATAGAAAGAAAAGAACAATCAAGGAAGAACATGAATAAGATAGTATGTGTACAAAAGGCATCATTCAATTTTTATGCTAGGAGTATTACTTAGCATTTTGGTGTGGTTTGATGTGCTATGTAGCCAACTTTGTTCAATAATTTAATTTAATTCTCCTCTTTACTTTTAGCACCATATTGTGTAACTGTTGTTTAGCTGCAGAAACCTAGGTGTATTTCTTCTAGATGATTGTTGGCCTCTTGCATTTCTTTCCAAGAAACAACATTTGATATAGCCCTTGATGCCAGATCATGACAGATTGCTGAGCAAAGCTAGGAGAGCTGATGCAATAAATGTTTCTAACAAACTTCAATAAATGGGATGGATTCCTAAGCTTATCCTGTGCAGGTGCAACCTTAGCTTGTGTAAGACAATTTGATAAATTATGGCTTGATCATAGCAGTAGGTTGCATAATGCATGAAAGCTTGAAGATGCAACTCGTACGAAGGAAACTCTTCAATCCTGGAAGAGCATGTTCAAGGATTATCTCGCGATGGTGCACTTTATCCTAAGTTTCTATTCAATTGTAGCAATGGATGGCCAAACTACCGAGCACTTTCAAAAGGCAATTTGTGAATATTCGACTGATGAGATCCTAACTGTGAGGTGAGTCCTCTATAATTTGTTGATGCTATGCTCCACAATGTGTGCTTAGATTTTTTTTAATTTAACTAGGTTTTTAATGAGGCGCCTGTCACCACCGTCATCGCTGATGAGATCCTAATGCGATGTGAGTCATATATACTTAGTGCGCACTGCCGCCTCCGTCGTCTATACTTACTTTCCCCCGAAATATTTTAGTCATTGCGTGCCCATATTTTTACGCAACTAATTCAATTTTAACTAGTTTTTAACGAGGTGAGTACGAGAGAAATGAAGATGGCGACCGCCCACCATCATCGACGCTACCTTCGTCGTATAGTTACTTTGGTGGCATAGCACAAACACCCGTGCACGGACTTTGGCGGTGCTCGAGTCCGCCGGCGCAGGCAGAGCTAGCGCGACGGGTGACCGGGTCAAACCGGCATGGCACAATGCGGTCTGAAGCATGGTGGGCTCGGGTCGGTGTCGGCAACAAAGACGCCCAATGCCCACCTCTATAGTGGGGAGCCACCGTCGACCGTCGGGCTCACCGACGAAAGCATAGTGAAACTTCTCTACAATCGGTGATGACGATGATATAATAATGTTCAATTTACGATTTTTCTATAAATAGTATTATTACATCATTATATTTCTTAAGTATACCCCTTATATTCGTAAGAGAGAGACTTAACCACGTGATCGTAAGTTTTTCCACGACCATTTCATGATCGCATGATCACAAGTCTTTCTACAAATATGGCATAGTTGTAAGTCGTTCTACGACTACCTTGTAGTTGTGAACTTTTCTACGACTAGCTTGACTTCGATCAACTTGTCTGAAAAAGTCACGTGCATTGCGAGTTTGTGCGACAAGGCAGCTTATTCTCTATGAATAACTATTTGTAACTTCTCTCCACCTTTAGTGATAACCGCTCACAGATTGAGGAGGAATTAAGTCACCGACAATAACCCCCGTCGACAGTTCCTCCTCCAAAATGTTGAGACACCTCTTAGCATGGAGCAACCATCACCTCTTTGTGTGCTATATAAAGGCTAACATCACGAGACGAGAGAGGGCAAACAAGAGAGAGGATAGATGAGAGAGAGGGTAGGCAATACGGACAAGAGAGCCGCCATTACTCTTTCTTTTGACTATAATCCGTATGATCAATACACATCATCTGTAGGATTATTATTCTCAGAGAAGAAGGTTCGAATCTGTATGAAATCCTTATGTCTTTGTTTGTGTAGTCAGTTCTTTGAGAGATCTCCGAATCTAAATAATCGTACGAAAGGTCGGTATTAGAACACTAACAGGTGATACTGAAGATAGTATTATCTTAAGCAAAGGCTAGCCATAGTTTGGTTTGTCCAGACTAAAATAAATAAATAAAAATCTTGCGCGGCCACTCCTTCCATGTACCGTACCGGTTGTAATATTTGTATTGAAAGCAAAGCAACAACAGCCATGCACGACCTTGACCATGCATGCATCAGACATTGAGCCCCATCCCTCGATCAAGCGACTTTGTCATCTTGGCACGCCACCTGCGCCAATTTTAAGCATATCCTTGTACTGGTGGGTGGCCATGCGTGCAAGCACCAGCACGGCACGCCCGGCTCCTGAGCTGGCGAACGGTTGTGGGGCTGGTAGCTAAGTAATCAGGTGAGTCGACCGATCGCGCGCGCGGCTCGCCATGCACGCGTACGTGCCCAAACTCCCATGCGATTATAGTTCAAACACGCGAGACTTGAGTTCGGTTTGAGTAGCGAGCACGTGCGACAGTGGAAGCTTCGGCCAGAGTCCATCCGCGAGTCACAGGTAAAAGACGTACGTACCAACGCAAGACCATCCGCGAGTCACAGGTAAAAGACGTACTCATCGATCCCTAAATTCGCCCATCAGTAGAGCTCCACCTACTGCCATTGATTTGCTTGTGCGTTTAATTTGTTCATAAGTACGATCGATGCTTCGTTGCATCGGATCGAGAACAGGATGTCAACGCCGTAGCGTAAAGTTCGGCAGCTCCAAACCGGAACGTGGAACTCTTCAGGAAATGTTCTCGCTGAAGAAGCAACGTTTACATGGCAGCAAATCTGGGCTCAAAGCACATTACTACAGAAAATCATATCACAAACGGTTCAAAAACGTCATCACAGATGATTTTCTGAATCATCTGAATTTATCGGTCAGTGATAATTGAAGGTTATCACAGACGATTTTCAAACCGTCGTGAAGTAAATATCATGAAGCGGTTTGTAACTAAAAACCATCGTGATAGCTATCATCATGACGGTTTGTATGCCTATATCACAGATGGTTTTTTCATACAAACCGTCATGATGATAGCTATCGAGATGGTTTTAGTTACAAACCATCCGTGATATTCTTTCTCGCCTCTAAATCTATTTACATTAATTGGCTAGCTTCAGAAATACTAGCCATGCCGTCTACAGAGGCGGATCAACATGTACATGATACAGACAATTGACATCTCAATTCATTTCAGAAACATATAACATCCAATTCACATATCAATTCATTTGACAAACATAAAACATCCATTTCGCAAATCAAGTAATTGAAATAAAGTAAAATATCCATTAACAAATACACAATTACAAAAGATCTATATTGCATTCGCAGATCAACATGTACATGCATACATTGCATTGTGATAAGAGCAATAAAAAATCATTGTGCGTTGTGGAACTCTCCCTTTGGATTTAGGACTTGAGCCACCAAAAAGTACGCGGACTCTCCTAGAATTCCTTCAAGGTTGGCCTGTTTCAATGCAGTTTTCGGGATAAACGCAGCCTGTCGATAGGAATATCAATGTGCGTATATATATAACTTGATAAGTATGAAGAAATTATGGAAATATTGACAAACCTTAGAATTGGGATTGGTGATCCTCGAGGAATCGAGGAGTAGTCTCATATGATGGCAAACGTAGAATTCACACGTGTTGCCCGACTGCTGCTGGTGGCACTGCAAAAAATAGAATGTGTTAATTCAAGATGCATTAATACTACCAACTGTTGCATAGAATTAATTAATATGTACTAGCGAATACCTTAAAGTTTCGATTATGTGTCGGACTTTGGC